>JAVXUP010000101.1:600000-810000 GCA_033070095.1 Escallonia herrerae | reverse complement strand
TTAAATTCTTAGGAATGGAAATAGGGAATGGTAGAATTAAATTACAAGAACATATAGCCAAAAAGATTCTACAATTTCCAGACAAACTTGAAGGATTAAAACAAATACAAGCATTTTTAGGCTTACTAAATCAGGCTAGAATGTATTTCAAAGACCTGAGTAAACTAATAGGACCTTTATATAATAAGACTCGTAAAAATGGTCAAAGACATTTTAATACAGAAGATATTAACCTTATAAAAACTTTAAAAGACAAAGTAAAACAATTACCCGACTTATATTTACCATTAGAAACAGATTATTTAATAGTTCAAACAGACGGTTGCAAAGAAGGCTGGGGAGCAGTCTTATATTGCAAACCAAATAAATATAGCAGTAAAAAAGAAGAAAGATTATGCAGATACGCAAGTGGTAAATATAAAGAAAGTAACCAATATTTGACAAGTTTAGATTTTGAATTACTTGCTATTATTTATGCCTTAGAACATTTCAAGGCATTATTAATTTCAAAACATGAATTTAGTATTAGAACTGATTGTGAAGCAATAGTAAGGTATAATAAAAACAAAGATGCTAGATATACAAATAGATGGGTAAAGTTTTTAGCAACCCTTAGCAATTACCGTTTAGACAAAATAGAGTGGCAACACATAAAAGGAAAAGACAACACTTTAGCAGATTTATTATCTCGCAAATTATTACAATAATATTTTGTTTTACAGGATGACTCCTTTTCAAGTCAGACTCTATCTTCGTCAGACATTTAGGAGAATTCTGAGACTCGAAGCTCATCTTCAATTTTTATATGAATTTGAGACAGATGGAGATGAAGAGTTAGAAATTTTTAAACAAAATCGTATTGAAGCTACAAACGATTTCATTCAAGTATGTAAGAATGAATTCGATTGGCTTGGAGGAGTATTTTGTAGATAAAAACAATTATCTTTGTAATAATAAAATCTTCCTTTTAATAAAGATTTTTACTGCCTTACAAGCATATCTATAGACAAATTTTTGTAATTGTGCAGGACAAATGACATCCTCCTCTGATGGACGCTCTAGACAAGCTCATTTCGCCAATCAGACAAATCCGTCGTTTCTAGTACTTTATACAAGTTATGTAGACAATTCAGGCACCAGTAGGATTAATTTTGATGGTAGTAATTTAGGAATTCTACATGTAGGAAGTAAATTTCAAGTAAAAGACCCCAAGTTAGGACCGTTTCCCATAGACCAGGTCACTCTTTTAGACAACCTTTGGCAAGCATTTATTCGTAAAGACAATGGATGGTTTGTTAATTCTTTAAACGGTTTAGCAGCCTATTTTCACAAACTTAGAGATACAAGAAAATATAACTTTTATTGTATTTTTAAAGGGCAGCAACCCGGTATATACAAACATTGGCCCGAAGCCATGGCACATGGCGTAGGTAATCATACAAGACCTTGGTATAAAGGTACACAAACGTATGAAGAAGCTCATAAACTCATGACAGCACACTATGGTGTGAATTATTTTATAAGTCCTGAATGTACTACATCCTCCTCTACAATTGTCCCTTTCTCTGGAACACCAATTCCTTCTTCTTCCGGCTCACAATTTTGCGCAAATTGTGATGTCTTAATTAAACATTATAATTTCTTAAAAAGAACCACAGACCAGTTAGCAGTAGATAAACAGCAGTTAGAACAACAGCTTTCCAGTGTTAAAACTCAGTTACAAGTTTATGAACTAGAAACTATGGACTGGAAAACAAAATACTATACTTTAGTAAGATCCAAGTCCACACAATCCTCTACGTCCGGAGTTAAAGGCGTAGCTAGTCCTGTTCTACAGGCAACAGGTAAAGACAAATCAAGTCCTGTGACAGTTGGAAATTTACTCAAAATTTCTGAAAATCCTATTAGTTCGGGAGAAAGAGCTACTAGTCCAGCCCCACAGGTAGCTGGTAAAGACTTATCAAATCCTGAGACCCCTGTCCGTTTGGGAAAAATGGAAAAAAGACGCAAGGCGCTCAAGGATGCGAAGAAACGGAACCTTCAAGTAGACGCTTTCAAGAGACAGACAGCACAAATGATTTTAGATTTATTGCAAGACTTTGACAAAAAGAATGGCGGTCAAGCGAACCAAGACAGTCAAGAGTTCGCGCAGAAGCCAAATACCAGTGACGAAGAGAGAAGACTTCAGCAAGAACTTCTCAAGATTTTGCCAAGCTCTGACGAATCGTCATCCTCCAGCTCAAAGAAGAAGACAGCCAAAGGAAAGGAAAAAGCTAAAGGACAAAGATGATGGAATATGCTTTTCCACCACCTGCAACTTTTGAACTTTCGGCACAAGAAGACTCCTGCAACTTTTGAACTTTCGGCACAAGGAGACAGAAGACTTTACTTTCGGCAAATAATGACAGACACGGAATCTTTTTCCTGTACACTTTAAGACTTATGTGAAATTATTGTACTTTGTCTTACAACTTTAAAAAAAAAAAAGTGTTTGTCCAAATGTAAAACTTAGTGGACGACAGCTTTAGGATTAGTAGACAGCTGTAAAGCTTTCAATTTTGTTGGATAGCTTTAGCTCGGTCTATATAAGGCCTTAGACACTTCAATTGTAAATAGGCTTTTCGGATGCTTTTCTGTAATCCTCTCTGAGATCAATAAAATTCCTTTGCTCTCAAGCCGAATTCTCTTGTTGATGCGCACAACCTTAAAAGACTAAGAAGCGTTCAAGTTGTTCTCTTTCTTGCTTTCAAGTAAGTTCTTTATTTTATTCAACTAATTTAGTTATTTTGGGGTGAACACGCTCAAGAGGTGAAATGTCATCCAGGAATTGAAAGGGAAAAATCTCATTAACTTAACATGTCATAGAGCAGATAATATAGGATAGACTTAGAGATTACATGGCATTTGCTTGATAAAAAGAGACTCTGCCTAATTTGTTTTTCAAAAAACCGATTATGCTTACCACGGAGTGTTTAAAATGTTTTTCCAAAATTCACCTTTAGGTTTTAAGCAAAAGTGGGAGCGAGTCGCTTAGGGTAGTTGCCGAGTGATGGCTTTGAAACCCGTTAGACTAACGCATGCCCTGAGTTTTAAACCAAAGAGGGAATATTTTTTAAAGGTATTTTAAAAAGCTCACCCCAGCATCCTGAAGTCTTTTGAAATCACAAATTTTTTAACCAGACTTTCTATTTATTAAGCTTCTGCCATCTCTTCTCTAAATCTGCTCTATATTCCACTGTTTTTCTATGAAATGTTCAGTTTTTTCTAAAAATGGATGGACACCAGACGTCAATAAAGCCCTGCCTGGCACCCCCCAGTTTGGGTGTTGACGATTGGTATAACGAAATCCGGGCTTCTTTTCTTAAAGGGCTTAGGTGTTTTTCCGGCCAACCTCCCCCCATTTTGGTATCAGAGCCATAAATCCTTGGTTTTTGATTTTGATGAGAATTTTCCTAAGTAAAGGAGATGACTGAGTAACCCAGAGCAAGTAGTCCCGGTCAAATTGCTGAAATGAGTAATCTTAGAGAAAGCATGCATTTAGCTAGAATGGAAGACAATTATGAAGAATTTCGTAGATTTTTTGTTGTTATTCAACTTATCGAAGATACAAATTCTAATATTAGGTTTCATATTTCTGAACGTACTTTACCTTTAAAATACAATCCTTTGATGTCTTATGTTCGTAGCCTATTAAATTTAGATGTTATGATTGCAAGTTTAAATTCTTATTTAAAGTTTTTAATAGTTTTTTATATATGCTTTAAAGACATGGATAACAATAGTTATTATCACAATGAGTACGTCAGAAATAGAACTAATAGACCAAATATAGATCTCTTTAGGCAAATGTCTGAAAGACATGAAGCTAATACTTTAGAAAATATAACAGACCATATACATAATTTACAAATAAATAGAGAAGTAAACTCTAGTGAAGATATTTTAGGTAGCACGGATACAGACAGTGTAAATTTACCTAGTTAATATGGAAAGAAGTAGAAATTTAAATTTCGAACCTCCTCAAGATCCTTTTAGTTTCGAAGACATGATAAATGATTATAATCTAGATCAACAGATGAGAATAGACATCTTAGATAATTTTAACAAATTCTTTAATACCTTAGAAATAATAGATTTTACAAATGATAGAATAAAACATTATATAGATACCGATTGTATCACCCTTTTATACAATCCTTTATCTTTTTACATTAGATATTTTCTAAATTTAGATTCCTTATTAGAAGACTTTGATATATTTTTCCAACACCTTATAGGTTTTTATATACAATTGAAAGATCAACAAAACAATTCACTCTATTATAGCGAAATTCATCGTAGACTTAGACAAATAGATGAAGAATCACGCTTAGAAAGTTTAGGCGTACCTATAGATGTAATTAATAATATGAATGCCTTAAATATAAACAATGAGGTTGAAGATACAAACGAAGATAATAATACAGATTATAACGCAAGTGATAATGATTACCCATGGGATGAAGAAGCCATGGCCAATCTCAACAACGCCTTTGAAACATAAAATGAGTAGTAACAATAGACCAGTAGATCCTTCATTTTATAGTGATTATACTGAAGATACTATGACATATAATTCTACACCTAAAGAAAATACAATTCAATTCAATCGTTTTTATACTGCTTTAAATCGCATTCACTACGTTAATAATAGATTAAAATTATTAATGCAACTAGGAAGACTAAGATCTGTTCCTAGACCCTTACAAACTTATGGACATTTGTTTATAACCTTAGAAAATGATTTTCTACAAGTTAATGCATATTTAGAAGGACTCTTAAGACATATTAGAACACAGTTAGATGATGAATCTTATGATAATTATATGAGTCAATTACGTTTAAGTAATCTGCAAACACTTATGATACAGCAACAAGAAAATAATAGACAAACTAGAAGAAATTTATATTTACCCTATTAAAATGTCTAAAAACATAGAATATCTCAATATACAAACAGATCAACATAGCCTTAAAATAATAAGAGAAAATTTAGATTATATTAAAAACATGTTACAATCTAACTTAGATAAACCAAAACATAATAATTTAGACTATATACAAAAACAACTTGAAGAAATTAGGCAAGAACTAAGAGAAAGTAAACAAAAAACACAGAATATGGAAAAACAAAATGTTAGAATAGAAAATAATTTAAGACAATATTTTAACATACAGGGAATAGAATATAAATGAGTAGCTCTAAAGAATACGAAGCAAATTTAGATTATAAGCAAACCTTCCTCGAAAGTAATAATTATATAACTCCATCAGAAGGCTTATCATGTTTATTTGAAAAATAGCTTATTAAGTTGTAATTTATTCTATCTTTGTTATAAATGTCGTTGTTATCTATTTGAAGATATTCTTCTTCGTTTTCTATAATTTCTTCTATTCGACAATTTTTTATGTTTTTTATGCAACAGTTTGTTTTACCCTGGCTGCATTCTTCGCATATCTTATTTTCGCATGTCTTATTTTTGCCCACACGGAATCTTTTTCCTGTACACTTTAAGACTTATGTGAAATTATTGTACTTTGTCTTACAACTTTAAAAAAAAAAATTTTCCTCTGATCAAATCTTGCTCAGAGTCTGGATGTATTAAATTTATACTTACTGTATCTTCTCCTATGCATCTAGTTTCAAAGTGTACTAATATACAAATTGCTAGACAACTTAAAAATGAAACAAGCTTTTGTAAAGAAATATATACACCTCAACACTATGGTCAAGAAGAATCTAGACCGGAAAAACACCTAAGCCCTTTAAGAAAAGAAGCCCGGATTTCGTTATACCAATCGTCAACACCCAAACTGGGGGGTGCCAGGCAGGGCCTTATTGACGTCTGGTGTCCATCCAAAATTCTTCGTTTTCGAAAAGACGAGGGTCTCCGGTTACTTTTACCTCCTTACAAAGTAAATTCTTTAGAAAATTCAGGCCAAGAATGGCAAGTAGACAAAATATTAGGAACTAGTTCATCTACAAGTATAGTACCCACAGACAGTTTTTGGTATCGTAATACGTCAGGCAGAATGTCTGCAGAACCTTTTATTTTAAATATAACTGCAGTTGATCCACAACAAAGAACTAATTATATACAAGTATGGAAAGATGCAGTAGTAGCAAATTTCATTACTAAACAGTCAGATAATTTAGAAACAGGAGAAGAAATGATAAGATACATGACACAATTCTTAGGGCCAATAGCTAAAGCTAATTTCGAAGAATGGCAGCAAGCCTATCCTAATGATTTAAAAGAAATGGCAGACTTAGGCCCCAATCCTTATAATTTTGTAAACACAATACAATTAATATTAACAGGAAGAAATCCCAATACTGGAGATGCTATTATACAAATAGAAGCGGCTAGAAAATTAGAACAAGTACATCTATATAACTGGCATAATATAAAACCTTTTATGCAAGAATACTATTATTTTGCCTCACAAAGTGGAAACATATACAACTCAAATGTTATAGACAAATTTCTATATAAATTACCAGGAGCTTTAGGACGAGAAATTAGTGAAACAATTAAAAAAGTTTACGAAAACCCGAATCAAAGACCAGCCTATTCCTTAGGAAGTGTCTTTGAACAAGTAATAGAAATTTTAGTTTCAAAGTGTACTAATATACAAATTGCTAGACAACTTAAAAATGAAACAAGCTTTTGTAAAGAAATATATACACCTCAACAGTATGGTCAAGAAGAATCTAGACCTAAATATACTAGAAAGCCTTTGAGAAGGCCAAAACAACCTAGAAAGACGTATTTCCTACGAAAAAGTAGAGCTAGAAAACCTTTTTTAAATCCAAGACATGTCTTTGACCATTTTTACGAGTCTTATTATATAAAGGTCCTATTAGTTTACTCAGGTCTTTGAAATACATTCTAGCCTGATTTAGTAAGCCTAAAAATGCTTGTATTTGTTTTAATCCTTCAAGTTTGTCTGGAAATTGTAGAATCTTTTTGGCTATATGTTCTTGTAATTTAATTCTACCATTCCCTATTTCCATTCCTAAGAATTTAACATTTGTTTTGAATAATTCGACTTTTTTCTTACTAAGAATCAAGCCATGTTTTTCAAATAATTTAAATGCTAAATCTAGGTGCGCAATGTGTTCGGTATCATTTTTACTACATATTAAAATATCATCAATATATACTAAGATAAATTCATTGTAAGGTCTAAAAATATCATCCATTTTTCGTTGGAAGATACTTGGGGCTGTCTTGAGGCAAAAAGGCATAACTAGCCATTCGTAGAGGCCTTCGGGTGTAGTGAATGCGGTCCACTTAATGTCTTCGGGCCACATTTTAATTTGGTAAAAGCCAGATTTACAGTCGAATTTACTAAAAATTCTTTTACCTTGTATTTTACTTAAAAGAAAAGTCTTATTAGGGATGTTATAACTATCGTCTCTTATATTATCATTTAGTCTTTTATAATTGATTACCATCCTACTCTTGTTTCTAATTATCTCAGCATGGTTTCTAACTATAAACGCTGCTGATCTGTGTGGACTGTTACTAGATCTGATTACTCTTAATTGTATAAGTTCTTTAATATGCATTTTAAAGTCTTCAGTGTCTAAACTACTTGCTTCTATATTAGCAGTCTTAACAATATAGTCTGGGTTTATAATATCTAACTTACAGTATATTTTGTTTAGGTCCCATCTTTTAATGGGGTCTTCTCCTATAAAGGATAACTTTTCTATAGCGTTAAGAATATCATGTTTATTTGAAAAATAGCTTATTAAGTTGGAAGTTGATATGAACAACAATGGTGGCATATTCTATTGTGCACCAGACTTTTGCTTAAATACAAGAGATTTTGCTAGAAACATTAAAATTAAAATAATGACAAAAGGTTATGAAGATTTTCAGCAAGGTAAAAATCTTCTAATCTGTACTACCTTTATAGGTAAACTCACACAGAATAGTCAAGTAGGATATCAATTAAGTATAGAAGATACCGCTAAGTTTATCATCAATAGAGGAATTAGACTTTTACCTCCTTACAAAGTAAATTCTTTAGAAAATTCAGGCCAAGAATGGCAAGTAGACAAAATATTAGGAACTAGTTCATCTACAAGTATAGTACCCACAGACAATTTTTGGTATCGTAATACGTCAGGCAGAATGTCTGTTAGATTCACAAATTACGTTGAAGCAATTAATAACCCAGACACTCAAGAAACCGAAACAGATGAATAATTTAGACGTCTTTAAAACAACAGATTTTAAAATATTAAATCAAAAATAGGAACTACATTTATAGGAAGAGGAATTAGTATGCAACAATTACAAGAATTTATACAACTCGTTGAACGAGAAGAAAGTTTAGATATCTTCAATCAACCTGAAGAAATTATAACAGATATAGACTCGGATATAATGAAAGACTTAAAAGACCTAGATCTAAGCCAAGCTTTTATCTCGCAACCCGTTCAAATAGATATATGTGAACCGGAAATAAATTATAAAACTGAGTTAGACAATAAAATTGATAAAGCATTGGAAGAAATATATATACATATATATGTATATACATGTACATGTATATACATATATATATATATATATATATATATATATATATATATATATATATATATATATATATATATATATATATATATATAGGGGGCCGATCCACACCCACCGGTGGAGAAATTGTTATTTCTCCACCGAACCGCTGCAAAGAGCAGCGGTTGCAGTGAAAGGGAAAAAACCGAACCGCAACAAAGTGTTGCGGTTGGGAATTATTTGCCAAAAAAACCAACCGCAACACTTTGTTGCGGTTGTTGCATTTCTTTAAAAAAAAAAGGACATATATATTATAATAATAATAAAAAGGACATACATATATATTATAATAATAATAAAAAGGACATGAAAGGACAATGGAAGGACAATAGAGAAAACCCAACCGCCACACTTAGTGGCGGTTGGTATCATTGCAAAATTATTTTTTTTGTCGCTAAAGGTGAAAACTTAATTAGCAGTTTTTGACGAATTTATAAAAAAATAGCTAGAGCTAGATTTTACCAAATTGTAAAAAAGAGACCATAGTTATTTTTAAAAGATCTATATCAGGAAAAAATTTTAGATTTTTCCAAAAACTGGAAAGGGGTTAACTGAAACGGGGAACCTTGTAACTTTGCAGTATAATTTAAAATATCAAGCTAGCGCGATTTCGTGCGAAACTTTTATGAGAACCCTAGGATGTTGGGAAGTTCCATTTTCCAGGATTTTGGGCCATTCTGAAATTGTTAGCTAATTTTTTGGCAATACTTTGTTGCGGTTGTTGCATTTTTTTCAAAAAAAATGACATATATATTATAATAATAATAAAAAGGACAATGGAAGGACATGGAGAAAACCCAACTGCCACACTTAGTGGCGGTTGGTATCATTGCAAATTTTTTTTTCTGTCGCTAAAGGTGAAAACTTAATTAGCAGTTTTTCACAAATTTATAAAAAATAGTTAGAGCTAGATTTTGCCAAATTGCAAAAAGAGACCGTAGTTATTTTTAAAAGATCTATATCAGGGAAAAATTTTAGATTTTTCCAAAAACTGGAAAGGGGTTAACTGAAACGGGGAACCTTGTAACTTTGCAGTATAATTTAAAATATCAAGCTAGCGCGATTTCGTGTGAAACTTTTATGAGAACCTTAAGATGTTGGGAAGTTCTATTTTCCAGGATTTTGGGCCATTCTAAAATTGTTAGCTAATTTTTTGGCCGAACAGTGAAATTTTTTGGGAAATGGACCTAAAAAAATTAGCCCGTTCGGCCAAACAATTAGCTAACGACTTCGGAATGGCCCGAAGTCCTGGAAAATGGAACTTCCTAACATCCTAGGGTTCTCATAAAAGTGTTGCACGAAATCGCGCTAGCTTGATATTTTAAATTATACTGCAAAGTTACAAGGTTCTCCGTTTCAGTTAACCCCTTTCCAGTTTTTAGAAAAATATGAAATTTTTCCCTGATATAGATCTTTTAAAAATAACTATGGTCTCTTTTTTGTAATTTGGCAAAATCTAGCTCTAGCTATTCTTTATAAATTCGTGAAAAACTGCTAATTAAGTTTTCACCTTTAGCGACAGAATTTTTTTTTTTATGCAATGATACCAACCGCCACTAAGTGTGGCGGTTGGGTTTTCTCCATGTCCTTCCATTGTCCTTTTTATTATTATTATAATATATATGTCTTTTTTTTTGAAAAAAATGCAACAACCGCAACAAAGTATTGCCAAAAAATTAGCTAACAATTTCAGAATGGCCCAAAATCCTGGAAAATGGAACTTCCGAACATCCTAGGGCTCTCATAAAAGTTTCGTACGAAATCGCGCTAGCTTGATATTTTAAATTATACTGCAAAGTTACAAGGTTCCCCGTTTCAGTTAACCCCTTTCCAGTTTTTGGAAAAATTTAAAATTTTTTCCTGATATAGATCTTTTAAAAATTACTACGGTCTCTTTTTTACAATTTGGTAAAATCTAGCTCTAGCTATTTTTTATAAATTCGTGAAAAACTGCTAATTAAGTTTTCACCTTTAGCGACAAATTTTTTTTTTTTGCAATGATACCAACCGCCACTAAGTGTGGCGGTTGGGTTTTCTCCATTGTCCTTTCATGTCCTTTTTATTATTATTATAATATGTATGTATGTCCTTTTTATTATTATTATAATATATATGTCCTTTTTTTTTGAAAAAAATGCAACAACCGCAACAAAGTGTTGCGGTTGGTTTTTTTGGCAAATAATTCCCAACCGCAGTTACATTATGTAGCGGACAGCCAAACAGCGCTAGTAACAGTGCTAGCGCTAGCAATGGATCACGATCTATCTATATATATATGTGTATATATATATATATATATCTATATCTATGTATATATATATATATGTATATATATACATGTATATATATATATGTATATATACATGTATATATACATCTATATATATATATATACATGTATATATACATCTATATATATATATACATGTATATACATGTATATATACATGTATATACATGTATACATGTATATGTATATATATATATATATATATATATATATATATATATATATATATATATATATATATATATATATATATATATATATATATATGTAGCTGATCCGTTGATAGCGCTAGCAACTTAACTCAAGTTGCTAGCGCGATCTGGCCGTCCACGGCCGAGAATGGATGGCCAGATCACGCGCCACGCCCAGTATTTTTTTCACCCATCCGCTACATAATGTAGCGGACAGCCAAACAGCGCTAGCAACTTGCTAGCGCTATCAATGGATCACAACCCATATATATATATATATATATATATATATATATATATATATATATATATATAGTCATGTGTTTGTATGTGTGTATACATAATATTTATCAATTACTCAAAATAAGTAAAAAAAAATTACATAAAAACTAGTATCGTGCAAGTAAAATTCATTTATTTTTTCTTTTGAATGTAGTTTGTTTGTTTGAAAAACATCTAAGTTGAGAATATAAATTAAACTTTTCCTTAAAAGTTTAGATAAGGAATATAAAATAAAAGGTTACTTAATCATCTTCAAAATATAACGCCTGAATTACTGCTTTGTCTACTCCTGATATGTTTCTCTTGCTCTTGGTCGAGTTTAAGTATACTAAAGATACAACCAAAGACTAAGTAATATTACTTATTTTTTCCTTAAGATAGTAAGTTGGCCCTGTAGATGACCCTAGAAAATGTTCACCTTTTGGATTAGTTGAATCTAACTAGAAATTATAACTAAAATAGCTCATAACAATGATTGCCTAATCTCGGAAACAGGCTTAGCTTATCAACCAAAGCAACAAGCATACAACTTATTAACCACTGTGAAAATAACAACTAATCTAGAATTCAGTCCTTTTATAGAGGAGTCAGTAAAAGGAAAATCATGTTCTATTATGAAATAAAAAATTGTAGCATACGTTGAATACATGTTAGTTTATTAGCGACTGTCTGCATAGTCTCAAAATACGGTTGCTAAAGTTAGGGACTACCTAACTGTTGCTAATTGGAGGCAACAAACCTTAGCGACTGCAGTGCGGGTGCTAATTACGGGTTGCTTATAAGTTTTGCACCAGCTATTTTGTTACCCACCAAAATAAATGTACACTTGGCCATTGCTTCAAATAGCAGTCGCTAAAGCTGCTGCGAGATTATAGATTACCGACCAGACTTCACAACGGTCACTGAAGACCTTATTTCTTGTAGTAAGCTACAATTGTATTTGTTATGAAATTGCTCTAGGTAAATATGTATAGAACACGATAATCAAACAAGAGAACACAACAGATATGAGAGAACTCAAATCCACTTTTCACAAGTCAGATTTACAACCCTCCCTCATGTGTATCTCTCAATTGTTTGCCTACTCAAAGAATGACTCTTTTATCTTAACCTTAAATATAAGACAATTTACATATACCTAGGGATAAGCAGTGATTTTTCTGTACAACTAATGTGGGACAAAATGTCTTATATAGTAAGCGCCAAGTTGCAACCTTTTTTGAGTAACCGATGTGGGACATAAATACAAGACATATATCAACAATCTCCACCTTGGGTTGTATTAACAAAGCACTCCATAAGAAAAGTGTAATATGCCTTCAGTACCATCTTCAGGTACTCCACTTTGCATATCCCTTAAATGTGGGGATGAACTCCACCTTGAACTCGGCAAGAAAGAAGATGAACTGAATCAAGCTCAAGAAATGCTTGAACTTCTCTGCTGTGACTGTCTTCATAAGCATATCAGCTCCTTATCATTAGTGTGAACCTTGTGCAATATAATCTGTCTTGAATTAATCCATTCCCGGACCCTCTGAACCCACTTGCATCCAGTAGCCTTCACATCCTTTAGAAATTTAACTAGTTCTTAAGTCTGATTCTTCCGTAAATATTTCATCTCCTCATCCATTGCTATCAACCACGAGTTACCATCCTCTGACTTGACAGCCTCGTTATAACTGGTAGGATTCCACTTCCCACGATTAGTGCAAACGAGACCAAGTCCTCAAAACAATATCTTCAAGTTGGTTTCTTGGTACGTGGCTCTCTATCTCTGACTAGATTCCAAAAATCACTAGGATGCTCCTCTGGATCGTCTAACGGTTGCTCATCTATAGATCCATCTGTAGACTCATCAGCTGATTTTGTCTTCTGCTAAAGTAACTCGATCTCCACTGTGTGATGCACCTCTCACTAGAAGTTGCATCCGTATTTAACATATGTGCTTCATTAAATACCATATCTCTACTGATCACCTTTTCTTTGGCCATTGGATCCCATAACTTGCATCCTTTTGCTCTTTCCTCATACTCATGGAATATACATTCTTTTGACTTCAGATCAAGTTTGGATCGTTCTTCATTTTGAAAGTGCACAAACGCTCCTAGGACAACCAAAAATTCTCATTGCAGAAATTAACTTGTTTACCAGACCATATCTCCTCGGGAACTCAGTGATTGATGGTAGATGATAGAGAATGGTTGATCAAGTAACAAGCTATGTTAATAGCTTCAACCCAGAAACTCTTAGGCAAATATGTGTTCAAGCTCATGCATCTAGCTCGCTCCAGCAAGGTTCTGTACGTCCTTTCGGTAACCCCATTCTGCTCTAAAGTCCTCTTCACAAAAAAGTGTCTGATGATACCCTCATCCTTGTTTTACATGCCATTATCGTATATGAAGTACTTAAGTTTCTTACCCTTCTAATTTTCAACTCTAGCCTTCCACTCCTTAAGCACGTTGAAAACTTCATATTTATGATTCATAAAGTACACCCATACTTTCCTTGAGAAATCATCTATAAATGTAACGAAGTGACGAGCTCCCTTATTTCAGACATGCTGGATTGGTCCCTAAACATCCGAATGCTTATAGTCCAAAACTCCTTTACGAGTATGAGAAGCAGCTTTAGAACTAACTCATTTTTGCTTCCTAAACACACAAAATTTGCAGAAGTCCAGCTTGCATGATTTCACTCCCTACAGCAACTTGCGCTTGTGAATTCCAGCATACCACCCTCACTCAGGTGTCCCAGCCATTTATGCCATAACTCAGAGTTATCATTGCTAGAACTTGCATGAGTTGATACTGAACCTCCACCTATAACTGTGCTCCCCATTATTATACAAATTTCCAGTTTTGTGACCTTTCATTATCAACATGGCACATTTGCTAACTTTCATGACTCCACTTTTTATAAATATACTGTAATCTATAGAATCAAGTGTGCCCAGGGAAATCAAATTCTTCTTTAAGTCAGGTATGTACCTTACATCACCTAGGGTTCTCACAATCCCATCAAACATTTTAATTTTAATAGTACCTATCCCTATGACTTTACAAACAACATCATTATCCATTAACACAGTACTACCGTTACATGGAGTAAGACAATTAAACCACCATTCCTTATGTGGGCACATATGAAACGAACATGCCAAGTTAAGAAACCATTTCGTAGAAAACCTGTTGCCTCTAATTGATAAGATATTACCTTCTTGTTGCACAATCGAGGAAACCAACTAGAGATCACTAACGCTGCTTTTGTCATCTTCTTCAGCAACATTAGCATTGTTCACATATTTCTTTTTGTTATTCTTATCCTTCCTTTTTGGACATTTCCTTCCAATATGGCCAATCTCTTTACAATACCAGCAATCAATACTGGACTTGTCCTGTTTTCCACGAGGTTTAGACCTGTCCTGAAATTCTCCTTCTAGACCAACCTCTGCTTCTTCCATGACCATTCTTATTTTTAGACCTTACCACCAAACCTTCACCTTGACTGCTTGAATTCGTACCATGCATTAACTCTACTCGAGTCCATAAGAGCCGACATAACATCATCAACAAGCAATGTCTCCTTCCCAACAAGTAACGTAGTCTTCAAGGTCTCATATGATTTTGGAAGCGAAGATAACAACAAAATTGCCTGATCTTCCCTCCTCGAGTTTAAGATCTATACCAGACAATTGGGACACCAACTAGTTAAATTTTGATATATCGTCACCCAGACCTGAACCTTCATCCATCCATAACTGGTTAAGAACTTTCATTAGATATAATCAATTCGACAAATATTTTGATATATATATATATATATATATATATATATATATATATATATATATATATACAATTTATGCCATATCGTAGTGTAACTCTTTCCAATCGTCCTGATCCATCGATTCAGGCTTATTCCCTAGCAAAGGCTTGAACAATCTTTGTTGCACAAGAATATCCTTCACCGTGCTCTGCCATTTACCAAAATTCGTCTTCCCATCAAATTATTTACAAGGATACTTCATGGTCATGTTGTTTAACATATTTATCCTCTAAAATCAATTTCTTTTTTGCCAAAAAAATAAACCTGGAACATTATGATACCACTTGTTACGAAATTGCACTAAGTAAATATGTATAGAACATAATAACCAAACAAAAAAACACAAGATATATGAAAGAACTCAAATTCACTTTTCACAAGTCGGATTTACAACACTCCCTCATGTGTATCTCTCAATTGTTTGCTTACTCAAAGAATGAATCTTTTCTCTTGACCTTAAATACAATACAACTTAAAAATACTTAGAGATAAGCAGTGATATTCTCCATATAACTAATGTGAGACAAGATGTCTTATATACTAACAGTTAAGTTGCAACCTTCTTTGAGTAACCAATTTCGGACATAAATACAAGCATATATCAACAATATTCAATATGTAGCTTTACATGCTAGCTATGAACATGACTGTCTATTATTCTAAGTGCTAAGCAAATGTTCTTTTGAAATGGTACTTGACAATGCAAAATAAAAGCTTAAAGAAGGCAAATATTTAGCGACTCCACTGTATTGTTATCTACTCACTTTTTTTCAACTTACAATATAAAGAAATTAAGTGCAAACACACAGGTATATGCAAATATCTCAAAGCAGTTGTACGGCAGTGTAGTCAAGCCTTCTATCTTAACGGTGTATGAGATCATATAATGCATGGCCTGCTACGTATCACGTAGGGGTGAGCACGGTTCAGTTGGTTAGGTTTGGAGGCTCAATACCAGACCGAACCGATCAACCTCAGTTTGGAGAAAAAAAAACTGAACCATAGTTGAACTGTTTGGTTTTTGCGGGTTGAACGGATTGAACGGTTCGGTTTGAACTGTTTAATCGGTTTAGGCCAAACTCAATTTTGGGTAAGTTTAGGCCCAAAATCTAATAACTTATACATACTAATAAGCTCCAAAAAAAAATTTTTTTTAATCATAATTAATAAAACTTAGTAAGATGTAGGCGACGAGTGAAAAATATATGTTATATTAAGGGATTTAGGGTTTATCTCATTTTATGAGTGGTTTGATAACTGGGTTAGTAAAAAACAACTAGTATTAGATAAAAATATAGATATATTATATTGTATACAATTGGTTCAGTTTATGCGTTTTCAAAAAAAATTCAAACCGAAACTACCGAACCAAATGTATAGTGTAACATCCTGAAATTTCCGGAAAGTTATCACACAATCAATCATTTACGCTAAGACAATAGAACCCTCAACTCAACCAATTTATAATCATCCACCAGTCAGAGCAACTAAATCATCGAGTAAAATAATACGCTTAGCGTATGACTATAGTTGAAACATCAAGTCTAAGTTAACAATTTTAAATAACAATAATGACCCACGCAGGGGTTTTAAAGACTAAGACTGAAACTTAAATTCTCTTTCGCTAGACTCAGATCTACTCCACACCCAATGTGATCTATTGTTAGTTATCACCTACGGAAAGGAAGTCAAAGGGGAGTGAGCTTTCGAGAGCCCAGTAAGGTCGCACAAAGATTTAAAACAATAAAAACAATTTGGGCAATTTGACATTTAAACTAATAAAAAATTTTGAAAACGAAGAAACAAAGCGATTCAAACAATCTTTCTATATACAATCAAATGATAATTTTAAAAGGGTTTACAAAGAAAACCACAACATTTCAATATAAACAAGGGGATGAGTATCAACTCAGTTCCCTTAAATCGATAACCATTTTTAAAAAAAAAAACACTTAAAGGGCGATAAAATATAAGCAGGAAATGTTGAACACGAGCAGTACAAAAGCAAAGCCACCCCGGCAGTGCTCGATCGCTTTACATATGCATATGTACACTGACTAGTCCATCTAGATACTAGTTAAACCCATCCAACAGACCATCCTTATAACGCCAACATTACAGACCATCCTTATGGCTCCCAAGTTACTAACCCATGTCAACATTGAGAAGGATTAAACTACAATTGAAAATGCTTTTCAATTATCGAATTCAATAAACATATGAGCATGAGAGATAAGTACAACTCAAAATATGTATTTTATGCTGGTTAGATCAATAAATATATGAGAATGAAACATGAATTCCAAACAATTGCTATCAGACTCAAATTAGGGTTTCATTGACAGTTTCAAAAACATCTGTTATACCAAACATAAAATTGAATCAATGTAGTTTGTAAGACTATTCTATAAGCATTTGAAAAACAGAGTAACGAAATAGGGTTCGGAGAGGAAATCCTAGGTCCAAGCTAAGCGATGCTACCAATCCTCGATCAATATTTTCTGAATAACCTATATTGGCAATCCATTTGTTAGAACACAATCTATGATGAAATACTATAAACCTAATATCAGCTACCCACCACGTGCACACTTCTAACTCTGAAATTGCTAAACTCAAAGCGCGCCTCGCACTCGTCTAACCTAACCGAGAATCCCGATACGCTCTTTAATGCGTAACAATATTCTAAATTTCTTAATAAATTACAATAAAGCACATTTATAGCTTAAAATGTTGAAAATATGAATTTTCTGAATTTTTGAATATTTTCGAATTAAAATAATTTCCTTAAATGCAATAAAAACCCTTAAATTGCCAAAATTACTTCTAGCTGAAAATAAAGTCCCATAATTTTTATAATAGATTTAAAATATGTTTAAAAATTATAGAAATTTAAATTAAAAATTAAAAGGCATTAAAATTATTTTTAAATTATTCATTTTGCTAAACACAATGCGATATGGAAACCATAACAAATCAACCCCAAAAATCATCAAACTTTTACTGAGTCTTTATTATACTATGAAAACATTACTCTAATGTTTTCCAAAACATTTTCTGGGTTTAAAGACTCCAAAAGAATTTTCCAAATCTGAAATTACAGAAAATGCTAACAATTCATACGATCTCAGAAAATTATCAAATTTTGCCAAGAATTCTAATATGGTCTAACGTATTATACTGCAAATTTTCATGTGCTAACAATAAGCGTGCATTAACATATGCACGTATCAATCCTAACGCTAACCCAAATTTTCCGCTCCGTACTTCTCTTCTTCTTCTTCTTTTTACTTTTCTTTTTTCTTCTCATCACCTACCTAAACAACACACCTCTCTTACACCCTTATCACCCAAACCCACATATCTACTTAACAACCCCAACACCACTTCTTTACAGGAAAAATTCATGGTTATAGCACAGCCATGGCAGCCCCTCCTTCTTTCTGTTTACACATTTACGTACACACACAACACATGCACATCACACCCGTGCACACAACAACGTCCCTTTACCCCATTTCTTTCACGGCTGCAGAAGTTCCCCTCTTGCACTCAGCTACGCACATTCACGACACACTAAACGCACACTGCCACAAAGCCATGGCTGCCCATGCTCACCACCCCTCATGGCTGCTGTTAATCTTCCCTCACGCACACTCACCCACTAGCCAGCCATGTGGCCCTTTTCACTCTCTTTTTACACCTAAGAACACACCCAAAACTCACACGATATACACACATAAGAATACCCATTTCCATTTACAAACCCCACAACACAGTTTGGGCAAAACAATTGCTTAGCTACCTTTGGCAAATCGCAAACCACTCACAAGAATCTCACGGGTTCTCTCATGTCTTCTCCTTAAAATTGTAAGCACTAGAGGAAAGGTTTAAAAGAAAACTTACACAATTCAACCCATTCACGCACCTAGAACCGTCACGGCAGATCCAAAACATACACACAATCTACACATACAGTTTAAATGCATTGAAAAATATTGTAACATTGTGAAGGGGCTTACCAAAATCTGTCAAACCCTTCATCCCTCTCACTATTTCGGCAACGTCTAACTTCCTCTCTCTGCCTCTCTCTCTCTCTCTCTAAAGACCCACATATACCCATCCACACACTCACGCATACATATATGCGCACACGACGCAACTACCTACTTTTGCTTCTTCCTTCAACAGCAGTCATTACTCCATGGCCAATCAGCAAGCACACAATCACACTCACGCTACACTACACACGCATTCACCCGGCACACAAATATACCCAGTTGTTCCCCCCCTTTTCCTTACACATACAAACACACTTTACACCAAAAACACACGCACAATAACACAGGAGCAACCCGCAGCCCACTCTCTCTCTTGGCAACAGACTCGCACACTCAATACTCGCACCACAGTTTCTTATATTCCCCTTCCCTCTTCTTTGTCTCAATTCCCATACATATAACCCATATACGCAGATTATACCCCTATATATATACGCATCACTGCCATAATCTCATGATATATATGCAGATAAGAACATAAATTTCCAAGAAATCTTACCGAAAAAATAGTTTTCGCTAGAAATCCTTTCGATCCCTCCTCCTTTCTCTCCCGGTAACTCGCTACCTCTCTCAGCCATTTGCAGAAGGTATGGGAAATTTCAGGGTCAGCTGCCAGAGAATATCATGCTTATATTTAACCCAAAACCCTATTTGGGCAAAGACAAGAAAACCTTCCCACTCTTTTTGTCGCTAAAACTTCTTAACCGAATTCATTAACTCGGAATAGTCCAACAATAAATCTTTATGATAATTTAAGTGTTAAGGAAATTATCAACGGGTTATTACGCTCTCTTGTTTGTCAAAACGTCGCTATTAAGTACACTGTTACTAAACAAAATTTATTGTCGCTAATGGTCGCTACTTAAAAATATCGGTGCTAACAAAATATTCGTCGCCAAATATATATTCGCCGCTAAAATTTCTAATTAGATCCCAAAAAGTATCGGGGTGTTACATTCTCCCCTACTTACAAAAATTTCATCCTCGAAATTCACTTATCTATAATATCGAAACACTACGCTTTCACTAGGTAACTCTCAAACGAAGATGTCACCAAATTCTTGTACTTAACCTCCAAAAATATTAGTCAAAAAAAAAAACAACACATCAAAAACGACTCAGCAATCTCACAACTTCAAATATTCGACCATAATATATGATTCAGATTGTAACTTAACATGTGATACCTCAAAGTCCGATAGTATACGAACACTTAAATAAATTATCTGAAAGTGTACCTGGCACCACATCATTGGCCGTCGTAGCATCCTGAGCCGACGTTGCAAAAAGTCTGGCCGATGTCCTAGGCCTCTGCCCCTGCTGGGTTTGACCCTGCTGACTCTAACCTCCTCCCAAACGAGGTGCATTACTCATAGCTAAACTAGCTGTAGGTGTGAAGGTGGGGGCTGATTTATTCTCCCATACAAAAGGACAATTTCGAACTTGATGATCCACACTACCACATTTGAAACATCCTCTAGTAAGTCTATAGCATGGTTCTTTCCACATGTAGGACACAGAACTGTTGAAAGACCTGACCCAGCACTCTAAACTAATCTAGCTCCTGCGCTTTGTGCTCCACTAAACCCAACACTCTACCCTATCCTATTCCCCTGTGTCTATCCCATCTTCTGATATTGAGCACTCTGTTGTGCTATAGAAGAGAATTGTTGACGCTTGCCAGCCTCTAAAGTTTTACTCTCTTCTCTATCTCGCTTCTGACCACCTTGCCGCTGTTCAATTCTTCTCTTATTGTCTAACTTGGACTGATCCAATGCACGTGCCAAATCAACACACTCTATGTAGCTCGATAAACATGCAGAAATCACCCCATCTCTCAATCCTGGCTTAAGTCCCCGTTCGAACTTTCGACATCTATCCGCCTCAGTAAGTAACATCCTAGTTGCAAACCTCACCAAACGTGAGAACCGCACCTCAAATTCATCCACTGTCTCCTGATCCGCTTGTGTCACATTGGCAAATTCCCTCAACATTTGCTCACGATAGCTCACAGAAAAGTACCTATTGTCAAACAATTCCTTAAATTGTTCCCAAGTCAGCTCAGTCTTCTGCTGCCACCACTGATCGGCCTCATCCCTCAACTTATACACCGCAAATTCTAACTTCTATTTCTCGGTACATCATATGGCTCGAAAGACCTTCTCCATCTCCGCAATCCAAGCCTCTGGCTCCATAGGGTCCACTGATCCAATAAAAATCGAAGCATTCTGCTTGTTAAATTCACTTAGGGTACTTCCCTCCTGAGGTTGTGGTTGCAGCTGAATGGGGTTTTGTATACCTTGCTGCTGATTAACCAAATGTTGGGCCATGAATGCCAGAATCTGATTCATGGTATTCAACGCTGCAGCCATGGGTTCTGGGTTTTGCTCTTGTTGCTCAACATGGGGTACTTCTCCAATTGAGATTTCCTGATCTCCACTACGACCCCTAGTGCGACCTCCCCGACCCCTGGCTTGGTCTCCGTGACCCCTGGTTCTAGCTCTACGAGTGCGTGCCATGCTATAACAAATAAACTTCTATCAGAGTCTGCAAACACCTTTTATAAAATGACTATGCAAATTTTAAAATTTCTCATAATATATTTTATCAGGCACATCTTCATGAAAATGATTTCATATATTTAACCACTGGTACGGTTCACTAATTTATCAAATCTTTCCCTAACTCTAATATCGAAACCTAGGCTTCCTCTCATAAGTTTCTAAAGTCTACAGAATCATAAACCTATGCTCGATCAATTGTTGCCGAGGTTCGAGTCTACAGAATCATATAACCTAAGCTCTGATACCAACTGTAACATCCCAGAATTTCCGGAACGTTATTACACAATCAATCGTTTACGCTAAGACAATAGAACCCTCAACTCAACCAATTTATAATCATCCACCAGTCAGAGCAACTAAACCATCGAGTAAAATAATACGCTTAGCGTATGACTATAGTTGAAACATCAAGTCTAAGTTAACAATTTTAAATAACAATAATGACCCACGCAGGGGTTTTAAAGACTAAGACTGAAACTTAAA
This sequence comes from Escallonia herrerae, assembly GCA_033070095.1. Classification (NCBI taxonomy): domain Eukaryota; kingdom Viridiplantae; phylum Streptophyta; class Magnoliopsida; order Escalloniales; family Escalloniaceae; genus Escallonia; species Escallonia herrerae. Next base: position 787,671 of record JAVXUP010000101.1, on the reverse strand, counting down.
TTATCTTTCGCTCGGCTTAGATCTACTCTACACCCAATGCGATCTATTATTAGTTATCACCTGCGGAAAGGAAGTCAAAGGGGAGTGAGCTTTCGAGAGCCCAGTAAGGTCGCACAAAGATTTAAAACAATAAAAACGATTCGGAAGATTTGAAATTTAAACCAATAAAAAATTTTGAAAACGGAGAAATAGAGCGATTCAAACAACCTTTCTATATACAATCAAATGATAATTTTAAAAGGGTTTTCAAAGAAAACCACAACATTTCAATATAAACAAAGGGATGAGTATCAACTCAGTTCCCTTAAATCGATAACCATTTTTTTTAAACACTTAAAGTGCGATAAAATATAAATAGGAAACGTTGAACACGAGCAATACAGAAGCAAAGCCACCCCGATAGTGCTCGATCGCTTTACATATGCATATGTACACTGACTAGTCTATCTAGGTACTAGTTAAACCCATCTAACAGACCATCCTTATAACGCCAACATTACAGACCATCCTTATGGCTCCCAAGTTACTAACCCATGTCAACATTGAGAAGGATTAAACTACAATTGAAAATGCTTTTCAATTATCGAATTCAATAAATAGATGAGCATGAAAAGATATAAGTACAACTCAAAATATGTATTTTATGATGGTTAGATCAATAAACATATGAGAATGAAACATGAATTCCAAACGATTGCTATCAGGCTCAAATTAGGGTTTTATGGAGAGTTTAAAAAACATCTGTTATACCAAAGATAAAATCGAATCAATGTAATTTGTAAGACTATTCTATAAGCATTTGAAAAACAGAGTAACGAAATAGGGTTCGGACAGAAAATCCTTACCTCGGTCCAAGCTAAGTGATGCTACCAATCCTCGATCAATATTTTCTGAATAACCTAGATTGGCAATCCATTTGTTAGAACACAATCCATGATGAAATACTATAAACCTAATATCAGCTACCCACCACGTGCTCACTTCTAACTCTGAAATCGCTAAACTCAAAGCGCACCTCGCACTCGTCTAACCTAATCGAGAATCCCGATACGCTCTTTAATGCGTAACAATATTCTAAATTTCTTAATAAATTACAATAAAGCACTTTTATAGCTTAAAACATTGAAAATATGAATTTTCTGAATTTTTGTATAATTTTTAATTAAAATAATTTCCTTAAATGCAATAAAAACCCATAAATTGCTAAAATTACTTCTAGCTGAAAATAAAGTCCCATAATTTTTATAACAGATTTAAAATATGTTTAAAAATTATAGAAATTAAAATCAAAAATTAAAAGGCATTAAAACTATTTAAATTATTCAATTTGCTAAAAACAATGCGATATGGAAACCATAGCAAATCAACCCCAAAAATCATCAAACTTTTACAGAGTCTTTATTATACTATAAAAACATTACTATAATTTTTTCCAAAACATTTTCTGGGTTTAAAGACTCCAAAAGAATTTTTCAAATCTGAAATTACATAAAATACTAACAATTCATACGATCTTAGAAAATTATCAAATTTTGCCAAGAATTCTAATATGGTCTAACATATTATACCACAAAATTTCACATGCTAACGATAAGCATGAATTAACATATGTACGTATCGATCCTAACGCTAACCCAAATTTTCCTCTCCGTACTTCTCTTCTTCTTCTTCTGTTTACTTTTTTTTTTCTTCTCATCACCTACCTAAACAACACACATCTCTTACACCCTTATCACCCAAACCCACATATCTACTTTACAACCCCAACGCCACTTCTTCACAGGAAAAATTCATGGTTATAGCACAGCCATGGCAGCCCCTCTTTCTTTCTGTTTACACATTTACGTACACACACAACACATGCACATCACACCCGTGCACACAACAATGTCCCTTTACCCCATTTCTTTCACGGCTGCAGAAGTTCCCCTCTTGCACTCAGCTACGCACATTCACGACACACTAAATGCACACTGCAACAAAGCCATGGCTGCCCATCACCCCTCATGGCTGCTGTTAATCTTCCCTCACGTACACTCACCCACTAGCCAGCCATGTAGCCCTTTTCATTCTCTTGTTACACCTAAGAACACACCTAAAACTCACACGATATACAGACATAAGAATACCCATTTCCATTTACAAACCCCACAACAAAGTTTGGACAAAAAAACTGCTTAGCTGCTTTTGGCAAATCGCAAACCACTCACAAGAATCTTATGGGTTCTCTGATGTCTTCTCCTGAAAACTGTAAGCACTAGAGAAAAGGTTTAAAAGAAAACTTACAGAATTCAACCCACTCACGCACCTAGAACCGTCACGGCAGATCCAAAACATACACACAATCTACACATACAATTTAAATGCATTGAAAAATATTGTAACATTGTGAAGGGGCTTACCAAAATCTGTCGAACCCTTCTTCCCTCTCACTATTTCGGAAACGTCTAACTTCCTCCTTCTGCCTCTCTCTCTCTCTCTAAAGACCCACATATACCCAGCCACACACTCACGCATACATATATGCGCACACGATGCAGCTACCTACTGTTGCTTCTTCCTTTAACAACAGTCATCACTCCACGGCCAATCACCAAGCACACAATCACACTCACACTGCGCTACACACGCATTCACCCGGCACACAAATATACCCAGTTTCCCCCCCCCCCCCTTTTCCTTACACATACAAACACACTTTACACCAAAAACACACGCACAATAACACAGGAGCAACCCGTAGCCCACTCTCTCTCTTGGCAACAGACTCGCACATTCAATACTCGCACCACAGTTTCTTATATTCCCTTCCCTCTTCTTTGTCTCAATTCCCATACATATAACCCATATACGCAGATTATACCCCTATATATATACGCATCATTGCCATAATCTCATGATATATACGCAGATAAGAACATAAATTTCCAAGAAATCTTACAGAAAAATAGTTTTCGCCGGAAATCCCTTCGATCCCTTCTCCTTTCTCTCCCGGTAACTCTTTACCTCTCTCAGCCGTTTGCAGAAGGTATGGGAAATTTCAGGGTCGGCTGCCAAAGAATATCATGCTTATATATAACCCGAAACCTTATTTGGGCAAAGACAAGAAAACCTTCCCACCCTTTTTGTCGCTAAAACTTCTTAACCGAATTCATTAACTCGAAATAGTCCAACAATAAATCTTTATGATAATTTATGTGTTAAGGAAATTATCAGCGGGTTATTACGCTCTCTTGTTTGTCAAAACGTTGCTATTAAGTACACTGTTACTAAAAAAAATTATTGTCGCTAACGGTCGCTACTTAATGAATTCTTAACCGAATTCACTAACTCGAAATAGTCCAACAATAAATCTTTATGATAATTTATGTGTTAAGGAAATTATCAATGGGTTATTACGCTCTCTTGTTTGTCAAAACGTTGCTATTAAGTACACTGTTACTAAAAAAAAAAAAAAATTCTTGTCGCTAACGGTCGCTACTTAAAAAGAACTCATTGGTATACAGTTATCAAGTATGAGAAATTGCTCGTGGCATGTGACAGTGAGGTGGAAACCTTTCACGACGACTAACCACTTGTCTTGGTCCCTGTTGAGGTAAACAAGAGGAGGACGATCTTCCTCTTCCGACAACACTTAATGTAGGAGAAGAAGTCGTAGATGATGATGTGGAAAACGTGAAAAGTGTTAAAAATGATGTGACTGAGTCTGCTGATGAAGAGGATGAATTACAAGATGAAGAGGACGATGAGTCCCACGAAGAAAAGAATGACGAGTCTAGCGATAAAGATGATGATGATTTCCAAATTGAAAATGAACTTGGTTCATATTGTGTTTTATACTGTTGTAATATCACCAAAAATATTTAGTACTTGGTTCATATTGTGTTTTTATACTACGTTCATATAGCGTTGTAACATTTTTTCTACCTAATTATTGTTTTTAATGTGTTAATTTATTTGCACTTTATCTATACAATGTTTATTATGGATAGAATACGGGCTATTCGTGGCCGGGGTGGATGCCGAGTTGCCTCCTCCCAGTGGGTCCCACCTTCTCATTACCTACTGATGACGAGGCACAGAGTGCTCACGTATAGTAGATGGGGCCCCAGCTCCAGCTCCAGCCCCAGCCCCAACCCAGCCCCAACCGATTCCTCTTACATGCGCGTTGATTCTCCTTCTTCTGTGAGTTCTACCTCAGGTATAGTTGATAACGATGTTTAGTCAATTTTCGCTAGCCTTATATTTAAGTTATATTTGAACTGTATTAATGTCGGTGTTTTGTAGGATCTTGACGAGGTCGTGGCCTGACACACGGGGTATGCATTGACCCCCAACGTAAACAGAGAGTTACTCTTACCCAAAAGGGCCAGTAAGTAAAAAAATCACATCTTGCCTTATATTTAAAAATTTGTTAGCCTTAAATTATATTTGAACTGTATTAATGTATTTATTTACTTCTTTGGCAGGATCTTGGAGAATCAGGCGAGGACGAAGATCGGCATTCTTATGAAGGGCCGATTCTTTGAGCCACGACTGTACTAGAAGGACTTGGATGTCGAGACGAGGGAGTCCCTATGGGAGTAGTGGCTGGAACGATTAAATTTTTTTGTCTGCGATAGTATTTGTTTAATTAGAATGTAGTATTGAAATTAATTTGTGTAATTGAATGCCTTGCAGGAGTGGTTCGCGTTTGACTCGCCCGAGCAGCAGGCGTTGGGGCGGAAGGCATTTTTTGCATATATTGACAAGAATTACCGTCGATGGCTGACGAGGCACGGGACCGGGTAAAGAAGATGCTGCCCGAGGGTGCCCCGATGCAGGAGTTGAAGAAATATCCCCCACATTAGATATCTCTGACTGTATGGGGGCAGATGATTGATTGGTGGGATACTGATCCAGCTTGGGAGGCCAAGAGTAGGACTAAGGCCGAGAACAGACATGAGAGAGAACCCACACACACAGGGGTATGAGTAGCAGTCCGGACAACCACTAGCGTTCACAAGTACGGGTATGAGTACTGGGGCATTGAAGCAATGGCTGGGTACACCGGAGGTCGTCAATCGGCTGGAAGGCCGCATACACAGCCTGCCTAGTAGGACTGCACGTGTTATGATAGGAACGTTCCCACCCCCCGCTGCCCCTCCACAGACACAGACATTGGCTGCGCAGCATCCGTTGGACGAGGACGAGATCTGCCACATTCGAAGGTGTTCAGGATGATCCAGGCACAACAGTATCAGCAGGGCACTGCTGTTGGACATGTCGAGCCGGCTCCGGATTAGCAGGATCCAGATCCAGGACTTGGCAACCCTTGATGGGTCCCCTCTCGTTCCCTCCCAGTTTGTACTCCCCTCCCCTAATCTATTATATCCTATTCCTGTGCCCTCCTGAACTATATGTACATTTTATTTTTCATTATAGTAAACATTTTTTTAAAGTTACATAGTTGTTTTATGTTTGTTTTAATTTAGGGTTAAATGATTGCTAAGTAAACCTAATGTGCATTGGGGAATTGTGCATTGTTACTGAGAACTTGAATTTGATTACAGATTCGGGCATTAAAAAATATAAAATAAAATTAAAAGAAATTGACTTTTAGCGACAGATTTATTCTGTCGCTAAAAAGCATCCCTAAAGCAATTTTTTGGAAACAAAAAGTTCGTCGCTAAAAAGTGATCCTTTAGTGTCCGTCGCTAAAATATTTAATCCGTCGCTAAATATATAACGAAATAAATTATTTTCAAAAAAACATTAAAATACGAAAATTACATTTTGCAACGGAATTTTCGTAGCTAATTTATAAAACAATCCGTCGCTGAAAGTGTAATATTAGGCGACGGATTTTGGAATTCCATTGCAAAACTTTTAGCGACGAGCTTTTATACGAGGGACTTTTAGCGACGACGTGTCCGTCGCTAAAAGCCTTTAGCGACGGATGCTCCACTTTTAGGGACGGATCCCCCCGTCGCTAAAAACCTTATTTCTTGTAGTGAAGCATAGTGTACGACCTTCACTGTAGAACCCAGCCGCTGTTGACCCATCTTCTTCTTCCTTCCCCTTCTGTGCTAACTCTTATCACACCCAAGCATACACAGCAGACCATGCACACCACTCTCCTTCACGCACACCCATATTACTCCATTAACACACGTATATACACATTTGATATATATATATATATATATATATATATATATATATATATATATATATATACTTACACTACGTAAACACACACACACATGCAGGCAATGTACTGGCTGCCTTGCCTGCCTCACACTCACGCACACCTTCTGCAAATACACATACTACCTCACATAAACACACACATTTCACATAGCATTCAACTCAAACACCTCTATACCCACTCCCACATTCACTTATGCACACCCTCATATACACACATGCACTCAGCCATTACACACATAGCTGCCCCACTTACTCACACAAATACACTCATACACACATTCACGAACAGCCCCTCTTCTCCCTTATTCCTCCACTCATGCAGAGAGGCACACATGAATATATCACTAATACACATTATTGGCATTAGATACACATAAACCTATTTCACCCGATTCCATCTTACAAACATGCACATCTAACACACCTCTTCACCCTCCGAAATCTCCCTCTTCTCTTGACTTGTATACACATTCCAACACACACAACTACACTGTGATCACACAGCTTTTCTCCTACACACACCACCACTTCACTCTATCCACATATATATATACAAACTATTACATATATGTACACCATCTCCACAAACGTAGCATGGAGATACCCACAAACCAACACCATGTCACATAAATCCAACCCAAGGCAGCCCATCCTTCCTCTCTCCTTCTCTCATACACGCCCATGATCCCACACAATCACACACTCACCCTTCACACAAGCAAGCACACACGACACATACAGGGACTACCTTCACGACAGTCCTCCCTCTCCCAAAAAACCACCTACACATATAAACACATCACACACTCCTAAACTGCTCACGGCAGTCTACCCATTGCACCCGCTGCCTCATGGCAGTGGTGCTCTCCCAAATTATCCCCTTAATCCCATAAACATTAAATTGAACAAGAGAGAAAAGCTAGGAAAAAGCTCATTGAAAAATAATTGCGATCGCCGAAAACCTTCTCCCATCTCCTTCCTTTGTTCTCTCTTTCTCTCTCTGTCGACTTTTAGAAAAGGGTTGGAAAAATAATGACGGCTCCTCACAAAGTGTATCCATATATAAAACCCTAGATTTGACATATACCAAAAATCCCATAAACTTCCCTTAGTCATTTTAAATTTACCCAAAGCTTTTTATTATTGTGAAAATGCCCAAAATAATTATTTATGATAGATTAATGCACTAAATGTTTTTAGTGGGTGTAACATAATCCCGCTATGCTAGTTGTTGCCAGAAGTTATCGGTAGAATTCGGTCACACTAATCGTCACTGAAAACCTAAATAAGTATTTCTTATAACTACTATCATTAAATCACAACTTAATTATAGTTTATAAACATTATTGCTAAAGATAACAAAATTTAATGCTCACCAATTCGTCGCTATAGATCCAATAAATAATTAGCTAGGATTTTTAGTATAAAACTAGCCTCAGGTTTTGGGGTGTTACATTCTCGCCCACCTAAAAAAAAATCGTCCTCGAAATTTCTCAACAATGTCAATGTCCAAACACTGTGCTTTAACTACGTAACTCCCAAGTGAAGGTGTCACCGATCTTACACATAACCTCCAAAAATGTGAGTTGAGAACATCAAATAGCAACTTCAAACATTTTACTATACTATATGATTTCGATTATAACCTAAGGTTTCATAATCTAACCAACCAGATATCATTACTCAACCTCGAAATATTTAGCCAATTCCTATAAACACTCACACATCAATGCCTCAAATCAAACGATATAACCATTATGCTTTCACTGCGCACTCCGATATCTACTCGCTACTAAGGTTCAGCTAAGTCACTAATGTTTTTCTCTAACCTTATTATCGAAACTTAGGCTTTCCCTCACACACTTCTAATGTCTACAGAATTCTAACCTATGCTCTAATACCAATTGTAACATCCTGAAATTATTCGGAACATTAAATACTCGCTCAATCAATTCACTAAGACAATGATAACCTCATAACCAAATGGACAGTCATCATCAGAGAAGCTAAATCTTTAATCAAACCATACTCTCAGCAGTCATAAATGATACATCAATCTAAGTCTGGAAATTTTTAAATAATAATCATTACCCGCGCAGGGGTTCTTATGTTCAATACTAACGGAATGATTCAGATGAGTTTTCATATAGAGTCAACCAAAAATTTTTAAAAGTAATTTCAATAAAACATCACATTTCTATATAGGTGAACGATTCAAATGACTTTTTTATTCAAGTCAAACAATATCTTTTTGAAGAACTTTTAAATGAAACCACAGTTATCTTGATATAAACATAGGGATGCGTATCAACGCAATCCCTTAAATCAGTAGTCATTCAAAACGCTTCAGGTATAATAAAAAAAGATAAGTAATAGGGCTAATTACACCTATGTCCCTGAGGTTAGGAGGTAATACAGTCAAGGACACAAAGTTTCAAAATGTAACATTCAGTAACCAAACACTTTTAAAATGTATCAGACGTGTCCATTCGTTAGGGTTCCATCCAAAAATTGTTCTTTTTTTAATGATGTCAGCAATACATATTTTAAAATAACGATACTACCCCTTTATATACAGAATATTTTAAAATTTTTAAATTAAGATTTTAAGCCTTAATTTAAATATTAGGGTTTCAAAACCCTAATTTACAAATTAGAGTTTCAATCTTTAATTTCTCAATCTGCTAATTTGGGTTTCAATCTGCCATTTCTCAAAGGTCTCCTGTCAATCAGGGTTTCAAACCCCTAATTTTCAAATTAGGGCTTCAAAACCCTAATTTGCAAATTAGGGTTTCAATCTGCAATTGCAAATTAGGGGGGGCGATGGAGCTACTGGCATGGAATGAGGGAGTGGGTTGCTGTGGGGGAGGAGAGAAGAGATGAAGGGGAAGAGTGACGTCACCGGCGATAGGTTTCGACGCCGGCAGGAGATTACACGCGGTGGCTTGGGGTGGGCGGTGATGAGGAAGGAGGAGGTGGGCGGTGACGAGAAGGAGGAGGTAGACGGGGTGCTGCGCGCGGGGTGGGCGGTGACGGGGTGATGAGGATGGGGGAGGCAGGCGGGGTGCGGTGCCGGGGAATGGTGGAAGACGGGGTGGGCGGTGAAGGGGTGACGAGGAAGGGGAGGCAGGCGGGGTGCGGCACTGGGGAAGGGGAGGCAGACTGGGTGGGCAGTGACGGGGTGACGAGGAAGGGGGAGGCAAGTGGGGTGCTGCGCGCGGGAAAGGGGAGGTAGGCGGGGTGGGTGGGTGATGGCGAAGGGGGATGTAGATAGGTTGGGGGTCGGGGGGGTCGGGGGTGGTGGGGGGTGGGGGGGTTGGGGGGTTAAGAGTAAAGTAAAGTCTTTCTTTTCTTTTTTTTAATGAAGTAATGGCATTAGAAAAAAATTAAGGTTTCAACTTAGGGGTAATACATTCTTTTCATCAAAACTGTTAGGATTATTAGGGTTCCGTTTGGTCAACAGATATAAGTGTAATTTGTTCAAACTATTGTCCTTGCTTGTAATTACCCCCCTAACCTCAGGGATATAGGTGTAATTAGCCCTAATTGAACATGAGCAGTACATTATAGCAAAGCTACCCCGACAGTACTCGATATACTTTACATATGCATATGTACACTGACTAGTTCATTAGGTACTAGTTTAACTCAACCAACAGACTATTCTTATAACGCCAACAATACGCACTATCCTTATAACTCTCAGGATTATTAACTCATGTCAACATTTAGAAAATAATAAACATAATTGAAAATGCTTTACAATAATCGAATCAATAAAAATGTAAGAATGAGAAGAGATACGTACAACTCAATATGTTTTATGTTGACTAAATCAATAAACATATGAGAATAAAATAGGAATTCCAAACAATCACTTCGAGGCTCAAATTAGAGTTTCATTGGTAATATCCAAATATTTTTATGGAAATTTAATAAAACCATATTTTCACCAAATTTGCAAAACAGTTAAGATTAAACACATGAATTTAGAATGTTGAGTAAGGTTCGGATAGAATTCCTTACCTTGATTCAAGTTATGCAAAGCTATTCAACCTCGATCCAAAAATCTTTGAATTAATCCAAATTGGCAAATTCATTTATTAAAAAATAATCTGCACTACTATACTATAAACCTAATAATAACTACCCACAACATACTCACTATCACTCTGAAATCACGCAGCTTAAAGCGGGTCCGGTACACGGCAAACCTACCCCACATACACTCTTTAATGTGTAACGATATCTCAAAATTCATAATAAATTACAATAAAACAATTTTATTGCTTAACATTATAAAAAGAGAAAATAAGAATTTTTTGAAATTTTGAATATTTTCAAATTAAACTAATTTCTTTAAAGGCAATAAAAACCCATAAATAGCCATAATTGTTTCTGGGCAAAAATAAAATCCCATAATTTCTGCAATAGCTTTGGTATACTTAAAAAAATATATAAATTAAAATTAAAATTGAAAAGATATCAAAACTATTTTTAAAATTTTCATTCTGCTAAAAACCAATGCGATATAGAAATGATAGCAAATGAACTCTAAAAATTATCAAACATAAACTAAAAATTATTTGTACCATTGAAACATTATTCTAATTTTCTCTAGAATATTTTCATCATTTAAAAGGCTCCAAAAGAATTTTACAAATCTGAAATTATAGAAAAATATTAAAAATACATACAATTTCAAAAAATTATAAAATTTTGCCATAAATTCTAATATAGTCTAACATATTGTACTGTAAAGTTTTACATCTAACGATTACCGTGCTCTAATCTATGCACGTCTCGAACTTAACACAAACTCGTGGTACAACTCTAAAAGCATAGTGGGTACACCGCCTTCACTGTACAACCCAGCAGCTGTTGACCCATCTTCTTCTTCCTTCCCCTTCTGTCCTAACTCTTATCACACCCAAGCATACACAGCAGACCATGCACACCACTCTCCTCCACTGCACACCCACATTGCTCCATATACACACTTGTTTGCCTCGTACTCACGCACACCTTCTAGAAATACACACACACACTACCTCATATAAACACACAAATTTCACATAGCATTCAACTCACACACCTCTATACCCACTCCTAAATTAACATATGCACACCCTCATATACACACATGAACTCAGCCATTACACACATAGCTACCCCACTTACTCACACAAATACACTCACACACACATTCAAGGGGCTGTTTGACAGCCCCTCTTTTCCCATACCCCTCCACTCACGCACAGAGGAAAACACACATGAATATATCACTTACACACATTATTGGCATTAGATACACATAAACCTATTTCACCCACTTCCATCTTACAAACATACACATATAACATGCCTATTTACCCTCGAAAATCCCCCTCTTCTCTTGACCTATATACACATTCCAACACACATAACTTTTCACTTACACACACCACATCTGCACACCACCACTTCACTCTATCCACACATATGTACAAACTAGTACATATATACATACACCATCTCCACAAACGAGCACGATGATACCCACAAACCTACACCACATTTCACATATCCAACCCAAGGCAACCCCTCCTTCCTCTTTCCTTCTTTTCATACACACATATGAACCCACACAGCCACACTCACCCCTCACACAAGCAAGCACAGACGACACTCACAAGGACTACCTTCACAACATTATTCCTCCCTCTGCCAAAAACCCACACCTACACATATAAACACATAACACACTCCTAAACTGCTCACGGCAATCGACCCATTGCACCCTTTGTCTCATGGCAATGGTGCTCTCCTAGTTTCCCCCCTTAATTCCATAAATATTAAATTGAACAAGAGAAAAAAACTAAGAAAAAACTTACCGAAAAATAATTGCAATTGCCGGAAACCTCACCGAAAACCTTTTCCCATCTCCTTCCTACGTTCTCTCTCTTTCTGTGGATTTTCAAAAAAGGTTTGGAAAAATAATGATGGCTCCTCACGAAGTGTATCTATATATAAAACACTAGATTGGACATATACCAAAAATCCCATAAACTTCCCTGAGTCATTTTAAATTTACTCGAAGATTTTTATTATATCGAAAAGGCCCAAAATAGTTATTTATGATAGATTAATGCACTAAATTTGTTTTTACGAGTATGACATAATCCCGCTACGGTAGTTGTCGCAAAAGTTACCGGTAGCATTCAGTCGCAATAATCATCACTAAAGACCTAAATAAGTATTTCTTCCAATTACTATCATTAAATCACAACTTCATTATAGTTTATAAACATTGTTGCCAAAGATAATAAAATTTAATACTCACAAATTCGTCATTAAAGATTCAATAAATAATTAGTTAGGATTTTTAGTGTAAAACAAGCCTCAGGTTTTGGGGTGTTACATTATTCTTATAATATACAAAATCAATAATCAAATTACAGGATAACTTTTTGCTTTGATAAGACTGGACGATTAACAAAGTGGTTATATAAGCATATATGAGATTTTGAAAAGAATTCACATATGTATTAGGAGAAAAAGGGTGCAATCAAATTAAATAATTCTTAATGATATTTGAGAACATTTAAAACCTTTAAGATGCAAAAATATGATATGACTATTGAATCCTTAGAATTCCTCTATAATATGAATATTTAAATTCATATATCTAAAAAATAAAAATAATATTATCTTGGATGTGATCCTTATTTCTTGATAAGTTAATTTGCATATCAATAAGCCTTATAACTGAAAAATTAATTCTAAACATTCTAAAACTCTAATTAATTAATGAACTAACTTCTTAGGACTCGATTTTAACTACTGTATTCTTTAAAGCACTTTCTAATATGAATATGAAAATTCACATCTCAAAAAAATGAAAATAATATATTAGATTGAAAAGAGGGAAAATGATGTTACAATTGAGATTGAAATAATAAAAATAATGTAATACTTGATTCATATTTATTTTATTTTAATATATGCTTACCGAATCGATGTAAATATTTATCAAATATAATATATAGCTTTTAGAATCCTTTTGAAAAAATAAAAAATTAACCATCTCTTTTTTGCTAGGAACACTCGACCAACAAATGACTCTAATTAATATTAATTAAAATTGTAATAATGATAGAGCTTCATAAATATGTTAGTGGAAAAAGATTTAAGGCTATATACTAAACATGTTAGTGTATCTAAAGCTTAGTTATTAAAGGTGCAGGTGAACCTAAGGCGTAAAGAGTCCTTTGAGCCTAGCGCAAGGCGCAGACGCGCTCCTTTTCAAAGTGAGGCGCAAAATAAAAATAAATAGATATTGATGCATTCAACCAATAAAATCACAAAAAAAATTTCAGAACATGGTAATTTAACAAACTTTGAACACTAGAAAAAGTTTCAGATCTAATTAGAAGTAGTTGATCCTAACTAAATATAATAACATTATTCTTATCATTAGTGAAGGCTCAATCAAGAATGTTTTTCTTCAAAGGAGAATCATAGGCTCTAAGTCTAGTAGAGATTCCTCCTCGATTCCATCTTTTTTGTCTACAAGGTGAAATGAATGAGTATATGTACTTAAAAATGAGTAACAATTGGAGACGGGACGCTAGCAATAAACAACAATACGACAATTGATTGATTAAGAATTTGGGGTTTTAAGTTTTTGTGGTTTAGATATTGATTTATTATGTTATGAAATAAAGAATAAAAAATAATGAACAGTTAAGATAATGCCATTATGCAAAAATCAAAAATTATGATTTTTGAGCTTTTCTTTGCGCCTCTATTGCCGCCTTGTGCCTGGGTGCATAAGCCACGCTCCTTTTCGAAGGGCTGCGCCTTGCCTTAGGCGAGGCGCAGAGGGTGCGGCTTGTGCCTATGCGCGCCTTTGATAACACTGATCTAAAGGTATGCAAATATTATTTTAAATGTGATCCATATTTTTAAGTTTATTTAGTTTTGCAGGAACCATGTGAGGGCTATATTAGAAAGCCTTATATAATTTGAGAACTAATTCTAAAAATATATATACTAATTTATTAGGATTCAATTTTGACTATTGTGTCCTTAAAACTAACTCTCTCATACAATGATAAATAATCATGCATCTAGAAAACAAAATCACATACGAGATTTAGAAGGAAAAAAAAAAACATGTTCAGTTAATTTAAGTTTATTATAATGTAACAAATGTGTGTGTATACACACACACACATCCACACACACAGCATAATCATTGCAAAAAATTATCAATGTAATATATAAGATCAATAGTACAATCATAGGACATTTTTTTTGCTTTGAAAACACTACAGAATAATCAAAGTGGTCACATCACATAGATGAGATTTTGAAAAGAAATCATGTATGTATTACCAAAAAGTAGAATTAAATCAAAAAATTCTTAACTAATATATTTGAGAACATTTAAACCTTTTAGAATATAAAAAAATATCTATGTAATTATACAAAACAAACGATTAACCAGTTCATTTTTGCACGGAACCTTATGATCAATGAAAGTACTCTTTTTATTTATACTTAATTATATTTCATAAAAAAAAAACTTAGTAGATATAAAAACTATAACTTGGCGACAAGTCATTAAAGATGCATAAAATAATTCCAACACTTCAAAACAAGGACACATCATCTTCATCAATTTAACTTTATCATTACTAGCATCTCACAAGAATTAAAGAAACACACACACACACACACACACACACATATATATATATATATATATATATATATATATATATATATATATATATATATATATTCTACTTAATCACCATAATAACCTTAAAAAACATATAACACCTCAAAAACTTTTGAATTATATAACATCTACAACTTAAAAGGGATATGTCACAATCTCACCACTTTTTAATTTTAACAACAATCATATTCATTATTTAACTCTATGTGGCATCAGCATGACTATTCTACTACTATAAATACTAAGCCGATATTCATTTGAATATTAATTGACAACTTAAAGTAAAAGTTTAAAGAATACAAGTATCTAGTGGTTTCACTGTGTCGCTATCTATTCATTATAGTCAAATAAGATATATTTTTTAATAATATTATTGTCCCTTTATCTCACGATATATCGCACATATTAATACACTCTTTGAGATTTTATATTATACTACATTTAATTATAAACCGACGGGAGTTTGATTCGGGTTACTGAGCTAGTATGCGTAATAACATAACAATTTAACGTCACGTTCATGTCACGCTCCTATTTCTTATTCCTTGTATTCTGCTTGGTGTATAACCTTTGCACCTCCACGTCTGGTTCATAATTACACTTATCTTCTTGGGATGTCATGTTACTCTTTCACAGTGGTAGAGATGAATACTTCCGACAAGAAAGGCAAACTTTCTTGTAGATTATGATGAATGGAACAGGCATGGAATTAGTGGCATTATACGCGCCACCCTTGTGACACATTAGATAAATGAATGGCTCTCTAGAGTTTGGGGGACAAGTAAAGTCTATATGTCCCTAATTACCCTGCTAATAGTGGGTTGGAAAGAGACTGATCACACTCTTGTCACTGCCATATCTATCTATGTGCACACAACGCACTGACACACACATAATCTGTGATTATGGAAGGTTGAATGCTGTGCTGAATTTTGGGGCTTGTGGACCATACCACTATCTAGAAAGTCAACTCAGGGAGGGCTATTGATCGGCGATTCAAGAAAGATAGCATGGCCATGGAAGTGCTGGATGACATTATAAATATGAGGACGCAGAACCCACTTGTCACTATGTCTCAGAATCACCCGAGAAGCCAATTTCGCAAAGACAGAGAGAGCATAGCTTAGCTCACTTTTCGTTTGGTGTGCTAGATACTTTAGAAAATTCAGGCAAGCATCTATAGATATAAAGCAGATCTAAGAGAGACAGTAGGAGACAAAGAAAGAAGATGTTGGATGCAGAAGAAGGGACAAGAAAAAACTCCATTAGAGAATCAATGACTGATCAGACCTCTGTTGATTGGAAAGGCAGACCCTGCAAGCCTAACAAGCATGGTGGAATGCCTGCTGCTCTTTTTGTCCTCGGTCTCTCTCTCTCTTCATTAGAGAAGTAGGAAATTTGAGCCGCAGTTTTGGCAGGCAGTTTAGTAGATATATAATATATAAAGTACTACGTTTTACTTTACATAGACCACAACGTTAGCGGGTGCTCATGCAGTCTATTAGAAGAACAATATAATATGTAAATTAAACATGATACAGTGAATAACATTGTTGGTGTTGGTGGTTGATTCAGGTCTTCAGGCATTTGAGATGATGGCAATCGCTGCTGTGGGCAACAATCTCATAACCTATGTTTTTGTTGAGATGCACTTCCCTCTGTCAAAGTCAGCCAACATAGTGACGAACTTCGTTGGAACTGTCTTTCTCCTCTCCTTACTAGGTGGCTTCCTGTCAGATTCGTATCTTGGGAGCTTTGCCACTATGTTCATCTTTGGGCTTGTGGAGCTCTCTGTAAGTCTCTTTCTCTCTCTCTCTGCTCACTTAAAGTAACATTACTCTTTAACTCTTTCAAAGTTGCTTTCCATATCTTAAGCCTAGATGATGCTACATGCACGGGTTAAAAACTTTTTAGAACCACCAGCGGCTTTCCTTCAATCTTCACTCAAATTCTGAATTACCATCTGAACAACATTGAAAGGAAACTTCTGGATTTCCTTGAGAAGAATGGCTTTACTAGACCGGCCATATTCAATTCGACTATCTTGATTTCCAGTGTTCTTCTTCGCACAGGGGTTTATATTACTGTCGGTGCAAGCCCATGTTCCCCAATTGCGGCCACCAAAATGCAACATGGTCTCCACTGGAGGGCACTGTTTGGAAGCAAAGGGGTACAAGGCTTTCCTATTTTTTGTGGCGCTTTACTTGGTGGCCCTTGGAAGTGGGTGTCTAAAGCCTAACATAATCTCCCATGGAGCTAATCAATTCAGAAAGGACGACGCCAAACAATCCAAGAAGCTATCCACTTACTTCAACTATGCCTATTTTGCCTTTTGCACCGGTGAGCTTTTTGCACTCACCTTGCTCGTTTGGGTGCAAACACATTCGGGGATGGATGTCGGTTTTGGAGTCTCTGCGGCAGCAATGACTGTTGGATTGATCTGCTTGATTTCCGGAACACTACTTTATAGGAACAAACCACCTCAAGGGAGTATTTTCACACCAATTGCACAGGTACTTTCGGTTTACCTTTAGGTTCTTCTGTTGTAGGCGACTTATAAAACTGCAGTACATGCAAGAGGTTCGGTAGACTTCTTGGGATGTCCTTAAAAGTAACAAAAGTACAAGATTACCTTGAAGTTATGCAAAAAGTGCTAGCTAGGTTCGCAACAATACTTGCCAGTACTGGTAATAGTAAAAACTTCAATCATTTGTTCTTCAAATCCCTTGGAATAATTTGTAGCCTAAAAGTAGCAAGTATTTTAATTTTCCTACAAGTTCTTTTAGGGTTCAGGCACATTAATATATTCTATTGGGACGAATAAAAAAAGTAGCTGAATTTTTGCAATGAAATACTTTCTTGCTAATCAAGTACATCACGGTAGGATTAACTCTTATCGGGAAAAGCAGTGAGATCGGTATGCAAACACGCATTGGGGAGATACCTGTCCACTGTTCATCCTCGGGCCTATACTTAGTGGTGACAGTTCTTCTAGATCAGGTTTCGATATTTTTTGAATTACAATCCTTTTCTTAATATCACTTTTCACATTGAGAAGATAATACTCGGTTAATCAGAGAGGAATATTCTACATGTTAAGTAGCTCAGAGAGAGAGCATCTTTGTAAGTCTTACCTCTTTGGTACGTACTGAGAAATACCATTTTACCTTTTTTAAGGTTTTCGTAGCTGCAATCACAAAGAGAAAGCAAATTTGTCCATCCAATTCAGAGATGCTTCGTGGGAGCGAAAACATAGTGCCAGAATGCGTTTCCCCGTCATCAAAAGTCGGCAGCCTCCTCCATACAGAAAAGTTCAGGTGGGGTATAATGTTTTCAACTTTAGAGGATACATCAAGTAAACTAAGCTTTCTCCTTTTGCTAAAGGTTAAAGGCAGATTGAGACGCAAGTAATACTTTAGTGAATTGTTCTTAGCGAAAACAACACTCCCTTCAAACAATCAGATGATGAGAAACATCAACCCTTTCAAAGAACTATGCAACTCATTCTTGATAGTTATTCAAGTATTTAGTAGCATGAGACAAGGCAAAACCGTATAGAGAATCATGTGATGTCACACTTGTGTCTCAGTCTAAAATGAATATTTGCTCATAGTAAGGAAACAAGCCCCTCTAAATTTTTGAACAAAATCTTGAAGGTTAAATCCCTTTGCTTTGTACTTACAGTTCATATAAATGTTTTCACAAATTGTCACTTTAAGGCTGCAAAGTTTGATGTACCCTAGTTCAGAAAAGAAAAGGGTTTAAGAGGATTTCTAATTATTATCCGTCTGTTAAAGAATTCCTTCCAACCCCCTGGATTAGAATATCTCTTTGTATCAATAAGATTTCCGTGTACTAGGCCAATATTAACATTTGTCATAAAATTGCAGGTTTCTTGACAAGGCATGCGTAAGAATTCAAGATGGCACTCAAATAAGTGAAAGCCCCTGGAGGTTATGCACGGTGTCCCAAGTTGAACAAGTGAAAATACTCATCTCAGTTGTTCCTATTTTTGCTTGCACCATCATCTTCAACACCATTTTAGCGCAGCTCCAAACGTTCTCAGTCCAACAAGGAAGTTCCATGAACGCGAAACTCGCCAGAAACTTTGAAATCCCTCCTGCATCTCTCCAGTCCATTCCTTACATCATGCTCATATTTGCCGTTCCCCTCTATGAGACCACTTTTGTCCCGCTCGCTCGAAAATTCACCAATAGGGATTCAGGAATCTCCCCTCTGCAAAGGGTTGGAATCGGGCTTTTTATAGCAACTTTCTCGATGGTTTCAGCTGCATTAGTAGAGAAAAAGAGAAGAAAATATGCATTAATGTTGGACAAAACTCTGTCCATATTTTGGATAGCTCCACAGTTCCTGATTTTCGGCTTATCAGAGATGTTCACTGCGGTGGGGCTGATTGAGTTCTTCTATAAGCTGTCCTTGGAAGGGATGGAATCATTTCTAACTGCCATGACTTATTGCTCATACTCATTTGGATTCTATTTGAGCTCCCTCTTGGTCTCCCTTGTAAACAAAGTAACCTCGAGCGCCTCTCAAGGTGGCTGGCTCAGTGACAATGACCTAAACAATGACAAGCTAGACCTTTTTTATTGGTTATTAGCTGCTCTTAGCCTCATCAACTTCTTCAACTATCTTTTCTGGTCCAGATGGTATTCTTACAACCCATCCTTATCGCCTACTACACCTCATGAACCCTCTGAACAAGATTTGGAGAGCGTTCCAGCAAAGCATGCCGAAACTGACAACAGTTATATTACACCTTGAATAATTCCGGGACAGGATATAGCAAGCGCAAAGAAGAATGTTTGCACAGCAATTACAATTATCAACGCTTGAGGTGCTGCAATGCGCAGTAGTACTTGCTCAGCAAATCTCCTTTTCAGCTCTAGAAATAACTTTGGCCTAGTGTTTGCCATTCCTCTAATTAAAGATTTTTAACTTCAACTCTGTATTGACTCATCTACTAAGTAAAAGAAAATAGTATGATTAATATGATAAGACTTAGAACCACTGAGTGCGGGCACCTCCTATGTTTCTTCCCTTCGTATAAAATTTTCTTCAATCTTTTCTAGGTTTCATTTTGCTTGTGTATTTTCTGTGTAGATGGACAGTGGACTTGTAAAGAAATCCCCATATTCATGAACTTGACTTGATAATGGGTACAATCCCGTCTGATTCAATGATTCTCTTAGTTCCCTACGTTTAGTGTCTCTTTTTTGGTGGAAAGAAGAAAAGAGTAGTGCGGTTATGCTTTATGCTTTAGGTAGTTTAAAAGATTCAGAGTCTTGTTAAAGCAAAACATAATCTTTTGTGATGTGATCTCAGGAAATAGAGTTGTTTCCTGTGACTTGTGTTCCCATCTCAGTCACCTTTACCTTGACAAGAAAACAAACATGTCCCCCTACCTGTTTCTTCTGTTAATTCTACCACAATGTCCCTTTTATAGCTCCTATCATTTTGCTATCCTGCCACCATTAACTGCTTGGACTGCAGCCTGCTGGCCATACTTACTTTCCTACTAAATTACCAACTGTTTTAAAAGTTTAGGCCACTAGAAAATGTACCTAACAACATTATCATGATTAACAAAAAATTCGATGAGAAACAAAACAGAGTGCACCACCAAGTGCTCAAATAAACGAAGTGCAAAGTGAACCAAATATTTATGCGCAAAGAATCGAACTCATGACCTTGTCAAACTAGAGCTAACATAAAGCTTAAATTGTTAAAGTCTGTGTCCAACCATGTTATAATTCTTAACATCTCGATCAAGTAAGGCCGCATGGTTCAAGCCATGCTGTTAGGGACTAAAACATAAGAACTCTTTGGCAGGTAAGGGAAAAGGTTGGCAATAAAACTGTTTCTTAATAGGAAAATTATGAAATTTCGTTATAGAACCTTCCTTATTTAGTGTAATATCCTTACATATATATAGCAAAGCTTTTGACTTTTAATGGTACTCGTGTCTAGTAAATTTTGTACGGTTTGAAATCAATAGTCATGACCATTTAAGATTACTCTATATATCGTGAAATAACCCTGTCTCCCTTAGCTCCTCCTCCTATCACATCATCCCCCTTTCATCTACGATCCTAAATGGTTGGGACTAATGACCAGGAACTATACAATATTTACACTATATTGTGCAACGAGAAAGGCAAGCACAAAATTTCATGGCCAACTATCTTGGAAAACAGTAAGTAATAATTTTAAACCAAGGATATGAACCTCATTTTTTTTTGGCAAAACGTATAGGCTTTATATCACCAGAGCATGAAAAACTTTTGCCTCTAAATTTAAGAGTAACATTGTGCAGAAACTGCAGAGGGCCTCCATTTGTAGTTTATCCAAAATTGTCCTCCGGCGTTAGCATAAGGGCAAGTCACGAGAACATGATTTTCAATTTCTTGCTGATTTTGGCATAGTTCAAAGTATCCTCCTGGATGATATTCCATTCTTTCAATTTCTCTTTGGTTCTTAGCCCTCCTTTACAAAGCATGGATAGGATCAAAGAAACATTGGAATGTGTCCAGGAAACCAAAGTAGTTACCACCATGGAACTGCCACTGTTTTTTATCTTATTGCTTCTTATCTTATTGCCTCCCAAGCAGTATTTATTGAAAACTTACCATTAAGGTGTAAGTCCCACACCACATTTTCTTGTTTATCAGGACATGGAGGATACATGTCCCTCATAGCTGCAGCCCACTGTCTCAGAACATGTGATCTTGCACCAAGCAAGTTCTAATTAGTGGCGTTCATTATGTCAGCTACACTCCTATTAAAAGTCGGTCCAGAATCATATCCCGGCTATATGTATCTATAATAATACCAGTTTCATCCATTTATCCAGCCATAATTAAGTGTGATAAGAGAGAAGATAATAATATTGATGTATATAAAAATATGTACAAGAGAGCCTTTATATAAGCATGATAGAAAACTTAAAGAATATTCTAGACTATAGAAAATAACATAATAACTCATTGACTATAGAAAACCTTATACAATAACATTAACATCTCCCCTTAAACTCAAGGCGGGAGAGAATGAGCCAACTAGAGTTCGGAAACTAAATCTTGAAGTCGCCTTGAAGAATATGATTTGATGAAAATGTATGCCGTTTGATTGAGAGAAGTGACAGAATGTAAGCGAACAATGTCACAAAATAACATGTTGATGAACAAAATGATTATCAATCTCAACGTGTTTGGTGCGGTCATGAAACACGTCATTGTGTGCAATATCAATGGCATTTCAATTATCACAATATATAGGTGTAGCAGTAGAATGTTTAACTCCCATGTGCTCAAGTAGCCAACGCAACCATAAGAGAGGTACCAAGAAAGAAGCAAAAACCAGTAGTAGAGTGTCGATCGGTAGGATCCCTAGCCCAATCAGCATCAGAATATGCATGTAGCTCAAGAGAGGAATGAGCTGAAAAATGTAAGCCATGAAATAAAGTACCCTCGATCTATCGAATAATGTGAAGGACCGCGGCAAAATGAATCATACGTGGAGTAGAAAAGATTGGCTGACCAAGTGCACATCATATATATGCATTATCAAGGCTAGTTATGGTCAAGTACACAAGACTGCCAACTAATGTGCAGTACAAATAGGATTACGAAGAGGTGTACCATCAAGAGGAGTAAAATGTACATTAGGCTCAAGAGGAGTAGAAGTGGTTTTTCTATCAGTTAAACCGGCACGAGAAAGAAGATTAGAAGCATATTTAGCTTGAGAAAGATAGTATCCGTCAGAGGTAGTGGAAACTTCAATTCTAAGAAAGTAACTGAGCATACCAAGATCTTTCATCTCAAAGTGGTGAATAAGATCTTGCTTGCGAATAGAAATGCTATCAAGATCACTGCTTGTGATAATCATATCATCCACATAGAGGAGCAAAAGTATGATACCCTGAGCAGATTTCTTAATAAAGAGTGCAAAATCATATGCATTTGATGCAAAACCAAATTGCTACATAATCCGATCATAAAGTGTTGGTCTAACCTCTATCTGAAATAGGTTACCTTCCCCTTCTCCCCAAACTCGAACTTCAACCTCAAGTTTGTTCAACTTTGCATTGATAGCCTTCTGCGCGGAAATCATAGTAGTCAAGTTCCCAATTCGCTTCCTGCTAAGTGCGTCCGCCACCACATTAGCTTTTCCAGGGTGATATTTGATAACACAATCATAATACTCTAGGAGTTCTAACCATCTTCTTTGTCTCATATTCAATTCCTTTTGGGTAAAGATATACTTTAAACTCTTATGGTCGGTGTATATCTCGCATGCAACCCCATACAGATAATGTCGCCATATTTAGTGCAAACACTACTGCTGCCAGCTCCAGATCATGCGTCGGGTAATTCCTTTCGTGGTTCCACAACTGTCTAGAGGCATACGCAATTACTTTGCCATGTTGCATAAGTACACAACCTAACCCCTCCCGATGCATCGCAATAAATGACGAACCCTTCTAAACCTGATGGTAACGCCAGAACAGGGGCTGTCACCAACCTTCTTTTTTGTTCCTGAAAACTATTTTCACACTTCTCTGTCCAGGTAAACTTCACGTTCTTCTTGGTCAGAATCATCAATGGGGATGCTATTTTCAAAAAATCCTTAATAAATTTCCAATAGTATCCCGCTAAGCCTAGAAAGCTCCAAAATTCGAACACCGAAGTCGGACATTCCTAGCTCGACACTCCTCAGCAGACACTATATGTCCTAAAAATAGTACCTTCTCCAGCCAGAATTCATATATCTTGAGTTTGGCGTACAATTTATGTTCTCGAAAAATCTGCAATATTTGCCTCAAGTGTTGGGAATGTCTTCCTTACTTTTGGATTACACCAAAATATCATCAACAAACACGATGACGCAACTGTCTAGGTATCTTCAAAACATCCTATTCATCAAGGCCGCAGGGGCATTAGTCAGCCCAAATGGCATAACCAGAAACTCATAGTGTCCATATCTGGTTCGGAAAGCAGTTTTCGCTATGTCATCTTTCTTAATCTTTAACTGATGTTACCTAGACCTAAGATCAATTTTTGAGAAATACTTCGCATCCTTTAATTGATCAAAAAGGTCATCTATGTGAGGTAAAGGATATTTATTCCAAAAGGTTACCATATTTAACTCACGATAGTCAATACACAACCTCATCGTTCCATCTTTCTTTCTTACAAATAACACCGGTGCTCCCCACGGAGACACACTGGGACGAATAAAAACCCAAGTTCAATAACTCCTCTAATTGGGTCTTTAACTCCACTATTTCCGATGGCGCCAACCTATAGGGGCTCTTGATATAGGACAGGTTCCCGAAACCAGATCGATACTAAACTCATTCTCCCTATCTAGTGGTAATCCTGGAAGGTATGCGGGAAAAACATTCGAAAATTCACATACTATTGGAATCTGGTCCAATTGCGGTTCACTAGTTCGAGTATCATATACATGTACCAGATACCCCTGACATCCTTTCTGAATACAACGGTGTGCTTTTATCGCCGACATTAAGTAAGGAGGTCGAACCGACCGATCTCTTTGTATAACCACTTTAGGTTTCCCTGGGATTGCTAATTGTATCCTCTTACGCCGGCAATCTACGTTAGCACCATATGCCGCTAACCAGTCCATCCCAAGTATAATATCAAAGTCTCCCAGCTCAAGGGGTATAAGGTTAGTATATAATCTGACCAGAGACCTGTATTGGGCACTGCCTATATATCTTAGTGGCATAAAAGGCATGTCCGCTAGGTATGTTAACCGTTAGTACTATATGCAACGTTTGCCTTGACACAGTTAGCTTCTTATTAGCGAATGCTAAAGAAACAAATGAGTGTGTGGCACCCGAATCAAATAGTATCATAGCCTGATGCGAACATACAAGGAATGTACATGTCACCACGTCCTCTGATTTTAAGGCTTCCTTCAGGTTGATAACATTGGCTCAACAAATTGTATGTGGCCTTCCCCCCCAGAGCCATCATCTTTCACAGCGGGCACTCCTTCACATTATGGCCTGGCTGCTGGCACTAGAAGCAAACCATCTGATATAACTTGCAATCATATGCCCTATGGCCTTGCTGACCATACTTGAAACATGCTCCTGTTGCCTTAATACAATTTATGCCTTCATGCTTCAGTCCTCACCACCTACATTCTTTATTTTCCGCTTGACCCAAACCTTGCTCGAAATTGCCCTCCTCCATCCTCTTTTTCAATTTCTTTCCGCTATCTATTGGCCGTTGCTGGTTATTATTTCTCTTCCTGCCTTGCTCTTTTCTTACCTCCCATGCTTCCTTATTTTCTGCTTCTATCAGTAGAGTTTTCTCCACAACCTCCGTAAAGGTATGTAGCTGAAAACTCTTGACAATTCTTTTTAAGGGTTGTCTCAGCCCTTCCTCAAACCTTCTAACCTTTCGTTCTTCCGTAATCACCTGATGTGTGGCAAAATGTGCTAGTTCATCAAATTCTCGTATGTACTCCTCCACCGTCTTATCCTTCTATTTCAGATTTAGAAAATCAGTCTCTAATTTATTTTGCATTGTCACGAGAAAATATTTCTCATTGAACACCCATTTGAAGCGCTTCCAAGTAACATAAGGTCGGTCAGGCTTTTTCCCTTACTCAACCTATTTTTGCACATCCCACCAATAACCGACCGCTCCCTTCAGCATGTGGGGCACGTGGGTTGCAAAAATCACTTTTTGGTGCTTTCTACATTCCGTTATCTCAAAAGCCTTTTCCATTTCCCGAACCAAAGCCACTGCCCTGATCGGGTCACTACCCCTGTGAAACTCACTGGGATGAACATCTTGAAAGTCTCAAATTTTACACTCCTTCTTCCCCTCCATCGGCACAGGCGCAGCCACCGCTGTCGGTTATGCAGCAAGAGTTCCTACAATCTCCCGCAACAGTCCTACCAGTTCCCTTCTTAAGTCCTCTCTATTATTATTTTCCACTTCAACTTCTACCTGTTCCCCACTCTTGTCCCCAACACTTGTCGAGGACGTTTCCGTAGGTGGCCTTCTTAAGTTAGGAAATTCTTCCACTAAGGGTATCACCTGGTTCAGCAAATGACTAGCCATTATGTGATAAACGCAATTAACATTCTTAACTATAACATTTTCTACACCTGTAAGTACAATATTTCATTTATACAACATACATTTGGTACAGACAACAGTTACAACCTATCGTTAACGTTATACAACCATATACATCAGCAGTCAACTCTATACAGTCCTACACATCAGTAGTCAACTTTATACATTTTTACACTTTATCCCTCCCCCCTTTTTCTTCTCGTTCTAAACTGGAGAAAACTTATTCCATTCCTGAGTGAGTACCATGTACCAATATTCCTCATCGAGGAGTATCTCATGCCGATCCCTCGCCACCGGCCTCGCCGAATGAGTTTCTCGTAACCCATTCTACATCATCCGAACCACCCTTCTCCCCGTATCAAAGGTATACTCCTCCCTTTTGTTCACTCGTGCCACATCCTCACGACAACGTCGCTCCGCATTTTCTACCTCCTACCCCTCCATGGCCCTCATCTCCTTTGCCTGATACACCAAGTGATCCCTTTACCTCACCACCTCAATATACCTTTGTTTCCAAAAAATTTCAACCTGGTGTGTCCGATACACACTGTCGCCAACCCTTATAAATCCCACTGGCACCTCAGGTTCAATCTCTTCCTGCTCCTCCTTCTCATCCTCTAGTCCCAACAAATCTATTTCCTCGGGCTCCTCGTCAATTGGCCAGGGGTCCTCCTTGGGGTCTTCCTCCTCCTCATCCCCACCCATGACATGCTCATCAATCCATCCCACTCTAGCCATAATCTCTTGCAGAGCATACAAGCTCACATCAAACTTACAACACAATAAAAGTAAATTCGACACTTCCCTGCCCCCGTAAACGTTTAATATCTACTCCTAGTCTACAGGATCATGTGCCCATGCTCTGATACCAACCTGTGACACCCTCAACCCTGGTGACATCACCAGGGTTGGGGGAGTCACAAGTTTGTTTAGCAAGCTAACATCGTAAATAATCAAAATTTTTAGAACTTATCACAACTAACAAACCACTAGATATAGAGGATGTAGTCTAGAAAATGAAAGATGACCCAAACGAGAGTGCCACAACTCAAGAGAATCTTATGATGCAATTAAGGGAGCAGACTGATACGGAACGGTAGGACAATGAAGGATGGATGAATTGATGAGCTCAAACAATTATCTAACTTTGCGACTGATCTCAATAGTTTGGCCCATCTTTGGATCCTGCACACGACATCTAGTATGAGAAAAGCGTATGTCGAAACCAAGATCACAAAGTTAACCAACAGAGATAAGGTTTAAATTAAGAGAAAGGATAAAGTAAGTATGAGGAAGAGACAAGGTAGATGTAGAGACATGGTCAACAAGGTAGATGTAGAGACATGGCCAGCATGATTAACAACATATGAGTGGATAGTGAGACATATGTTGCTTAGGGACAAAAGAAAAAGGATCAGATGTTATATGATTGCAGCACCCAGAATCAAAATACCAAGAGGATTTACCTGAAGTAACTGAAAGAGTAGAGGAAGACAGAGTACAATAATTAGACATGATTTGTTTTACTATTTCAACAACATCATTAAACGAGAGAGTGCAAGACGAGGAATCCTTCAAGACATTATCAACAACAACAAAAAAAGTAGAAAGGAGGCTTGAGCCTATATTGAATCCCCAATTTTGGTGGAGCACTAATTGAGCTGGTATTCTTAGACCATTTTCAAGGTTACGAGGACGGTCTTGTGGGAAGTGACCAGTCCCAATCTTATGACATAGTTTACAAGGGCAGACAGGGTAATCAACAACCATATGACCCAACTCATGGAATTAGGCGTTCCTACTGAAAGGAAGAAGATGACTAACGTCTCGAAACTGATGAGGGTAAAGAGATGTGGAAAGGTTGAAAAGGAACAGCAAGAACAGTATCAGGATGATGGGTCTGCAGAAGGCCTCAACGATTTTCTTCAGAAAGAAGTTCAGCGCCGGCATTGTCTAGGCATATGTAATGTACTCTGATGCAAAAGGGAGCTTCAGACAGATTCATAAGCATTAGTAAGGGACATGAGAAACTGGATAAGGCGAAGGTGGTCACGATAAACAATAAAGTGAGATGAATCCTCGAAACAAGTCCATGATGTTCTGAAAGTTCCAATTAATCCCAAATCCTTTGCATCTGAGAAAAGAAGCTATTGATAGATTGACCAGGCCCTTGTTTTATCCGGTGAAGTGAATCATGAAGCTAGTACTAATGAGCAAGATCTTCAGTAGTGTACCGCTAAGCCAAAAGATCCCAAATTTCTTTAGCAGTATTATAGAGACCAAACTGTTGATAGACCGATCGAACAAAGGAATGCAGAACCAGGTGATTATCTAATGATTTTTGTTGTCCCAGTCCTCAAGTCGTTCAATGAAATTTGGTTAAGTTTCATCTGTGGTTTGGACGGAGTAATATCGCCAGTAAGGTATCGCCACAATTTCTTACCTTTGATGAAGATACGCATAGCTTAGGCCCATAAAATGTAATTAGAACCATCAAGGATGATAGAAATAGGCTGAGTAGGATCCATTGCAGTCACCAAGTAAAAGGACAAGCAAAAAATAATAAAGGAACCGAACAAGAGGCTCAAAAAACAAAGATATGAACAAAATTTGAGCAAACGAATGGCGGGAATGAGTTCAGAATGCTAAAAATGGTAGGGACCGGTCTAGGATGTGTAAAAACCAGGTCAAAATCAAGTGAACCAGTAAAACTGAAATAAACTGGTCTAAGTGAACCAGAAACAGTAGGCTGGGTAAAAGGTAGGGTTCGATAGGGTCGGGTTGGGTAAATAGGCTGTGGGTCCGCCCAGAACCTTTCTAGAGACCCGGGCGGGTGACAGTCACGTGGGAGCACGTGACAGGCGTGTGGGAGCACGTGAAGACGCGTGGAACTTTGGTGGCGCTTCGATCTGATGGCAGAAACTTGTGGTGGCGCGTGGAGAAGAATTTTCGCATGGTTAGCGGTGCTATAATCAGTGAAGAAAATGGAATCTTGTGGTGGTGTTGGATTAGGAATTGGCCTAAAAAAATGACAGAGTTATCAAAAGGTGATAAAAATTTGAGCAAAAGAGATAGGGTAGCCTTGATAAGCTAAGCATATTGTAGAGCTTCTGTATCCTTAATCCCAACAATAAAAATGAACTTTTACTTAGGTTAGAGGATAAACCCAGTAACCTTTCAAATTCATCCAATGTTTATTTTGTCGAGGTGAATGAAGTAACGTTTGATGTTGCTAGAATAAAGTGTGCATCTGCAAAGCACAAGTGATTAATATGCATTTCTTGGCATTTTGGGATGAAACTTAAAACTAGGTTGAGTTGCATATGCATCAAGAAGACCAGAAAAAGCTTCCATCACTAAAAGAACCAAGTATGGTGAGGTAAAATCCCCTTGTTTGAGACCTATAGCATTGGCAAAACAACCTTCCATAGATCCATTTACATTGATGGAGAATCTGGCAGTGGTTACACATATTATAGTCTATGCAAGGAATTGAGGAACGAAGTGAAAAAATTCCATGGCCATCTTTAAAAAATCGTAGTCCTCAGAATCATAGGCCATTTGCATGTCAATCTTCATTTCGCATCAAGACTTACCTTCCTTTTTGTGATAATTTCTCACTAACTTGCATCAGAAGTATTTTAAGTGCAATATGTCTACTTGCGACAAAAGCAGATGGTCTATAGCGGATAATTTTGTGTAGAGTATCCTTAATTTGTACACACAACCTTACGATGAACATGTAAACAAGACCACATTGCAATAAACAAAAGGTCTAAAATCCTTCATTGTTTTTGGACAGATAATTTTAGGAAGCAGAGTTAATGCAATGCTATCATGAAGCTTGATACCTTTTTTATTGTTGAAAAGTTCCAGCACAGCAGCAAAAACATCTTTCCGTACAATCATTCAGCTTTGTTGAATGAATTTAGCACTGTATCCATCAAGACCTAGTGCTTTACTTTTTTTAAGGGAGAAAAGTGCATTCTTCACTTCCTGCTCTGTAACTGGGACACACAACATTCCTTGATCCTGAAGAGACAGATGATTATTTATCACCACATTCATCCTATCTTTAGTATGTGTGCAAACAGGCACATGGGCAGCCAAGAAAATTGGTGGAGTGTTCAATAGCCACAACACGGACCTCCTTTGCACCACAAGTATGCTCACCCTCAACATTACCAATAGCTAACACTTTATTATGAGCTCTGTGCGCCTTTTGATCAAGAACTCAATAGGACACCTACCTCACTAACCAACCATACATAGCACTAAAGAAAAACCAAAAGACCTTGTCTAAAGGCCTAGTTTAGGCACTATCATAAGGACAAGAACTTACGTGGTTTAGGCCCTACAATGAAAATCGACGCCCTTTACGGTTGGCGGAGAAAATTTAAAAAAACGGAGATTATTAAAAAAAATCTTTTTTTGGCACCTAATATTAACTTGGATAAACTCTATAAGGAGCACATAGGGCGAACTGTGGAAGTGTAATCAAGGGGACCCAAATCAGGAGGAACCAAAAAGGCATTAAAGACATTGACTGCTAACATTTAAGAACCTAGTCCGCACGGGCGAATTTTTAATAAAGCATGCAAAGAAGTACATTAATTTTTTAATGTTGTAATCGTCAAAGCAGAATCCGACAATGTTACCTATAGCTACAAAAGGCATCAATGATCGAGTCTATAGTGAAGTCCCCCGCAATATCTTTCTCAATATGTGTAATATAAATATGTGAGGTTCATCCATCTTGTTGTGGAGTTAGTTTTAACAATATTGTATTTAAAAATTCTCGTTCATTATTTGCAGTAGAAATTGAAAGAGCAAGCACTGGCTTGCCAACCTACTCAAAAGTGGATTTTTTTATTGATTACCTAGGAGAAAGAGCAGAAATAATTAATACATTCTTAGAATCGAAATATTAAGCAACATCAAGCTTATAATGTTGTAACTCCATCTTAAAGTGTGCTTTTTTTTTTGGCATCATGAAGTCCTTGGGATGAAAGTTATGACAAAGCATACAAAGTGTAACGCCCCGAACTTTTCAGAGGGTTAATGTCGAATAAACGGAATCAGAAAACCTTAAAATATCAAAAATCTCTCAAAAAGGGTCATTCAGAGTATGTACTAATAACTCCTGAAAATACATCAATATCTGACAAAGTGGCCTAAAGTTTTTATACAATCCAAATTCTCCGACACGGAGTTTCAAAATGAAACCTAAGTAATATCAATTTGTCTTAATTATTACACCTAAAACTGTCAATACTAACTCTGAGATAAAAGCAGCTAACTCTTCGTCACACAGCTACCCATCAAATCCAAAATCCCACCTACTGATCACCTGAAAGGAAAAACAATAAGGGAAAGAGCCCAATGTCCAGTAAGGTCGCTCAAAGGACCAACCAAAAGAATGCAAAGATATATGAGAGATGACGTTTTGGAGGCACAAAAGTTTCAACGGAACAGACCTCAGACCAAATTCAAATGCCAAATATATCTGTGTACGGAGACAGACACTAGAGAGTCATTCAGAACGACGTCACATACGTCATTACTGACACATGAGATTAGGTTCAGAAAGTAAGATCACGATCTCTAGCTCATCCCGCTGAGCTAGCCCACGTTCCAATCAACGTGCGTAAGTCAGAAATAATAAAGTCACATACACTGTGACATGACTCATAGAGTTACCTAATAATGTCTAATACATGGATGAGAGACCAAAGTAAAGATCTCAAATCACTGACTAGTCGAACAGTAAGCAGAGTTTACGAAGTAATAGCAATCATTAACTGCAGAAATGAATGTTATCAACATATGCTCATTTAAGGTTAAACAATCCAACGATAATTGAATTCCACAAGTCAGAGTATTGAGAAACATGTTACTTATGACGGGGCTCAAAGCAAAACGGAAAGAAGAATAACTTTAACCAGTTAGAAGAAATTCAGATTTAAAAAAAAACTGAACACTTACATGAACGATCGGTCCGTCGCTGATTCGGATTTTAAAAGTAAACCCTTACCTTAATCAAGCTTTTAAGAATACAAATCCTCAAGCACCACCTTAGAACTCAAGAGCTTCCCAAGCCTTCTCTTCTCTCTCTCCACCACAAAGGAAAAAGAAACAGAGAGCCCAAAAAGGCTAGAAAGGAAATAAGAAAACTATATATATGGAACAAAGTTTAAGTTTTCATTCTACCAAAAAAAATATTCCTTCGACTGAATCTGACAGTTGTAAAATGGTTTCTTCAAAATTTGTTTTTCATTTGAATGAAAACTTCAGTCCCTTACTTTTCATTCGAAGTAAACTCTTTTTCATTCAATTGAATCTTTCAGTCACTCCAAAACATCATTACCCCTCCAGTTTGATTTGAATGAATCCACGATTCATTCGACCGAAAAGTTTAGAAATATTCCCAACCATTTTCTTAATTTTAACAAAAAGACCACAAACTTATTTTATTCAAAATAATAATTTCGCACAAGGAAAAGAATATTTTTGGCGTATTACATCCCCCCTAAAAGAATGCCGTTCTCAAAATTATACGTACCTTAATTGTCAAAACCTGAGGGTGCTTTCGTGCATAGCTTCCTCGAGTTCCCTAGTGGCTTCCTCAATTTCGTGGCTCTGCCATAAAACCTTAACTAGGGAATGACTTTCGTCCTTAACACCTGATCACGACGGTCATGAATTCCAATCGGTTGCTCTTCGTAGGAAAGGTCTTCCCTAATTGATAAAGGCTCGCACGACACAATATGCATCGGATCATAAACATACTTCCTTAGATTCGAAACATGGAAAACGTTATGAACGTGTGAAAGCTCTGGTGGTAATGCATCTCTACAAGCCATCGGACCGATCCTCTCTAATACCTTGAACGGCCTAACAAACCTAGGGCTAAGCTTGCCCTTCTTACCGAAACACGTCACCCCCTTTCAAGGTGAAACCCTTAGAAACACGTGATCACCCACCTCAAATTTAAATTTGCGACGACAGTGAGATGTATAATTCCACTGTCTGTCTTGGGCCACTTTGAGACGTTCCCGAATCAAATCAACTTTTTGAGCAGTCAACTGTACTAACTCTGGTCCCAATAATCGTATCTCGACTAACCTCATCCTAGCATAGTGGCGTCCTGCACCTCCGTCCATGCAGTGCCTCAAACGGTGCCATCTGAATACTTGCCTGGTAACTATTATTATAGGCAAACTCAACTAAAGGTAAATGACTATGCCAACTTCCACCAAGGTCTAATGTGCAAGCCCTCAGGATATCCTCTAGTGTCTGAATGGTTCATTCAGATTGCCATCTGATTGTGGGTGATAAATGGTGGTGAAACAGAGATCACTGCCCATAGAATTTTGGAAGCTCTTCCAGAATTTTGAAGTGCAATGCAGATCTCGATCTAACACTATAGATAATGGTACACCATGTAACTTCATAATCTCATCAATATATAATTTAACTAACTCAGATATTGGTGCTGCCGCTCGGATTAGAAGGAAATGTGCAGTCTTAGTCAACCTATCAACGATAACCTAAATAGTGTCAAAACCCTTGACTGTCCTCAGTAAGCCTCCCACAAAATCAGTTCTTACATGCTCTAACTTCCACGAAGGAATTTCAAATGGTTGAAGCGGTCCATTAGGCTTCTGATGCTCCATCTTCACTCTTTGACAAACCTAACAATGGAAGACAAATTCAGCTATGCGCTTCACTAAAAATGCTCCTTAAGGTCATGATACATTTTTGTCCCTCCCAGGTGGATAGAGAAACTAGAATTATGAGGCTCTGACAGTAACTCCCTCCTCAAGGATAAATCAGCTAGCACACAAAGTCTCTTGTGGAACCAAACCACACTGTGCTCGTCAATTCTGAACTCAGATTGCTTCCCATTGTTAATGTTCTCAATGATGTGAGCTATACTTGAATCTTCATCTTGGGCTTCCTTGATCGTGTTGATCAAGGTAGGTTGTACCTATAATGCTACCAAGTATCTCCACCATCTAGCCATCTAATCTCAAGATCCAAGTTCATCATATCCTCCAACACTTGAGGTTGACAAGTGATCAGTGCTGCTAAGTTTCCAGTGCTCTTATTATTGAGTGCATCAGCCACGACATTCACCTTACCAGGGTGATAATGGATCGTGCAGGCAAGGGGCACCCCAAAGTGACATACTAGGGCATATAAACCCCATATCAAGTAGCTCTTGAAGTTGTTCCTTTAACTCCTTCATCTCTGAAGGCGTCATTCGATACGGAGCCTTGGAAATAGGTGTCGCACTAAGAATTAAGTCTATCATGAATTCAACCTCACAATCGATGGGTTTTTTTGACAACTTTTTAGGAAACATCTAGAGAAAATTGTGTATTATCGGTGCGTCTGATATCTTAAGACCTCCATGATTAGTATCAAAGACGTGTGCAATGTAACCCTCACACCCCTTACGAAGCATACGGTAAGCAGAAATAGCTGAAATAATAGACAACCCACTAGATTTTGAACCCCATAACTTAAACTCTGACAAATCAGATAAACAAAAACGGACTAGCTTCTCAAAGCAGTCAACTAAGGCATGATAGGATGCCAACCAATCCATACCCAGAATCAAATCAAAATCACGAATATATAAAGGAACTAGATCCCCAGGAAGGTCCCTATCACAAATGTGTATCTTAAAGTTCTTCAAAACTAACTTAGCTACCACGGAATCCCCAACAGGAGTTCCCACAGACAACTCACAGTCAAGAGACTGGGGTTAAACCCCAAGGCGACGTGCAAACAAAAGGGAAACAAAAGCGTGTGTGGCACCAGAGTCAAATAATACATGTGCATCAATTGAATTAATCTGAATTGTACCGCTACCACATCCTTTGAACCTGATACATCCTTAGCTGTCATGTTGAATACCTTGCCGGTAGCCTTAGGTTTCTGTCCTCCTATTGACTAATTTGTAATCTGTCTTAGGCCCGAAGCTGTACTCACTGCAACTGAACCTTGTGGGCCAGATTGCCCTAATGCTCAAATAGGACAATCTCTGATATGGTGACCCTTTTGGCCACACCTGAAGCATGCTCTCGTATCCCAATGGCATATCTAACTGCCATGGTGGTTATTGTACCTCTGACAAATGGGATCAAAACCTATAAATAGAGGCCTCTGAACAAAGTTCTAACTAGAATTCGTACTCAAATTACCCTGAGCCCGACCCTGCCTCCGACATTGGTCCCTCTGACCAATAGTAATCGACGAAGATATCTGTTTTCGATTCCCGTCATTTTGTGCCGTGTGTGATAGGGACAGCTCTTGGCGATCTCTCTTGCCTGCCTTGGTGTCTTTCCACTCTCTGAAATCCATTGCTTAAGATTCGATAGTCTTCGCAATGTCTACACACCGAACATAGGTCTCAACCGGGACTGGAACAATGCGCTGCCTAATACTAAGCTTAAGACCCCAAGTGAACTGCACTCTATCCTTTTCATTAGCCACCAACTACTTACCATAACAGGATAGTCGCGTAAACTTTACCTCATACTCGGTGACACTCTCGTTCTCCTCTTGCCTCAGGTTAAGAAAATCATGATGCATCTGTTCTTTTACACTCCTAGGAAAGTAGCGATCAAAGAACAAAACCTTAAACTGGTCTGATGTCATCCGCTTGCATTTTTCTGCCATCTTGTTATCCTCAATCATTTTCCACTGTTGATCTGCCTCCCCATCTAGCTTATATACCGCGAGTTCTATCTTTTCCTCATCAGTACAACCCATAGGCTTAAACACTTTTTCAAGTCGAGAAATCCACTTCTCTGCCACAATCGGATCATCAGTACCCAAAAAAGGTTCTACATTCTTCTTGTTAAACTGCTCTAACAATCTACGAGTCTGAGCCTGTTCGTGATTCGAATTCTATGGTGGGTTAGGTTGATTCTGCTGATTTAGCTGTGCTTGCTGGTTAGCAAGTAATTGAGTCAGCTGAACTTGAAGATTTGCCAGGATGGTCATAAGATCTGGTGGATTCTCGTTCCCTGTGACGTTCGGATGCTCCACATTCCAATTGTGGGTTCACCTATTATTACGACTGCTTGCCATAACTACAAGAGAAAACTAAGGTTCAGATGCTGACTAAGATATTACACTTAAATCCACCCATTCCATCTCACAACTTATCTGATCCTAAGCATGTGTCTACAGAATCTCATACCTAAGCTCTGATACCAACTGTAATTCCCCGAAATTTTCAAAGCGTTAATGTCAAATAAACGGAATTAGAAAACCTTAAAATATCAAAAAATCTCTCAAAAAGGGTCATTCGGATCATGTACTAATAAATCCCAAAAATACATCAATATCTGACATAGTGGCCTAAAGCTTTTATACAATCCAAATTCTCTGACACGGAGTTTCAAAATAAAACCTAAGTAATATCAACTTGTCTTAGTTATTACATCTAAAACTGTCAATACTAACTTTGAGATAAAAGCAGCTAACTCTTGGTCACACATCTAACCCTTCAAATTCAAAATCCCACCTGCTGCTCACCTGAAAGGAAAAATAATAAGGGAATGAGCCAAATGCCCAGTAAGGTCGCTCAAAGGACCAATCAAAAGAATGCAAAGATATCTAAGAGACGAGATTACAGAGGCACAAAAGTTTCAACGGAACAGATGTCAGACCAAATTTCAACACCAAATATATCTGTATATGGAGACAGACACTAGAGAACCATTCAGAATGAGGTCACATACGGCATTACTGACACGAGACCAGGTTCAAAAAGTAAGATCACGATCTCTAGCTGATCCCACTGACCTAGCCCACGGTCCAATCCAAGTGGGTAAGTCAGAAATAATAAAGTCACATACAATGTGACATGGCTCATAGAGTTACCTAATAATGTCTAATACGTGGATTAGAGACCAAAACAAAGATGTCTAGATAACTTTACCAAATAACTGTCCAGTTGAATAGTAAGCAAAGTTTACGAAGTAATGACAATCATTAATTGCAAAAACGAATGATATCAACATAGGCTAATTTAAGGTTAAACAATCCGATGTTAATTGAATTCAGAGTATTAAGAAACATGTTACTTATGACGTGGCTCAAGAAAAAAGGAAAGAAGAATAACTTAAACTAGTTCGAAGAAATTCATATTTAAAAAAAACTAAGTACTTACACGAACAATCCATCCATCGCTGATTCGGATTTCAAAAGTAAACCCTTACCTTAATCAAGCTTTTAAGAATGTAAATCCTCAAGCACCACCTTAGAACTCAAGAGCTTCCCAAGCCTTCTATTCTTTCTCTCTCCCCACCGCAAAGGAAAAGGAAACAGAGAATCCAAAAAGGCTAGAAAGGAAATAAGAAAACTATTTATATGGAACAAAATTTAAGTTTTCATTCGACCGAAAAAAATATTCCTTCGACTGAATTCGGCAGTTGTAAAATGGTTTCTTCAAATTTTGTTTTTCATTCGACCGAAAACTGTTTTCATTCACATGGAAACTTTCGTTCGAATGAAAACTTCAATCCTTGCTTTTTAAAATACTTTTCATTTGAAGCAAACCCTTTTTCATTCGATTGAATCTTTCAGTCACTCCAAAACTTCACTACCTTTCCAGTTTGATTAATTTCAACAAAAAGACCACAAACTTATTTATTTAAAATAATAATTTCACACAAGGAAAGGAAAATTTTGGGGGTATTACACAAAGGTGATCTATCTATGTTGATACATTTCTCTAGAATCTAAAGCAAACTTAATAGTAAGTAGCTCTATTGCATTGTTGCTAAAGCTATAATTTAGGTCATTCAATTGAGAATCAATTGTACTAATATATGTAGAGACCCAATATTGATGCTAAACTGTAACTACTTCTGGTTGATGGCGAGCCTCACCGACAAAAAAACACATTGATCAACGAAATTTATGCCATGTCGCACACAAAAATGTTTTCCCAGTAATGACTAACTCTTCCAGTCCACCATCTCTCAAACTTTGAAATAAGTTTGGCAATTTGTTGGCAAAGAACATCAATGATTCCATAATTGCCTTCATAAGATGCAAGATTAACATAAACACAAAAGAATTTAGACTCCCTTATGCGGTATTTTTCTGCAAATATTGTTTAGAAGTATCCCCTACATCACCAATGTTCTTTAAAAGCAAACTGATTACATTAACTGTTTTTTCTAGCTTGAGAAATAGCTCTCAAGTGGTAAGTCCAAAGAGTGTCACAAGCTCTTGAATAAGTGCCAATGTAATCAAGCTAAGTGCTAGTCCCAAGCTGGTAAACCAATAAGTTCACCTCGCATATTGCTTATTGCCCCATATATCCCAGGCCTCCATGCTATAGATGTTAAAATCATTACAAGAAAAAAATAGAATATTTGGGTCTTGGTGTCTGAAACATAAATAAGACCAAAAAACTTTGTCAACCACAAATGTCCAATTAATTATTACTCTCTCTCCCCCCTATCTATATCTATATCTATATATATATATATATATATATATATATATATATATATATATATATATGCCGATCCCTGTCTACCGGTGGGAAAATATTTATTTCTCTACCAAACTGCTACTCTTTGTAGTGGTTGCAACTATTCCTCGCAAAAACCCAACCGCAACACTTTTGTTGCGGTTGGAATAATTTCTAAAAAGTAAAGCGCTCTCTCCAAAAGCCAACCGCAACAAAGTGTTGCATTTCACTTCGGATGGGCCCCTTCCCCGCCACGTGGTGTCCCCCTCCCCCCATCCCCCGTCCCCCCCGTCCCCCCCCCCCCCCCCCCATTTCCATGCCCAACTGCAACTCTTTGTTGCGGTTGGCATGATCACTTCAATGGGCCAACCGAAACAAAGAGTTGAGGTTCACCCACCCCCAGATGGCCCCCCCACCCCCCCATGGTGTCCCCCGTGATGCCCCCCACCCCATGGCCTCCCCTCCCCCATGGTCCCCCCTCCCCCCTGATGCCCCCTTCCCCATGGCCCCCCTTCCCCCTCCCCGTGATGCCACGTGGTGTCATTTCCCCCACGTGGTGTCCTTTCTCGTCTCAAAGCTTGGCCGTAGAGTCTTCTGCCATTTTTTTTCTTTCACAGCCTTTGACTACTCACTCACGGATTTTTTTTTTCTCTGTCTTCTTTCTTCTCTCTCCCTCACTTTTTTCTCTTTATAATCCTTCCTCCCCGAACCATTTCTTCCACTCTCCATCATCTTTACCAACTGTCTTCATACTCCATATCTCACCTACATAGTCTCCACAACAATACAAACAAAAAAATTTTACACCAGAAGATCGGTGGATTTTTCTTTAAATATATCAAGTCAAAACAAGTAAGTATTTTGAATTTTCTTATAATTTCAAAGTTCAAAAATAGTCATTGTAGACTCAAATCGAAGATAACAAAAATACAAATTGAAGGAAACAAAAATCAGATCAATCGGATATCGGATGAGGGTATTACATTTATAGATTCCAAAATAGCGATTTTTTAGGGCGTCAAAATTAGGATTTTTCACGAATTTATAAAAAATAGCTAGAGCTAGATTTTGCCAAAGTCCAAAAAAAAGACCCTAGTTATTTTTAAAAGATCTATATCAGGAAAAAATTTCAGA
Organism: Escallonia herrerae; assembly: GCA_033070095.1. Taxonomy (NCBI): domain Eukaryota; kingdom Viridiplantae; phylum Streptophyta; class Magnoliopsida; order Escalloniales; family Escalloniaceae; genus Escallonia; species Escallonia herrerae. The sequence goes on along the minus strand of JAVXUP010000101.1, from coordinate 747,971 downwards.
TTTTTCCAAATACTGGAAAGGGGTTAACTGATACGGGGAACCTTGTAACTTTGCAGTGTAATTTAAAATATCAAGCCAGCGCGATTTCGCGCAAAACTTTTATGAGAACCCTAGGATGTTGGGAAGTTCCATTCCCCAGGAATTCGGGCCATTCCGAAGTCGTTAGCTATTTTTTGGCCGAACGGACTTTTAAGCGCTCGATCCGGACACCGGTTCGGAATTTTTGGGCAAAAAGTCCGTAAAATACTTTTTAGATCAAGAATGAATTCGGGAAGCTTAAAATAGCATTTCAAAGCACTTTTGAGATTGTTCTGATGCCAGGGGCATTTTGGTAATTTGCCACCCCGAGAGGGGTATTTTGGTAATTTTACGTGTTAAGTTTTTCAAAGGACTTTTTAGTCCAGAAATGTAAGTAAAACACCTGAAAGGTTGTTTTGAAGCTGATTTGGGGCGTTAGGGTGATAATGAACCCCTGGGGGCATTTTGGTAATTTGCCACTCATCAGGGATATTTTGGTAATTGAACATTGTAACACAACTGGAGGAAATAATTTTTAACACTGTGTTTAATGTGAATACGAAACGTAATTGTCGCTAAAGGTGAAAACTTAATTAGACAGTTTTTCACGAATTTATAAAAAATAGATAGAGCTAGATTGTGCCAAAGTGCGAAAAAGAGACCCTAATTATTTTTAAAAGATCTATATCAGGAAACAATTTTAGATTTTTCCAAAGACTGGAAAAGGGTTAACTGATTGAGGGGAACCTTGTAACTTTGCAGTGTAATTTAAAATATCAAGACAGCGCGATTTCACGCGAAACTTTTATGAAAACCTAGGATGTTGGGAAGTTCCATCCCCCAGGAATTCGGGCCATTCCGAAGTCGTTAGCCATTTTTTTGGCCGAACGGACTTTTAAGCGCTCGATCCAGACACCGGTTCAGGATTTTTGGTAATTTTACGGTGTTAAGTTTTTCAAAGGACTTTCTAGTCCAGAAATGTAAGTAAAACACCTGAAAGGTTGTTTTGAAGCTGGTTTGGGGCGTTAGGGTGATAATGAACCCCCGTGGGCATTTCGGTAATTTGTCGCTCATCGGGGGTATTTTGGTAATTGAACATTGTAAATTTTCTGCAACTGGAGGAAAGAGTCTTTATTTTTATTTTATTTAATTCTATGACTTGTTGAGAATGATATAATTTTTATTTTTTAGATTTCAGTATAAATATGGATGCAACTGGAGGAAATACTTTTTGTGAAGATTCTGATCCACCTTACTTGGGTCAAGTTTTTCAAACACTGGACGAAGTTGAAGCATACTATAGAGCATATTCGAAAACGATAGGTTTCGGTATTAGAACTAAGACGACTAGAAAACGGGCGAATACAGATCAAATTTGTGGAAGACTATTTGAGTGTCATAGAGGAGCACCGTATGTACCCCCGGTTGTTCGGATCAGTGACGAAGGGCCAACAAGACAAAGAAAACGGGACACATTTCCGGGTACCGGCTGCAAGGCCCATGTGTATGCAGTACACCGGAAAAATGAAAACCATTGGGTTGTGACGGGAGTGGAGTTGAGCCATAATCATCAGTTGATGACCCCTAGTAAGATTGGTCAAATTCATCAACACCGAGAAATAAGCGCGGCACACAGACAACTGATATTTACAATGGCCGAGGCTAAAATTCCACCTTCTAGAATGATGGGGGTTTTCTCAAGCCAGGCTGGGGGGATTGACAAGTTGAGTTTCAACGAAGTAGACCTTCGAAATGAACTTCGTGCTCAGAGGAGAGAGTCTTTCGGTAAGAGTGATTCTCAAGCTACACTTGATATCTTCAGGCACCTTCAGAGTGAGAATTCTGGCTTTTTCTATAGTCTCCAACTGGATGATGAGAACCGCATTAGTACTATATTTTGGGCGGATGCCCGTTCTAGAGCTGCTTACCAAAATTTTGGGGATGTTGTGACGTTTGACACCACATACCGCACAAATAAGTACTCTATGCCTTTTGCTCCGTTCACCGGGGTGAACCACCACTATCAGTCAATCTTGTTTGGCTTTGCCCTGCTTAGGGATGAGACGGAGGAGTCATTTACGTGGTTATTTGAAACGTGGCTTAAAGCAATGTATCATATTCCTCCAAAGACCATCATCACCGACCAAGATCTGGCAATGAAAAATGCAATCGCTAAGGTCCTTCCAGATACTCACCATGGCCTGTGCACATGGCACATAAGCAACAAATATCCCGAACGGCTTCACAATGTATATGCAAACCATCCGACATTCAAGACTGACTTTAATACATGTGTGAAGAAATCGTTGACGGTAGACGTGTTCGAGGAGAGGTGGGCCAAGTTAATGGATGACTACTATTTGCACAATCATGAATGGTTACAATCGTTGTATGAGATCAAGACACAGTGGGTCGGTGCCTACACCAAGAAGTTTTTTGCAGCCGGAATGACTACGACCTCGAGAAGCGAAGGTATGAATGCATTCTTTGATGGGTACGTAGGCCATTCTTCAAGTATAACAGAGTTCGTACTAGAGATGCAGAAAGCCCTTGACAGGCAATTTTTCCTTGAGAGAGAAGCCGACGCGGCTACAGTTTACAGAGAAAGAGCCATAGTAGTTTTTTCACCTTTGGAGGCTCATGCGGCTCAAGTCTATACCAAGGAAATGTTTAGACAGTTTCAAGAGGAACTACTAAAGTCGAATCAATATAGCATGACAAAGTTGCACGAGTATTCCACCAGAGTGATCAAGGTTTATGCTTTGACAAATGTGACGAATTTCGCCAATCCGTGCTCTTCGTCGGCTCCGAGGAGCAGAAGACATTTTACCGTAGCAGTTTGTATGGACACCGGGTTGGTTAATTGCAACTGTCAACTGTTTGAGCATAAAGGTATACTTTGTCGACACGCGTTGAGGGTTTTTAGCGCCAAGAATGCTCGTGAAATCCCTCCACAGTATATCTTGGAACGGTGGACGAAGGAAGCCAATAGAGTCCACGGTCACATTCCTTACGTGCCCAATGTTTCAGTTGATTTCGAGCAATCTGAGACGCTGCGATATAATCACCTTTGTAACATCATGCACGGTTTATCATTGGATGCAGCGTCAACATTTGATGGGTACAGGTATCAAGTTGAAGCAGCCGCACGGGATAAGGCTAACCTTGCACAGTTTAGGATGGCATTACCAGAAAGACGGGACACTCCGACTAGTCGGACGACTCCAGACGGTAGATTCAATCGAGCTTCACAGCCAGTCATTGACGGCACTAGCCTGCAAGGTGAGGAGGACGACATTTTTGATCCGATTATTTCTCAAACAAAAGGGCGAAAACGAGCAATACGCATGAAGAATCCGATTGAAGAAGCAACGGGTCAAAAAAAATTGCGAAAGTGTGCGTTGTGTAATAAGATGACTGATCATGACAAGAGAAACCATTATAAAGTGTTAGGTATCGAACCTGGCAGTATGGTCGAGGAGGACGATGATGATGATCAGTGTTAGGGTTAATGTTTCAGTTGTATAAATTGAACTTTATAATGTTTAAATTTGTGATTTGGTTTGTGGAATCATAGCTTCCGAAAAATTACGTAATTTTTTTTTTCACTTTTTTTCTTCCTCATTGAACCTTAGGCACGCTAGTTAGCCCATTTGTATCAATTTCGGAAAAAACCGAGACACATTATTTTTTGGGTTTTCCTATGAAGGGCCTGTTCGGGCACACTTTAGGGCCCAATTCATAACTTCCAAAAAATTACGTAATTTTTTTTGTCACATTTTTTTTGCTCATTGAATCTTAGGCACGCTAGTTAGCCCATTTGTATCAATTTCAGAAGAAAAAAAAACGAGACACATTATTTTTTGAGTTTTCCTACGAAGGGCCTGTTCGGGCACACTTTAGGGCCCAATTTATAACTTCCGAAAAATTACGTAATTTTTTTTGTCACTTTTTTTTTCCTCATTGCACCTTAGGCACGCTAGTTAGCCCATTTGTATCAATTTCGAAAAAAATCGAGACACATTATTTTTTGGGTTTTCCTATGAAAGGCCTGTTCGGGCACACTTTAGAGCCCAATTCATAACTTCCAGAAAATAACGTAATTTTTTTGTCACATTTTTTTTGCTCATTGAACCTTAGGCACGCTAGTTAGCCCATTTGTATCAATTTCGAAAAAAAACGAGGCACATTATTTTTTGGGTTTTCTTACGAAGGGCATGTTCGGGCACACTTTAGGGCCCAATTCATAACTTCCAAAAAATTATGTAATTTTTTCGTCACTTTTTTTTGCTCATTGAACCTTAGGCACGCTAGTTAGCCCATTTGTATCAATTTCTGAAAAAAAACGAGACACATTAATTCAATTTCAAACCTTAATATACAAAATCCAAAGTAGTAATAATAAAACATACGAACGTCTACTACATCTCAGGATAATGGTAAGGAAGGCGTCTAGCTATATCCTTTTTCAGCTCCCAGGCTATCCTATATCTAAACGTCAAGGCATCGTTTCGAGACCACGTATCATATTCGAGCACATCTGAGCGAGCTATGTAGTCCATGTACTTGAGGACGTAAATCCCGCAATCATGACTGTTATATTGCTTTGGTCGGTTTTCTATCGTCACGACCGTCCAAGGATCTATCATTGTTTTGCTCGTGATGGCTTCCCCCTTAAAATGCGACACGCTAGTGGAATGATAGTAGTCTGCATCCAACAATAAAAAAGGTTATCAAGCCTATGTAACAAGAAGAATAGACTATGAGCGAAGGTCAAGATATAAACTAACCACAGCATTGATGTACGTGGAGTACATCTGCGCCAGCTGTCGACCAGGTCCGTCTTCCCTTAGGCTATCGTATATGTGGACCACTTTATTCTCTGGAAAGAGAACTAATAGGAAGAAGTGGCTTGCATGAAGAGCGGGTAGCATGATTAGGTTCGCCTCAGCTGCGTGACATTGATAGTCCGCGTTCAAGTAGGAAAGCACGTTTGCAGATGGTCGCCATTCACCCTTGCTTGTCCCTCGCTTCCTCCTCCATTCTGTGAACTCCTTCATGCTATTCACCATGAAGGGGATAACAAAAGAGGCATACATGTTGAGCTTCAAAGTTTGGCAGGGGTTATAATTTAGCTCTCTAACACGCAGCAGATCTATATAAGCGTCAATGAGAAAATTCAAAATATCTGTGTTTGGCGCCAACAGTCTTAGATCAGAGTGAGCTAGGAATGAAGCAACAGGAAAGTCTGCTGTAGCGATTGGCTCATGCCCAAAGTAGTGCCGGTCGATCCAATCCCTTTTGGCCGGACCCAATGGCTTCGTCGGTTGTCCTTTATCCGACCGGATGCTTGGGCGCGATGCCTGGATTCCTACTTGGGTCACCTGAATCTGGGGCTGAGAGTCGTACGCGTCAGGAGGCAAGCGAGTAGATGGCTCCCACACCTGACTCTGGGGCTGATAGTCGTACGCGTCAGGAGGGAAGCGAGTAGACGGCTCCCACACCTGACTCTGGGACTGAGAGTCGTACGCGTCAGGAGGCAAGCGAGTAGACGACTCCCACACCTGACTCTGGGGCTGATAGTCGTACGCGTCAGGAGGCAAGCGACTAGACGGCTCCCCTTGGTAACCCCGGTACGCAAGACTAAAGTTTTGAACTTCAGTCTTGTACCTCTCAATGGACCTCTTGAGATTGTCAGGAGCCTGCGCGACAAACCAGTCAAACCCTCCAGCTGCTTGAACACCTCAGTGCCCTGGTCAACCTAAAAAACATGCATACAAAATATGGCTAATCATTTCAGGCATGGTAGATAAGGTGCGCAAATAAAAATTGAAACAACACTAGCATGACTTACAATGTTCAATGCCCAGAACTGGTCATAGATCTCACGTGGCGCATACGATGTCTTCCTCGCCTGGGAAGGGCGATTCACCCTCGTGCGCGTCACCTTGAGAAACCATTGCAGGTACTCCTCAATGCTGATGCTGTCGGCCTTCAGCGATACAAGGCTATCATATGTTTCTTGCCAGGTATTCCACTGTTGCACCTCGTCGCTCAACAAATTCAAGGCATCAGGCACCTCGAAGTTCGGCCCTCGACCACTCCTGTATGGCCGCATGTCTACAGCGGGTTTTGGTATCCCTTGTAGACAGCCAGCTTGCCTCATAGCTCGATCGGGCATCTGAAACTCACATACTTCGAAGTGAATAAGCGGCACCCGAACCAAACCTGCCAGCACGTACGACACCGGAAGTTGCCAACACCACTCATCCAACCGATGCATCACCTTGCTATATGGCTGCCACGTCACCTGGGATGCATTGAGTATCTCTAGTTCCCCCGATAGAACTTTAGATGGTGGTGCGGGTCTACCCGTCTCCTCCGGTTGGTCGTAGGCCCCCAGGCCCACACCCTAGGCCACGTCTCATCGGAATATTCCTGCGGTTGTGGACGACCCGTGGGTAGCCTCTCGTAAGACCAAACCTGTGAATGCAAACATTATCTGGAATTAGTACATTAATGCACGAATATATTGACACGTCAACCAAGAAAATAAATGCTCAAACCTGTAATAGAGTGAGGCAGGCGGCAATGGACTTGGCACCCTTTCTCGTAGCTTTGTGCAGTGCTCGATATAGGTGCGCAAGGACAGCTGAACCCCACGAATACGAGTATACCTCCTCAAGATCCTCCAAGAACACCATATACTTCGGATGCACCGTGTTTTTCGAATGCGTCGGAAGTAATATGGCTCCAATAATATACAGAAGGAATGCTTTCGTATACGTCACGAAATCATGAGGAGTGTATTCATCCGGTAGCACGCCATACTGCTCTCTCAGCCATTTAAGTTTGATGCCGTTCGTTGTAAGAGCTTCCCTCGGAATTCCCAGGAAATACTGCCTAGCCATCTTCGCTATGGATGCAGACGTTTTGCTCAAAGTAATGGGTTTGCCGTGACATGGGATTCCAAGTATAAATCCGACGTCCTCTAATGTAATAGTCATTTCACCAAACCGGAAGTGAAATGAGTTCGTCTCGCTCCTCCATCGTTCAACTAGAGCGGATATAAGGCAATCGTCGTGTCGAGACCAAATCCCGGGATCGGTGAACATAGATAAATTTTGACGGTGTAATAGTTGTATTTGTTCCTCGTTTAGTACCCACTCATCGTGGTGACTTGTGCTTTGAATTGTTTCCAAAACACCCCTATCGACACCGTCAAATACGTGCCTCGCGACGTGGTCATCGTCATCGTATAGGATTGATGTATCATGAGGTCCGGCGTTGAAATCCATAGATCTAAGAACAAAATATAATCGTAAACCAACTTAGCATCCATAATATTTACATTCCAAAACTATAAATGGATCTTTAACCTAGCTTACCAACGCATTAGCAATAGTCATTATCTCATTATTTCAATGTATTAAAACAATTCCTCACTTCTCACCACTCCGAACGCTTAATTACGCTAGTTCCCTAAAATTTAGCGCCAACGTGGTTATTTAGCAATATACCCCCTGATGGCCGCTACAGCCCCAACACCTCAAAACCGCTTTAAAACCACTTTTTAAATGTATTACATCAATTATATACCAAATATTTCCTTTATCAAATTTTAAAGGGGATGAGTTACCAAAACACCCCCAACTTATGCAAAATACCCCCTGGCAGCCATCGACCCAACAAACATCTCAGAACAACTTTGAAATAACTTTTCGGGTGTGTCTAACACTCCTACTCTTTCCTCCAGTTGTGTTACAATGTTCAATTACCAAAATACTCCCGATGAGCGATAAATTACCGAAATGCCCCCGGGGGTTCATTATCACCCTAACGCCCCAAACCAGCTTCAAAACAACCTTTCAGGTGTTTTACTTACATTTCTGGACTAGAAAGTCCTTCGAAAAACTTAACACCGTAAAATTACCAAAATACCTCTTTCGGGGTGATAAATTACCAAAATGCCCCCTGGCATCAGAACAATCTCAAAAGTGCTTTGAAATGCTATTTTAAGTTTCCCGAATTCATTCTTGATCTAAAAAGTATTCTACGGACCTTTCGCCTAAAACTCCCGAACCGGTGTCCGGATCGAGCGCTTAAAAGCCCGTTCGGCCAAAAAAATAGCTAACGACTTCGGAATGGCCCGAATTCCTGGGGATTGAACTTTCCAACATCCTAGGGATCTCATAAAAGTTTCGCGCAAAATCGCGCTGGCTTGATATTTTAAATTACACTGTAAAGTTACAAGGTTCCCCTCAATCAGTTAACCCCTTTCTAGTCTTTGGAAAAATCTGAAATTTTTTCTTGATATAGATCTTTTAAAAATAACTAGGGTCTTTTTTTCGCACTTTGGCACAATCTAGCTCTAGCTATTTTTTATAAATTCGTGAAAAACTGTCTAATTAAGTTTTCACATTTAACAACAATTACGTTTCATATTTACATTAAACACACATAGTGTTAAAAATTATTTCCTCCAGTTGTGTTACAATGTTCAATTACCAAAATACCCCCGATGAGCGGCAAATTACCGAAATGCCCCGGGGGTTCATTATCACCCTAACGCCCCAAATCAGCTTCAAAATAACCTTTCAGGTGTTTTACTTACATATCTGGACTAAAAAGTCCTTTGAAAAACTTAACACCGTAAAATTACCAAAATACCCCTCTCGGGGTGACAAATTATCAAAATGCCACTGGCATCAGAACAATCTCAAAAGTGCTTTGAAATACTATTTTAAGCTTCCCGAATTCATTCTTGATCTAAAAAGTATCGTACAGACTTTTTGCCCAAAAATTCCGAACCGGTGTCCGGATCGAGCACTTAAAAGCCCGTTCGGCCAAAAAATAGCTAACGACTTCGGAATGGCCCGAATTCCTGGGGGATGGAACTTCCCAACATCCTAGGGTTCTCATAAAAGTTTTGCGCGAAATCGCGCTGGCTTGATATTTTAAATTACACTACAAAGTTACAAGGTTCCCCGTATCAGTTAACCCCTTTTTCAGTATTTGGAAAAATCTGAAATTTTTCCCTGATATAGATCTTTTAAAAATAACTAGGGTCTCTTTTTCGTACTTTGGCAAATCTAGCTCTAGCTATTTTTTATAAATTCGTGAAAAATCCTAATTTTGACGCCCTAAAAAATCGCTATTTTGGAATCTATAAATGTAATACCGCTCATCCGATCTCCGATTGATCTGATTTTTGTTTCCTTCAATTTGTATTTTTGTTATCTTCGATTTGAGTCTACAATGACTATTTTTGAACTTTGAAATTAACATTGAATTATAAGAAAATTCAAAATACTTACTTGTTTTGACTTGATATATTTAAAGAAAAATCTACCGATCTTCTAGCGTAAAATTTTTTTGTTTATATTGTTGTAGAGACTATGTAAGTGAGATATGGAGTATAAAGACAGTTGGTAAAGATGATGGAGAGTGGAAGAAAGGGTTTAGGGAGGAGGGATTATAAAGAGAAAAAAGTGAAGGAAAGAGAAGAAAGAAGACAAAAACAAATCCGTGAGTGAGGCGGGAAGGACACCTTGTGGCATCACGGGAGGGGGGCCATGGGGGGCATCACGGGGGAAGGGGGGCCATGGGGGGCATCACGGGGAGGGGGGGGGGACACCACGTGGGGGGGGGGGAAGGGGGAGCCATCACGGGGGACCGCAACAAAGAGTTGCGGTTGGGCATGGAGGGGGGACGGGGCCACGTGGCGAGGGAAGGGGGACACCACGTGGCGGGGGAGGGGGACAGGGCCACGTGGCGGGGAAGGGGCTGGGAGAATAAGGCCAACCGCAACTCTTTGTTACGGTTGGGCATAGGGGGGCCATGGGGGGAGGGGAGGACGGGGGGAAGGGAGCCATGGGGGAAGGGGGAAGGCCACGTGGCGGGGGAGGGGAGGAAGAGGGGCCATGGGGGAAGGGGAAAGGCCACATGGCGAGGAAGGGGGACACCACGTGGCGCGGGGAAGGGGGCCAACCGCAACAAAGAGTTGTGGTTAGGCATGGGGGGGCATGGGGGGAGGGGAGGACGGGGGAAGGGGGAGGGGGCACAACAGCAACAAAGTGTTGCGGTTGGATTTTTGAGAGGAATAATTGCAACCGCTACAAAGAGTAGCGGTTTGGTGGAGAAATAAGTTTTCCCACCGGTTGATAGGGATCTATATATATATATATACTTCAAGGACCCCCTAGAAGGGGTGCTACGCTAAACCTACTAGTTAACATATATACTTCAAGGACAAATAGAGCTTTACTACAAGCCTCAAAAGAAACAGGAAAATTATGGCTTAAAAGTTACAGTCGTCCACAAATGAAAAGACTGAACATAACATTATATTACAGACCACATCTCTCCTATACAAGTGCTACACTCCAAAACTGAAAAGCAACTAAAACTCTGCTCACCCAGCGTAATACTCTTGATATTCCCCAAGGTAATCCTCTTTGCCCCCTAGCAAATATTCTAATGCCAAACCTAAAAAAAAAAGTATTGGGAATGGACTAGCCTGATGGCTCGGTAGGGTATTTGGTGATTCTAAGTCCAAACATGCATTGATTATATTTTAAAGACTTAACTATGCCATTGACCACCAAACTATAACCCAAATTTTACTTTAGTCAGTGAACTTTGATTTGTGTCAAAGTGACCACTGGACTCTTCAATTGCTTTCAAATAAGTCACTCTGTTAGGTTCCGTCAAATCTAAGTCCGTTAAGTCATTTAATTTAGGGGCAAATCCCTCACTCAATAAATTTCTTTCTCTCTCTTCCTCTTCTTTCTCCTTTCTTATTCCATGTCTGTGACTTCAAACCAAGCACCACTCTCTCTATTTCTCAATCCCAACCCACACTGCAAGTGCTCGCACTTACCGCTCTTTACTTCTTCCCCCACCCCCTCTCTCTCTCTTTGCAAATTCTGATGGACTCTCTTCTGCACCGCCTCCTTCGTCGTCACTGGCTAGTCGTGGATCACCGGCCAATCCCATGCCAATTGACATGAAGTGACAACCATCGACCAACCGTCGTCACTACAATGACTACTGGTCCACCCCGCCACCACGGAACAGTCACCAACCACCCGCCACAACACCAACGCTGATCGATGATTCGGTTGGTTGGTCAACACCACCGCTGGCCACCAATACCGACCAAAACACCGGTGCCAAAAGCCACCAGATATGTCACCAATGGGCCACCACATTCCTGCTGCCAAAAGCCACCAGATCTATCACCGATGGGTCACCACACTCCCGCTGCCAAAAGCCACCAGATTTGTCACCAATGGACCACCACACTCTCGCCGACAGCCACCCACTGACAACCACCATACCCGCAACCAATCCTGCACCACAAACGCCGGTGATTGTTGGCCAGAAAAATCACACCTTTTCAAAGAGATGTTATCACAAACCCCAACACAAAATCTCTGTAGCCAAAGATTAGGTGAAAAAAATACCTTCAATTCTGAATAGAAGTTGGCAGTTGGGCGTTTGGTTTCCAAGAACTAGCACCTAGATAAGAGCACACAACAAGGAAGAATATAAGCACTCCAAGACATACATGTCACATAAAGAAAAATCGGGTGGTTTATACCCTAAAAAAATGGGTGCTGATGAACCGTCGGGTAAACCTTTCACGTTTACCAACCGATTGGTCATAGCCTTACTTTTTGAAGTCTGGAATTTCAGGGATGATCACGAGTGAACTATCCATTAAACCTTAAGGGTTTACCATTCGGTTGACCCGCAACGGATATTTTGGGGGGATTTTGGGGGGTAAAACTGGCCAGTTTAGCCTTGCACAAAAGGTGCCGATTGACGAAATAGTTGATCAGAGATACCATTTTCTACGCCTACCTTTTAGTGAGAATATCTGCTTGTTCTACTCTATACCGGCCGATTTCTCTTCCAATATATCATATTGCTGGCAGGTGTTCCCATTAAAGGGTAGACCACATAAATGGTTAGGGTGGGTATTTTCTCCACTTTGGCCTCCCAGGATCTATAATTGCCTGAAAAGGTCCAAGACACACACACACACATATTGCTAGCAGGTGTTCCCATTAAAGGGTAGACCACATAAATGGTTAGGGTGTGTATTTTCTCCACTTTGGCCTCCCAGGATCTATAATTTCCTGAACAGGTCCAAGACACACACACACACACACACATTATTGGATCATCCATAACTCAGTTAGTTATAATGGACGATCATTTGTAAGTGTATTAGGACTTGGAGGCGAGGATATAATTGGAAATCGCCTCACAACTAGGAAGCTCGAGGATTTCAACCGTTGCCCTAGATTAGGTGGGCTTGGACAATCGTGCGCATATGTGAGTCATTTAAGAAACAAACACCTTAATATGAATATGCATATAAGTACACAGAAATTTGAACACATGACGAACATTATACGAAAAGCACCAAAAAAAATAGAGTCTAGCCCTCTGATTAAAGTTCCTAGCAAAGTTGCCACTGTAGCAAACTGCTCCAAAAATTTAGACCGGGGATATTCTCACTCGCGCCATCGTTCTATTTTTATGCTTAACTTAATTATTGAGAAGCATAAAGAAGAAAAACCTAATTTGACTTTGCATTTTCCAATTTATGCTTTAGGCTAAAGAAACCGGAGATTTGGATTTGGCAATTAATTATACAATGTGAAGATGTTAAGCACCCGCTATATCGTTATTGGTTTCTAAATTGTTTTTATGTGATTTTATCCCAAAAAATAATAAAAAGAATTCTAAATTAAACCAAATTTGGTTTGAATTCGAAAACAGAGGTCAAATAGCTTACGTACTCGACCAAAAAAATCGGGATCAAAACCATCGTAGTTTGAACGGATCCTATGGGAGGCGACCTAGATCTCAGCCTTTCTTTCTTAAGTGGACTCGACTACTTCTCTTTTGAAAGGACTTATAACTTTAGATTTTTAACCGAGATCCAGTCTTGGGGAAAGGAGAGGAGACAATCTGAGACCCTTCTAACCTAATCTCGAAATGAAAACATCCAAAATAAGGAAAGGTCATATCCAAATTTGATTTAACGTCAAAAACCAAGAAAAGTAATCCGTCTGACTTAATAATCTCTGTTTTTTGCCTGTATCGCTCTCGGAAAGATACATGATTTAGGCTTTGAATCACATAAAATTAGGTATTGCATGACTAATGTGTGCTTGATGCAGAAAGTCAGGATTTCTAGGGTCTCTCTCTCTCTAAATTTTTTCAATTCTCTCCTAGAGAAAGGTCAATTCAAAGTCCTTTTTCCTGTAGCACAAGGGATCAATTGGTAGAGGTGTGGAGGCTAATAAAATGGTAAACCTAACTTTTTCTTGTCTAATATCTAAGAAGGAGAAGACTATTTGAATTAAATGAATAGATCCAAAGAGTCAACTGACGGTCGGTTTGTAAAAAATGAGCCCGTTTATCTCTTGATTAAGTAAAATTTTATCCCCAAAGTATGAGATATTCATGGCCCCTTAACTTGGAAAAAAATCTATAACAAAATATGATGGGATACACTAGCTTTCAAAAATTAATTCTAAGTCAAATCTCTGCATCAATTATCAATCCCAAATTAGAACTCAATCATAATTCACAATCTAAATCAATGGAAATCTGTTTACGTTAACCTAACTAACTGGAAAGATTTAACCAACTGGACAAGACTAATGACCGGACTAGACTGCTGACTCTGTTGAACTCTAACTGGACTCGATTCAATTAATTAAATTAGCTTCAATTTACTACTACGCTTAGACACATGATAACACTAAAAGCCTAAAAGATAACAAAGGCCAAAACTATTAAGTAAATAAACCTACAAAAGTGGGTATGTACATAAGGTATAGGACGTCTTCAATTGATGTCCTTAGTAACAATCAGTTGGTTTTGATTTGCTGAGAAATGTGGTTATCAAAGTATTGATGTATATGTTGAGTTGATCGATATCCATTAACTCTTCGCAAGATTTTTGAGCACTTCCATGACACGAATTGGATCACTTCCCACACAATGTATGAAAGCATAATCTTTTTCGGTCCTAAGTTTTGTCTCATTTTAAAATCCATTAGTAGTAATCACTTGACCCACACATCACCCCTAACTTGTTAAAAATATGTCCAGGTAGTCAAAAATTTATCCTTTGTATGCGAACACCCTAACCATCATTTAAACAACGGAAAATTTTACTCAGTACTCCTACCTTTGGGTTTAATACACACACTATCCCCCTTAATATTTGGAAAATGACACTGACTTCCATTGACATTAAGGTATATGTATCAAGACCTCCTCTTATTTTCTTGATGCCAACTATTGTTGTCTAAGTTATTGAAAACCAAAAACTACTGGTAAAGCTAGCCCCAAAATCAAATCCAAACCAATGGTTCCATTACCCTAACCCACGGTCGATGCGTCTACCTAGCCTTTCCACCACTCCCACTCCAACACCCTAACAAGATTATAATACCCTTGAAGCCCCAAAATCTATATATATATATATATATATATATATATATATATATATATATATATATATATATAATACTAAAGCTTTCGCTTAAAATTGTGACACATCGGATCTTCGAAGTTCTCTAATTACGCCACAACAGATTTTTAGAACTCATTGTTGCTTGCCACATAGGACTCAACTTTCATTCCTAGAGTCTCCTCCTGAGATAAAACTCCTTCACGCAGCAAAAACAGAGTTCTACGTGAAGCCCAAAAAAATAGAACTCTTGAGTTCCCTGCTTAGAGTTATGCTCTTCCTCAAATTGCCATCAATCCGCTCTCCTCAAATTGTTGTCAATCTGCTCTCCCTGCTTAGAGTTATGCTCTTCCTCAAATTGCCGCCAATCTGCTCTCTTCAAATTGCCATCAATCTGCTCAACCTCAAATAGAGAGAAGCCTCCTACTTAATAGAGAAGGCTCTAACAGAGAAGGCTCCCAGATTTTGGTTTGAATCAATTTTAATCAAAGAAAGAAGGCTCTAAGCAGGTAATCCCTCTCCTTTAATCAATTGCATGCATGGATTGATCGTGACACTGTATTATGTGAAACCCAAAAAAACAAAACTCTTGAGAAGGCTCCCAGATTTTGGTTTGGGAGGCTCTAACAGGTACCACCTCTCCTTTAATAAAAAATACACTTAAGTGCATGGATTGAATCCAACATAGGATCCTCCGCCCAATGTATTCTTAATTGTTTTCCTGTTCCATGTAATATTGCCTTCTTTACAACAATTTTGGATGATTTGTTTATCCATTTTGATGAATTATAAAAGTCTGCAACAATTAGTGTGAAGGAAGTAAGCTTTTATTTTCTATTTCGTTGTAATTTTTGGATGCAACCAGATGTTTTGCTTGCTCTATCATGATCTTTTAGCTTATAAAAGGTACTTTGAGGAATGCCTGAAACATGTGTATCTTTGCTTCAATCTATTTTCGAGCTTTTTGGTATTTGTTGTGACGTGGAGTATTTGATTCTTAGTTAGTGTCTCAAATTTTAACTCTACTATGTCACCATCTGCTATGTTAACACGATAGAACATTTGGCTCCAGTGGCCTAGCTAGACTATTAGTTGATTCATAGTAGCAACAATGAAGGTGAAGTCCATTTGCAGCCACTTTTAACATAGGAAAGTCCTCTGTGCTAATTTGATTTGTTTATTGTACTGGCTAAGTGGTGGCGTTTGCACTTCACAAACACCAAGGGCTGCCTTAGCAAGACTTTTATTTATGGTGATACCAAGAGAGGCACCACCACCACTGAGCACTGAGCAAAGGTACTCCAGCTTTGATGCCTAAGCTATGTTTCTTGAAACATAGTTTAGGCATGGGCCATATACAAATTAAGACATTAACTTGACTTTGATTTTCCTCAGCCTACCAAGTTCTGCTTGACTTTGATTACCAACTTGCGTTTGTTCGAGCTAGAGAAGGATCCTATTTAACGGAGCAGTCTCACAAATTTGGGTTAAATCAACTTTAAGCAAAGAGAAAAGGCTCTAACAAGTAACCTATATCCTTTAATCAATGCATGGATTGATCGTGACACTCTTCCTGCACCCACCTTTGTTAGTCTCTATACCAGGAAAATTGAAACTGCCTGCGTTATTGAATGCATAAGCAAAATGCTCGACGACAATTTTGGCCCTAAAAACTATTTGGAACCCTGCTAGATAAGTTAGTCTTCTGTGCTAATTTGATTTGTTCACTAAAAACTGTTTGGAACCCTGCTAGATAAGTTAGTCCTCTGTGCTAATTTGATTTGTTTATTGCACTGGCTAAGTCGTGGCATTTGCACTTCACAAACATCAAGGGTGCCCGAGCAAGATTTTATTTATAGTGATACCGAGAGAGGCACCACCACCACTGAGCACTGAACAAAGGTACTGCAGCTTTGATGCCTAAACTATGTTTCTTGAAACATAGTTTAGTCATAGGCCATATACAATTTAAGACACTAACTTGACTTTGATTACCCTCAGCCTGCCAAGTTCTACTTGACTTTGATTACCAACTTGCGTTTGTTTGAGCTAGAAAAGGATTGTATTTAACAGAGCAGTCTCACAGTTTTTGGGTTGAATCAACTTTAAGCAAAGAGAAAAGGCTCTAACAGGTAACCTCTCTCCTTTAATCAATGCGTGGATTGATCGTGACATTCTTCATGCACCACACCTTTGTTAGTCTCTATACCAGGAAAATTGAAAGTGCATGCTTTATTGAATGCATAAGCGAATACCAGATTTTGTTTGAAGCAATTTTAATCAAGCCAAATTGCCATCTAGTGCTGCCTATATTCTCTCAGATTTTGGTTTGAATCAATTTTAATCAAACAGAGAAGGTTCCCATTTAGCAAAGAAGGCTCCTTCAAATCCTCTCTTCCTGCACCGTACCTTTGTTCGTCTCTATACCAGGTAACTGCTCTTCATTTAAGCAAAAAATACAATTGTATGCATGAATTCAATACTTATTACAATTCTTGATTTGCTTATTAGTTCTAGGGTCTCCGCCGTTCATTCATCCGTATGCCATGTACTGTACTATATTAGCAAAACTCTGATTGAAAAGGAATACAAACCGTTGGAAAAGACTTGCCACTTTGCCAGATTAATACATGAGGTGTTAGTGGCTTTTCTCGACCCTTTTCAACCATGTATCAATTAGTCTCCACTTACCCAGAGAACATGTACGGCCATGGACGTTAAACGTGTTTTCATGGACCTTATTCTAGTGTCCCCAGCATGATCACAATCTGTGTACAGCACCAGAATGTCCTTTTTGTTGTCTGCTGCTAAATCGAGCGTAAGCTTCTCTTGTGATCATTTACAAGAGTTGAGGATGCTTTCGAGTTTACCATTCTCTCTAGATTTATGATTTACATGCCCCTTTTCAACTACCCAAAATTAATTGGTGGCATTTGTGGAATTGAGCTCCTCGATGACTTGTGTTGACAGCGCTTTTATAAGCAGCTGTTGTTGTTGCTGAGGTTGTAGTATGTATTTTGTTCCTTATGATTACTAACACTTCATAATTTCAAAGTTGTGCTCCACGTTTAGGTCAATGAGTTTTGATGTTATGTCTAATTGTAAACAACTTCTTTTTGTTTCCGTAGAGCCTTTTGAGTTCCCAAAAAACTGCATAGATTAGATGCCGACGATGACATTGTATATAGATGTACATGAAATGGTGTTCTAGGGCCAGTGTCTACGAGACAAAGTTTATTATGGTAGTCGTAATATTGATTGATATCGAGGTAACCATAGTTAGGATATGCAATGGCCGGGAAGGCAATGGTGATGCTTGGATGGCGGTAGTGATAGTTATATCGGAAACATGGTAGTAGGGATGACAATGAAAGCATCAGTGCTAGTAGTGGTCATTGTTTTATATTAGTTGTAGTAAGGATAAGTGATATGATTAGTAGTGAAAAAGGCAACCTACACGTAACTGAATAGTGGTTGTACATATTGAAGTAGTATGAATCTTTGTGTTTAAAATCATGTTCTTTATTTGGATAATTGTACATGTAAAAATAAGTTCTTGCCACTATAGCTCTAATAATCACCTGTTTTGTTGCAATATATTTTCGCGAACTCAAATACAATGGGAAAGGATTACCATTCAATATCTTATCTAAAAACTGGGGCCGGAGATAACTGGACCACAAAGGTTAGAATTGCTCGAATGTGGGATGGAGAAAATACAAACTTAAACAATGAAATCTTAAATTCCAATATCATACTAGTTGACGAGAAGGTATGCTTATTACTTAGGAATTAAAAAAAATCTATTTATGTATCTGCAAATGAAATAATGTTGCTCATATGGTTTTACAAGCGGACTCAATTCATGCAATAATATGAAAGAACCAAAGAGCTTGTTTTTTGCCAAAAGTTAAAGAAGGAAATGTCTATACAATCTCTAAAGTGAAGATCAACGAATACATAGACGAAGCAACGTCCAGGCCCTGCCAAACCAGAAACTATTCATAACTATCTTCTTTGGCACAAAGGTCAAGTCTATCCCACAAGATCTTGAAACCATCCCTAGGCACAAGTTTATTTTCCTGGAGTTTAGCAAGATCAATGACCGTGTTGAAGATAGAACGTACCTAACTGGTAATATCAACAACTGTACTTTTTGCATTTCTTATAATAACGTACTTAATTTCATTTAAGAAATTAACCTATGATTTCACTCTGGTTCCATTACAGATGTCATTGGAATACTAACTTAAGTTTGGGACACAGAAGAAAAGATCTAAAAAGGACATTGTCATAACAAATGAAAGGCTTATCCTTTCATACTCTATATAAATTTAAACAAACTTATCAATCACTACATATCACTGACTACTATACATTTGCAGGGGAGAAGAAATCACAATCAAAATATGGGGCAACAAAATTTTAGATCTTGACAAAGTCCTTGCCATGCAATCGTCATCAACCATGGTGCTTATCGTCTGTGGCAGAATTATAAAGACATATCGAGGTAAACATAGATATCTCTGCAAAATTTTAAAAGCATTGTTCCAACCGTATTTTAATTTTTCTTGCTAGGCCAAATGCACTTATCTTCCACCACTGTAACAAAGATCTACTATGCAAATATCAACCTCGATGAAGTGCAAGAGCGTAAGCATTAATGGAAAATACATCATACGAAGACTTTCAAATCGAGCAAGTAGCAGTACCCAAAAAGCCCACCCTTTCTGAAATTAAAATGGTGAACAAGTTAACAATCAACCAAGTGTTAGATACCCAATTCAAAGAAGAAGAAGAAGAGGTAAATTTTAGTTTCACAATGAATATGATTTTCAATTGTCCCTTTCATATGCATTTTATATATGTACACTGACCTGTACTCTTACTTGTAAAGGAAATAACATGTATCGTTGAGGCAAAAATTGTTGCGGTGCTACCAAATAATGGATGGTTCTATTCGGCACTCATGAAGTGCTTCAAAGGCCTAAAACCAAACAAAAGTATTCTCCACTGCGACAATTGTGATCTAATTCCTAGCATTCCAGTTCAACGGTAACATATGTTCTCAATATAAAGTTATACTATCAAATTGAAGGTCAATAGTTTAAATTCCAACCACACTAATAAAAATGCTATAATGCAGATACAAAATCCAAATTCAAGTGAGCGACATAACTGGGATTATTACATTTGTAATGTTCAACAAACAAGCAGAAATGATGCTCCACATTCCTGTCCAGTAATTAATCACCTTGCAAAACGAGGTATGAATTAAACACAAAGAATAATTTCTTCTTCACAATTATATTTCCAACACAACTAAACCCCAACAATATTTTACTAGGTGGGCGCACTCTATGCAATACAAAATCCTTTAAAGAATATTATTGATAAGACTAGGGTATTTCAAATAAAAATTGTTCGTAAGCGAGTGGACAGAGGTTTTGAAGACTATGCTGTGAACAATTTCTTCAAAGATGAAAATGCAATAAGTAATGTCAAATCAGCTGAAAATGGAGAGGTATGCAAATATTAGCAAAAGTAATTTATACCTTTTTCCCACTACATACTAAAATTTAGTGTTTTTAATCAGGAGAGTGAAGAAAATGATGGCGATTCAGAAATATCAGACACCAAAAAAATACAGAAGAGACGTATCAAGAGCTAAAAATTAAATATTGAAGATGACGTGATTGATGAATTGGATGATGCTGATGCAATTGTACTCAACACCAAAAATCCATAGAAAAATGAAAGGAAGAAAAGAGCTCCGAAGGTAACCTATGACAACACAAAAAAGAGATGTCTCCGTAAGAAGCCTGCATATGTTGACGGAATATGCGATGAATTACAAGATGAAGACGTAGATGTTACACTAACCACACTCGGTGCCAAAAGTGAAAGGAAGAATAGAGTTAGAAAATTAATTTATGATTATTAGCTGTATCGATCCTGAATTAGTTTATAACCAAAATTTGGTGTCAAAGGTGTTTTGATACGATTCTTATATATTAGATAGTAGACAAATTTATTCGAAACATTTATTTTAAGATGTTTAAATGCATTACTTCCTTTGCCTTCGGAATTCACTATCTTTCTTTCTCTTTTGAAACTTTGAGTGGATATGATTGCCACTAAAATTAAATTGCATCGTGTCCTTGCATTTGCAGGGACACATTGGCTAGTAAAACCTAAACCTCAGTTCATTATCCCCACATGTGGTAGTCGCCTTTCTAACGGCGCTCCCACCCCCTACCACACCTCCCCCGCCGCATAAATCACGGCATACATGTACAACCACAATTCCTATAATTTTTTGCACATGGGTGGAGGTGTGTGAGTGGGGGGTGGGGGAGAAGGGGTGGAGGGGGAGTAATGGAACCCTGCACACTTACATTTGGCATGATACCCATCACCACCATCACTTTCCAACTTCCCACCACATCTCTCGGCCCAGCCCCGTTGCCAAATCCCTCACCACCACATTTGCACGCTATGTCCAACACAGCACTACCCTCGGTCAGCCATAACCACCACCACAATACCGATCATTACCACTTCCAACCGCGTCAATCGCACAGACCACCACTGTTACCCATTTCACCAATTTCCTACATAGACATGTAAACAGATCGCACCACCCACAACCCTTACCCATCTGAGATGGATATGTAATGATAGATTTAAGATACTTAATGTGACACTCTATTAAGCTTTGACTTCTCTTCAAGTCATGGTTGTGAGGTTATTTCTTTTTTTCCTTTGCTGTTGTGAGTGGTTACGGGTGTTTTGCAGCTGGAGTGATGGTGGATGTTGTGCCGATTTTTGTCTAAGTTTTTATGGTGTGTTTTGTGTAGGTGTGAGTGGTTGTGGGTGTTGTGCGATAGGAGTGGTAGTGGATATTGTTCGGCTGGAGTGGTTGTGGTCAGTGAACTCACTGTGAAAAAATAGAGGGGGAAGAAGAAGAACACCAAGAAGTGATCAACTCCACGTGCATTTGTGTAGTGTTATTTTTTTGATAATGACAGTCTTACCCTTTAAATTTTTTAACAAGAGTTAGCCGTTTCACTTATTCGGTTGACAAAAAAAAGGTTTTGGTGCTGCTTAGCACGTTTTAAATATCGGCTACTAGAAATGAATTTCAGTAATATTTTAGGGCATAGATTTGACATTAATATAAAGATCAATTGAAATTTGTAAAATATCACGGGCTTTGACATATTGGCCCTTTTATCATCTCATTTCGACCTCTCTAAGTCAGATTTCAACATTTGGAATGCAATCAATGCCGAAGAATCTCACTTCACAGAGACAATATTGGAGAATCAACTCCATCTCCAAATTCCGGAAGAAAATGGACTTTAAAATAAGACATAAAAAGTGAGAGCATTTCGAACATTTAGATCAAGCAACTCGGTTGCGAAGGATTTGCAACTTGATCTTGTTCAGCTTGACAACCACTTATTTTATGTTGCACCTTTGATCTGGTGATTCCTCAAAGCAGTCCAAGCCCAACTCCATGATAGCAAGAAGATTGGCCTCTGTAGCAGTCATGTCTCTTCCTTCCTCGGTCCCTGCTAACCCACTATCAACAATTTCCACAACTCTGTCTGGAAGAGAGACATTCACCCACAGCCTCAAACTTTGCACTTCGGTTAATACATCATCCGTAGGCTTCTTTCTTGTAAATATCTCTGTTGAAATGATTACAACAATTATTGCGCTACCACGTAACACGTAGTGGGTTCGGAAACATACCGCATGATGTCTCCGAATATTCCGACGTAGGATCCTTGTTGTTACGAGCCTCCAACACGCTTGATCTTTTTCGCAGGTACGAAAACGGCTACTAGAGTCGAGTTCTTCGTCCACGAACCAAATCCTAGAGCTTGGTGATTGCTCTAGAGAGAGTGCTATATAGAGGGTTATTACTATTGACTTGTGATTTATTGGGATATCTCTAGCCTTTATATAGAGATACAATTAGAGACTGGCTTTACCTCCAACTCTTAGGAGATAAAGATTGTATTTATCTCAAACACTTAAAAGATAAATATTCTCTAAATAACTGTATTTATCCAAACTAACAAATACACATTATCTGTTAGTGGGCGGATAATGGGTCCACTGACCCAATTTATTAACAGCTCCCACTCGCCCACAGACAGGGCAAATAAATCGTACAGTCCCTCTTTATCTCTCGTCCACTCATCTCCTCATACAGGAAATGGAACGTGCGACCTACGAGAAAGGATGTCCAGTTGAGGAGTATTGTATTAAGTTATCACCAAACTAACACAATACATCACTCTAAAAAATCTCGTATGTACCCCAGATAGTTCAACTACACCAGATTAAACACTCTCAAATCCCTCATAGTGAGCAGTGTTAAACCTCTTATATGTTATGTATTCATGACTCATATCGAAACGAAAATCGACAAAGTCGTCCGGGCTATGAATCACACAACATGATGTAATATTGAACTTTCTTCCCAAAGCCCTCATGTCATTCCAATTAGACCCAACCGCTTTCCTAGACATGCCCCGCGAGACCGCATCATCCATGATCCAAGGGTACATGCTAAAGTAGCGACATTGAGTATCCTCTTCATGACATAGTCTAAGGTGAAAAGGGTACCATATAGGATCAAAAATTTCGATCCAAGTGGCTCACACAGTGACGAAGCAGGGATTCATTCATCACTCCCACTGTCGGTCTGCATTTAGCACATGCAGTATGATTTGCATGTTATGGCGTAACCCGCAAGGGCGTGTCACATAAATGTATAATAAAATACGCCATACGAATCTAAGTCTAGTCGCTGTACAAGCGCCTAACCTGAGTTTTTCAGCCCAGTCACTCTCATAGTGCCTGCCTGAAATCTCACATTCGGCTGTAAACAGGCTACATAGAGTTGTGGAGATACTCTATGATCGACCTACATTTATTAGGTCTCATCTTAGCTCCAACTAAGGCGACATGTTTGCTTTATAAGCTGTATCATCTTATTCGCCCACTTGGCGCTTAAGACAATTATGTCTCATCTTGCTCGCTATCTTAGCGCCAAGGTGAATTACCCGTGTGAGTGGGTCAATTCGAGCCTGGTGACACTCTCAATAAGGATGTATATGTAATCACAAAGATTATTCATTCATTCCATAATAAACTCAAATCAAGGAACGAAAATTTAATGTAATAAATAATGTCAAGTACATAAGATGCCATAAACATATCAAAACCTACGTAGTCCCATACTCCTAATGTGAGAAAGGAAAACATCTCTAGCAATAGGCTTGGTCAAAGGATCAGCCACCATTCTGCCAGTAGGTATATGCTTCATGGTCACCTCTCCTTGCGCAACTAAAGTTCTAATGAAGTGATAACGAAGGCCTATGTGTTTGATATTTGGGGTCCGTTACAAAATCTAGGGTAGCTGTATTGACACAGTGAACAGTGACAGACTCATCTGCATGAGCTGTAACCCCTAGAGCCTGTAAGAATGACCTCAACCAAACAGTTTCCTGGACTGCTGCTGAACAAGCAACATACTCCAACTCTATCGTGGATAGGGCGATGCAAGACTTTTTCTTGCTGTACCAAGAGATAGCTCCACCTGAAGTGGATATGCGCTCATCTCTATCAGCGCCCCAATCAGCATCGCTGTATACTCTCAATCTCAAGTCTCCACCATGATAGCACAGGACGAGATCAGCGGTTCCACGTAAGTATCGAATAATCCTCTTCACCGCATTCCAATGAGCAGGTCCAGGATTACTCTGATAACAACTCACCATTCCAACGGCAAAACAGATGTCTGGACGCGTACACAACATAGCGTACATCAGACTCTCAACTGCAGCCGCGTAAGGCACTTTGGACATCCGATTCTTTTCCTCATCATTCTTTGGGCATTGGTCTGTTGTTAAAGTACACGCCTTGTCCATTGGAGTGTCTATGGGTTTTGAGTTATGCATACGGAATCGTTCAATGACTTTCTTGATGTATGTCTCTTGAGACAAACTGAGAAGTTTCTTTGGACGATCACGTACGATTTTAACCCCGAGCACATAATTAGCTTCTCCCATGTCCTTCATCTCAAAAGTTGAGGACAGCCACTGCTTAGTGGCGACAATGGAACTCATGTCATTCCCAGCTAAAAGAATGTCATCCACATACAAAGAAAGGATCAGAATATTTTTCTTGGATCGTTTTACGTAAACGCAATGGTCTTGTTCAATCATTTCAAAACCTATAGAGGTAATGGCATGATGAAACCTAAAGTACCACTGCCTAGACGATTGTTTGAGACCATATATAGAACGTTTGAGCCGACAAACTTTGCGCTTATGTCCCTTGACTTCAAAACCCTCAGGTTGAGCCATATAAATCTCTTCGTCTAGTTCTCCATTGAGAAACGTAGTCTTAACATCCATATGAAAAAGTTCTAAATCCTGCTGGGTGACAATAGCTAGGATCAGGCGAATTGAAGCAAATCTCACCACTGGGGAGAATGTGTCTTCATAGTCCACACCCCGCTGTTGGGTATAGCCTTTCGCCACAAGACGTGCCTTATACATGTCAATTGACCCATCTACCTTGCGCTTGACTTTTAAAACCCACTTGTTTCCAACAGTCTTGCGCCCTGGTGGAAGGTCAACCAACTCCCAGACTTGATTCTTCTCCATTGAGCTCAACTCATCTTTCATTGCAGCCATTCACTCATTACTAGCAGGTGAAGATAAGGCTTCTTCCATAGAAGTGGGCTCATCTTCATCAGTTGGAGTGCACATAAGAATTTCACCGTCAATCTCAAAACGACAACGTGGAACTCTTCCTCGTGTACCTCTACGCAGTTGAGAATCTTGTTGACCTGATGGTCCTGATGGTGTGCTCCCACTGTCTAGGATGCTCCCACTAGGTTACTATCTTCAGCGACAACAGGATGAGGAACTAATCCCCCACCTTCGCTTGGAGATGGTAAAGTGGCTTCAACTTCCTCTAACTCATAGAGGTCAAGATTCTTACTTGCGTCTCCAATGCTAGGAAAATCATTCTCTATGAAATCGACATCACGAGACTCTATTTCAGTCTTTCCACCATTTGGATGTTCACCATACATCACATAGCCTTTCGAGTTTTTAGAATACCTCAAGAAGATACTCTTTTTAGCTCTAGGCCCTAGTTTCCCATACTTATGAGAAATACTGTGAACATAACCTGCTGAGCCCCATGGGTGCAAGTTA
The DNA here is from genome assembly GCA_033070095.1 of Escallonia herrerae. Classification (NCBI taxonomy): domain Eukaryota; kingdom Viridiplantae; phylum Streptophyta; class Magnoliopsida; order Escalloniales; family Escalloniaceae; genus Escallonia; species Escallonia herrerae. Next base: position 722,201 of record JAVXUP010000101.1, on the reverse strand, counting down.
TCTAAATTTGGCTTTTGGCTATTCCAAAGCTCATATGGGGTGGAATTGACTGATTGTGAAGGCACTCGATTAAGTATATAGGCTACAGTCAAAAGAGCATCCCCCAAAAAGATATTGGGAGGTTTGCATGCGCCATCATAGACCTAACCATGTCTAATAATGTTCTATTCCTTCTTTCCGCAATGCCATTTTGTTGTGGAGTATTAGGAATAGTAAGTTGCCTGCGTATCCCTTTTTCCTCACAAAACTTTTTGAAGTGATCTGACAAATATTCGCGTCCACGGTCAATGCGAAGAGTTTTTAAATTCTTCTCTTTCTGATTCTCAACCTCAGCTACAAAGCGTTTGAAATAGTCCAAAGATTCATAGCGGTGAGATATCAGATACACATAACCATATCGCGTATAATCGTCTATCAGTATAAGGAAATAAGAGGCGCCATGGCGTGCCTTTACACTCATAGGTCCACATATGTCAGAGTGAACTAGCTCAAGTGGATGAGTTGCTCTCACAGCCTTTCCAAAAGGCTTCCTACATGATTTACTGGCCAAACAAGCCTCATATATTTGTAGATTGACTCTTGCGAGTGGGCCCAAAAGGCCTTCTCTAGCCAAACGAGTCATTCTATCTTGGCCTATGTGGCCCAGTCTTGCATGCCAGGTGGTTGAATCATTCACAATATTATCATTCACCACATAAGAATAAGAAGACTGAGAATCAATTAAATCCAATTGAAAAAGACTATCCATGCGAAAACCATGTCCAAACAAAACATCATCCAAAAAGATGTTCAACTTATTACCCTAAAAATAAAGGAAAAACCATTGTTTAATAAAGCAGTAACTGAAAGTAGATTAAGCCGAACAGTGGGTGCATATCGCACATCCTCAAGAATCAATGTGCGCCCAGTGCGCAACTTGAGCTGGTAAGAACCAACCCCTAGCACCTCTTCAGAGCTATTGTTTCCCATGAAGATATGTTTGCTACCCGCTGGAATCCGGTGATAATCTACGAACCCCTCTCGATCACGTGCTACATGTTTTGTTGCACCTGTATCCACAAACCACACAGGTTGGGAATGAGCAACCATCACATGTGAGGAAACATATAACTGAGAGAGAGATTCTGAAAGTACCTTCTTCGGCTCAGTGCAATCACAAGCGAAGTGTCCTTTCTGTTGATAGTTGAAGCATTTGACTTTAGACAAATCCTTTTTCCCACCACGTTTTCCTCTCTTGCGTTTCTTCATTTTCCCTTCCTTTGGCGCAGAAGTGCTAGCCTCGCCTTTCTTACTTTGTCTTCTACGCTTGCCATTTGCATTGCGTGATCCCCCTTGGGCGACATAAGTAAAGGTCTTATCAGCATCTCGAGTCTCAGCCTCAAGGATGACATGCTGTGAAACATCAGAAATGTTCTTGATGTTTTCATTGTGGGTCAATATCTGTTTCATATTGGCCCATGAGGCAGGAAGGGACCTTATGACAGCTCTGACTTGCTGCTCATCTGTGAGCGCATGGCCAGCATCCCTTAGCTTACCAATCATATTGGACATCACCCTTAGATGTTCATTCATGGTATGCTTAGGGTCTTTTGTGTATTCCTCAAACTTAATCACAAGGCTACAAAGCCGCGTAGTTGAGGTTCCACCAAAAGAGAACTTGAGTTGATCTCATAAAGCTTTGCAAGTTGGAAGTTCATCATACTGCCCGATTAGATCATTTTGCAAGCTGCTCAACAAGGTGTAGCGCGCACTACGATCTTTCTGATTCTATTTATGGTAGGCAGTGTGGTCTCTTAGGGGTTGCGCCTCAGTGGGCGCGACCATCTCTTTGGTCAAGTGCTCATCGAGCTCTTGTTCGTTTAGCATGAATTTCATCTTTTTGTGCCAAACGTCATAATTATCTCCGTTAAGTTTCTCACCCTTAACGAGATCAGCTATGACATTCTTGAAGGCCATTCTATTCACTACATTAGTTTGCGCAAAGAAAAAGACATTAATTATACATCCTTCTTTTTATTTCAAAAAATTCAAATGAAAAACATAATCCTTCATCACATCATGAAATCAAAAATTTGCTAAGCTCGTAATCATCTCCCATGTATGTGAGTTGGGAAAATACTTTCCAAGTAATTTTTCGCAATAAATTTCATCATCATATAAGTCACAACGTAATAAATCATCCACATGATAATTTAGAACAACATTATTGCACCATACAATAAAGTGTGCAAGGACTCCATTGAGCCCTATTGGCATTCTAATAACTTATGCTAAGAAAATTCTGGCTTGAATAATGTGCGTGCGAAATTACATCCCCGTACATGACTTTCTCAAAATATACAGGGAAATAGCAGAATACAACATCTTTGAGAATCCTACTACAAACTACTCCAATAAAACAAATGGAGATGCCGCACAACACATTATTCTCAAAAGAATTTTCTTAAAACAAGAGTAAACACATTAAAACATAAGTTTCTTTAGAATGCCGATATAATATCCATCCATTTAACCTAAAACTAGCATGCTCAAATAACAAGTTAAAGGGTAATTAAATGGATGAATAGGCCACATTCTCCTTCCAAGGAAACAGACGTGAATGCCTTGAAATTAGGTTTAAAGTGTGGGCTTACCAAAAGCCCAATAAATATATTTTAACATATATATATATATATATATATATATATATATATATATAAACCATAATGCAAATCAAGGCAAATAAGTAAAACATAATTTATCTATGTCATCTAGCTCTCCAAAATATTTATTTCTATTCACGAAGTGCAAAAAAAAATATTTATGCATTATTCGTATTTTTTTGGGAACCACAAAAATACTCACAAATGACCAAAAATTGAGTGATAAATCCTAAAAAAATTGGCAAACAGTAAATTTATCCCTAATATACCCTCTGCAATTAAAAAAAATTATGTGTATAAAACAAAATTTTAAAGCTAATTTCAATAGAAAAAGTCGTTTAAAAATTAAACAGAACACACACAGAGGATAGAAAGGTAAATTTAACACCATATAAAATTTTCAGAAGGCACGACAAGGCTCCACTCGCCAGTGGTGACGAACACCGGCCAAAAAACAGCCTGCACGCGCCACCACTACGCGTGGGATTCCATCTGGATTTCTGGCAAAGGCGCGCGTGGTTCCACACGCGCGTCGGGAGTGTGAGATGAAGCCGGGCTCGTGATCGTGCATGTCCAGCACTCTCCACGTATGGAGCGTGGCGCGCGTTCCAGCAGCCTCGGTTGGAGCGTGGACACGCGTGCGTGGCTCCAGGGCGCGGCTTGGCTCACGTGCGGCGCGTGGGGCCCGGCTTGGGGCGCGTGTCGGCAAGTGGCGTGTGACTAGTCATGCGAGTGGTTCAATCGGCACGTGACACGTGTCACGGCTTGTGTGTACTGTTCATCTTCTTCGTGAAAAAAAAACCCTAATTTTTTCTAGCACCGCCATGTCGCGATGCCAACTTTTTAAGACCATATCTCTCTCGTTTTTAGGCCAAATAATGCGTACGATATATCGTTGGAAAGATTATATGACATAGATTAATTATGTACCAAACAATCATGATAAAAACTGAATATCATGCTCCGAATTTGAGTCCCAAAACTCGAAAAAATTGCAGTTTTCTTGAAAAATAAAATTGTGATTTCTCACAAATCATGCATCCAAAAATCACGAAATTTTATGGAGTTCATCTTCAACCATATGAGAACAAAACTATATAATTATTTTTCAGAAAACATGCTCAATAAATTTTGAATTTTTGTAATGGGTCTCGTTCATGTATCCGGAAAAAATCGCAACATGCACATAATTTAATCTAGCATGTTAAAGGCGAATCAACAAGTAATCATGCTCTAATATCAATGTTGAAACGATTACAACAATTATTGCGCTACCACGTAACACGTAGTGGGTTCAGAAACATACCGTATGAAGTCTCCGAATATTCCGACGTAGGATCCTTGTTGTTACGAACCTCCAACACGCTTGATCTTTTTCGCAGGTACGAAAACGGCTACTAGAGTCGAGTTCTTTCTCCACGAACCAAATCCTAGAGCTTGATGATTGCTCTAGAGAGAGTGCTATATAGAGGGTTATTACTATTGACTTGTGATTTATTGAGATATCTCTAGCCTTTATATAGAGATACAATTAGAGACTGGCTTTACCTCCAACTCTTTGGAGATAAAGATTGTATTTATCTCAAACACTTAAGAGATAAATATTCTCTAAATAACTGTATTTATCCAAACTAACAAATACACATTATCTGTTAGTGGGCGGATAATGGGTCCACTGACCCAATTTATTAACAATCTCCAATAGCATTATCCCATGACTATACATATCACCTCTTGCGGTCACCCACCCTTCATGGCCATACTCTGTCAAAATGTCACAGTTTTGACGAGTAAAGATTGAGAAGTTACCATTCATAGATTACGCAATAAGTATAAAATTTTAGAGCACCGGAAGTTTCCAAATTGTGAAAATGTTGAAAAGGCATAAATGATCAAATGAAAATTAGTGCTGCATGCAAAAGATAAAAATAGAAATGACAAAGACACTATATATAAGCTCAAACATTTGCATAATTGGCACTAAGTAATACTAAGAGATGGAGCACCGAAATATGTGTGATAATGAAAACTTTAATTTGAAGCTACATAATCTTTCGAAACATAACATAATTGTGTGAGATAGACATGGCGCCTTAAACACTGTTGAGTAGAGGATAATGTTCTAAAATTTCATGTAGATTGAAGTGGAAAGAAAAGAAGTACCTGGTGCAATGTAGCCAATCGAGCCTAATGTTCTGGTCTGCGTCGATAGAAGGATATTACTTGGCTTCAAATCGCAGTGAACCACCACTTCGGTTTGACCGTGATGGAGGTACTCTAAACCCATTGCAACATCAAGGATGACATTGACCCTCTGAAGGAGATCCAAGCAGTAATTATGAGAATATAACCATCTCTCAACACTTCCATTACACATGTATTGGAGCACCAAAGCTCTTAAGTCGGGGTTGGAGCACGTACCAATAACTTTGACAATATTCCTATGAAGGGCTGCTCGTAATACTCTACACTCCACATCAAAACTTTTGAAAGCCCCCTCGTGCTGTAAGTTTAAAACCTTAACAGCAACATCTGTTCCATCTAAAAGTGTACCTTTGTAGACCGAATCATAGCTTCCTGCTCCAATGAAGTTAGCATTGCAGAAGTCATTTGTAGCACACCGCAGCTCTTGATAGGTTATCAGTTTATGCTCTATCGTCAGGATTGAATCAAGTGAATGTGGACCTGGGACATTCTTTCTTCCATATTTTTTTAGCACATAAAGAAAGGCTGCAAGAGTTACCAGCGCCGTAAGGGGAGGAAGAATGTACTTGAGCAAGAAAGTTCTTCTCTTTGAATTCTCAGACTTAAGTTGATTCCTGCAAAGTGATACCTGCAGAATTGGCTTCCCACAAAGTCCTACATTCCCCATAATAGCATTTGCTGTGAGGTTTGCGAATGGCCCGCCAGTTGGAATTTCTCCGGTTAACTTGTTGAAGGACAAATTGAAGTACAGGAGACTCGAAAGTGCTTCAAGTGTCTTGGGTATTGCACCAGATAGGTTGTTTTGGGAGAGATCTAAGTAATTTAATGCTCTCAAATTGCCTAATGATTCAGGAATAAGCCCCGAGAACAAGTTTCCTGATAGGCTTAGAGAAGTTATGCTCGAGAGAGCTCCAATAGCCAGTGGAATGTTTCCTGAGATTTGGTTCCCTGACAAATCCATGCTGCCCAAGGCTTTCATTGACCGGATGTTTGTAGATAGGTTTCCACCTAATAAATTGGACGACAGGTTCAAAAACAACAGATTCTCAAGATTCCAGATGCTGGATGGTATTGAACTTCCCAGTTTATTAGAGCCCAAGAATAAAAGGCGTAGATTACTAAGCTTTCCGATGCAACTTGGGATTGATCCAGAAAGCTTGTTGCCTTGGAGACTCAATTCTCCCAAGCTACTCATTTGACAAATCTCATTTGGAACGGATCCTTCAACATCGTTATCATCAAGATACAACCTTTGCAAACTTGTCAGTTCTCCAATTGTCGGTGGAATGGTTCCGTTGATTAAGTTGTCTGAAAAGTCTAGGTCAGTGAAATTTACTTTTCTAGAAAAAATCTCCTTGGGAATTTGACCTGTGAGTTTATTGTTAAACAGTATAAGAACCTCAAGGGACTGTAGTTGGCCTAAACTTGCTGGTATCTGTCCTGTGAAGATGTTTTCGCCCAACGACAGCCTAAAGAGCTTTGAACAATTGGACAAGTGTGAGGGGATGTTTCCACTCAATTGATTTCGTTGCACATGAAACCAGCTAAGTTTGGGAAGCAAAAGCCCAGCAGTTGGAGGAAGACTTCCGGAAAAGTTGTTCACTGGTAGAAGCAGTTGTGATATTGACGAAATGTTAAAGTTCCCTAGAGGTATTGACCCGCTAAGGTGATTATCAATGAGGTTGAGTCCCTGCAAGTTTTTAAGCTGATCAAATTCAGGTGGCACAGTTCCCTCAATATGGTTTTCCTCTAATCCAAGTCACTCTATGCTTGGGGCGTTGCCCAAGGAAGCTGGAATTGTACCTGTTGAAGATCAATCATTTGGTTGACTCTCATAATGTAGGAAAAGTCAAGTTCAAGAGTTGATCAAGGAAAACTCGTGTTGCAACCCAATTTAAGGGAAAACATACTTGCGAACTAGGAGTACTGAACATTTATGGTAAAACATAAAAAGGACCACCAAAGTTTGTCGCTTGAAGCGCTACTGTAGGTCTCAGTTAACATAGTTACCCGATGATATTTGGCACTTGTATTTTAATGACTGGTTGCCGGGTGGAGATTAAAATTATCAATTGGCATGTACATATATGCGTGTAATATAAGATGAGTTTCTTCCCTTTTCTCCAATTTAAAGATATAATGAGCATTCAAAACTTCCAATTGTGTTTACCTGTAAAGTTGTTGGATCCAAGGAAAAGGGTTCGAAGGGACCTTAATGTGTATAGCTCCTTTGGAATGCCACTGGTAAAGTGATTTCCTTGCAGAACTAAGACCTCAAGTCTTTGACACTGGAACAAATTCAGTGGCACGCTTCCTTCGAATGAATTACGTTCTAATATGAGTAGTTTCAAGCGATGCAAATGGCCAATTTCTTGTGGAAGACGACCATGGAAAGAGTTACCGCGAAGGTCAATTACCTCGAGGAAGGAGAGGTTCCCGATATGCAAAGATATGGTGCCTTGGAGCCCCATTTTGAGTAGGCGTAGAGCCCCGACTCTCTGCTCGTGGCTGGGGCTGCAGTAGACTCCATACCAGTCACAGAAGCCTGATTTTTCGCTCCAATTACTACGTAACAAAAGTGCCGTTTCCTTGCACGTCGATTGCATTCATGAATGCAAGAAGAGCAAGTTGATCAGTGGAGTTGGAAGTAGGAACGGCCAAAGAAGCCATGCACGGTTGCGCGAAGACCAAGGCTACCCCGAACACAAGGGAAGCCATGTAAAGCCTCTGCATGAGCATCATACTATTTGCCAACAAGATAACATGCACAGAGACACCCACACACACCCCACCAAGAATAATTTATAGACAGGGAGGAGGCGACTTTAGCATCTCAATCCATCCTCATCATCTATCAGTCATTATTAACGCACTATTAATTTGTCTTGGACTTGACTCATCGCCAACTTTATGGCAGAAGATTCGATTGTACCCACACCCTGCTGACTTTCTAATGGAGTTTGAAGTTTTAGAGGTTTCTTGTGGATCAAGATCCTCTACTGTACTGCTGTACCTACAAAATGTCGCTAAATATTTTTTAATGACAAATAATTATCACTATAAATTTTAGTAACAGCGACAAAACACTTTAAATGATAATCTTTTGTCACTAAATGCTGTACAGCACCTCTGCTTTACAGCAGAGAATCTTGATCCGTTTCTTGTGGTTTGGAATGAACCATATCTATTTGTGGTTTCTAGTTCTACCTATCAGACTCAAGTCTTCAATGAATCAGTAGTTCACCGGCACGGCTGCGGGACAAGTTCAACTGCGCACAGAGCGGAGTTGACACTTCTAGTGCAGCTTGCAAAACGAAGAAAATAGCCCAAGTTTCTCTTTGACAAGCAACAAATCACTAGTCACTATGTCACGGTTGTCGGTTGCCAAACTTAAAAAAAATATCATACAAGATGACATTTTTGTAGGCACCCAAAAAATCACACCGCCAATAATCTATTTTTATGATTTTGTCCATATTGAAAACCCGACTCAAGCTCGAATCAGTTAATATAATATATTATGAAGTTTCAGAAAGTAGATCAGAGCATTCCAACAAAGAGGATATTGAATTTATTATAAAACTAATACCTACTTTTGCTAAAACTAGAATTATATAAGAGATTACTTCGGTACAACACATTGTTTTGAGTCATAAACGATAAGATTAGTACCAATTTCATCACCACATAGCACTTACAATAGTACAATAGTTATGCCACTAACATATAAAATTAAGTAGCAAATATGAAGTATAGTTGTGTTTCATTAAAAAAAAAAAAAAGGATGCACTATCACATATCCTTCTAAATCTAAATGCTTATTTTTCAATCAAATGCAACATCATTTTTTTTTTCCTTTTTTATAACTCATATGTTAATTACTTTGTAAATATCACTTTTATCATCATATTGAGAGTGGTTCTAAGGATATAATACGGAAAATCAAGACTAATATGATAGTATAGTTGTCAGAGAAGGTTTTAGAATGTTTGAAGTTAGTGTTCAAATTAAACATATAATATAAGGTTAAGTAATATTATACATATTTACTGCTATTATACATATTTGCTACTAAGACACATGAGAACACTAAAAGCTTAAAAGATAACAAAGTCCAAAAACTAAAAAGTAAATAAACCTACAAAAATGGGTGTCTACGTAGGGTATATGGCGTCTTCAATTGATGCCCTTAGTAACAATCAGTTGGTTTTGATTTGCTGAGAAATGTGCTTATCAAAGTGTTGATGTATGTGTTGAGTTGATCGATATCCATTAACTCTTTGCAAGATTTTTTAGCACTTCTATGATACGAATTGGATCACTTCCCACACAATTTATGAAAGCATAATCTTTTTCTTTCCTAAGTTTTCTCCAGTTTTAAAATCCATTAGTAGTGATCACTTGGCCAAGACATCACCCCTAACTTGTTAAAAATATGTCCAGGTAGGCAAAAGGCCACCTTTGTACGAGAACACCCTAACCATCATTTAAACAATGGAAAATTATACTCAGTACTCCTAAGTTTTGGGTTTAATACATACACTATCCCCATTAATATTTGAAATTTTACATTAACTACCCTTGACATTGAGGTACTTATTTCTTTGACGCCAAGTGTTGCTGTTTAATTTAACGAAAACCAAAAACTACTCGTAAAGCTAGCCCCAAAATCAAATCCAAACCAATGGTTCCATTACCCTAACCCACGGTCGCTGTGTCTACCTAGCCTTTCCACTGCTCCCGCTCCAACACCTTACCCGACCACACAAACCCAGGTTTCCAATAACCTTAAAGCCCTGTGGTAGTCGTCTTTCTAACTGTTCAACCATCGTTGCTCCCACCCCCCACTTAATCACCCACGCCCACACACCTACACAAACACAACCCACGATCACAACTCACGTCCCCTTTCCACTAACGGGCTCCCACTCTCTACTGCACCTTCCCTGCTGTACAAATCACGGCATACACGTACAGCCACAGTTCCTGTAATTTTTTGCATGTGTGAAGGTATGTGAGTGGGGGTAGGGGATGGGGGTGGGGGGAGGTAATGGAACCCTGCACACTTAAATTTGGCATGATACCCATCACCACATCATTTTCCAATTTCCCACCACATCTCTCGCCTCAGCCCGTTGTCAAATCCCTCACCACCATATTTGCACGCCGCGTCCAACGCAACACTACCCTCGGTCAGCCATAACCCCTCCATGGTACCTATCATTACCACTTCCCACTGCGTCGATCGTACCACCTACCATAGTGACCTATTTCACCAATTTCCCACATAGACATGTAAACAGATCGCACCATCCACGACCCTTACCCACCTGAGATAAATGTGTAGTGATATATTTAAGATACTTCACGTGACATTCTAATAAACTTTGACTTCTCTTTAAGTCATGGTTGTGAGGTTATTTCTTTTTTTTTTCCTTTGCAGTTATGAGTGGTTGCAGGTGTTTTGCAGCTGGAGTGTGTTAGAATTTCAAACCCTTATCTAATTGGATAAATATTTTGATTGGTTAAAGAAATGGCTAGTGATGTAGGAGAAAAATATCGCCCACGAGATGGTGCCACATGTCACCATCTTGTGGTACAAAAAATGTCAAACCATTAATGGGGAAGTGGAAAGTCTTAATCACCCACCATTATGGTAATAACTCTCCACTTAATAGTATTAACTGACCATTAAATGGAGGTAACCTCCTATGAACCTGGTAACATCCAAATTAAGGGAAATAACTACCAACTAGGTAGAGGACTATATAAAAGGAGGAGAGAAAGGTGATAGGGGTAAGTGACTCTTAATCAGAGTTTATACTAAATCTGTCTTGAGTTTATTCTGACTTAAACATCGGAGATTTCCCACCGAAAATCCTTCCGGCGAGTCACCGGTATTGTTTTCATTATGCAGGTCTATTCACGAACGAGTCCCGAATTTCATCCATAACATTTTGGCACCATCCGTGGGACCCAAAATTCGTGAATAGGCCATGTCTCAGAATCCTAATTCACAAGCTCAGCAAGGTGGGGCCCTTCCACCGGGGTTATCTTCAACACTGATACATGACCCGGCTCGTGGAGTATCCACATCTCAACCACCCAATCGCGGCGAAAAGGTCGTAAGTGCGCCAATAATCACTACTGTGGCGCGAACCACCACCGTGGCGGTACTTGTAATCCCCGTCACGATACCAACGACCGTAGCAACGGCACCGGCATCTGTAGTAGTGGTGCCACCAGCTGTAACATTTACACCTCCATCCGTAAACACCGTCTTACGTCTACTCCAAACTGTTGGCGTATCTGAACCTCCCACTACCGGTGTCACCATCACCACAACGGGTGTGATCAACACTACTCCACCATCCATGGATGACCCAACCGACCCGATGGCTGTCAGTCGCGCAATGCAACAAATCATTGAAAAGTTGCAACCTGCTCTAGAAAATTCGCCTCCGCAAGCTGCTCTAGAAAATCCACCTCCACAAGCAGAACCACTCAGGCCTCCAGGCACTTCTAAGACGCCAGAACGATAAGTCACAACCAACACGTGACACAAATGGCGGATGATGAATCCGACGACGAAAGGCAGAATCCGAGGTCTCGGAGGAGGCATGAAGAGAACTATTATGAGGCGCACTCTACCAGAAACACTTACACCAATACAGGCAGTAATCGAGCGGGGCGCTACTCCAATGCCCCAATTATAGTTGGACGACCATTTACAGAGGAAATTGATCTCTTCCCAACTCCTCTAAACTTCAAGATGCCTCCATGTGAGTCATATGATGGCACAGAAGACCCGATGGAACATCTGGCACGCTTTACCTCAGGAATGAACCTACATCTGGTCCCTGACCAGATCATGTACCGGGCTTTTCCTGTAACATTGAAAGGAGCCGCACAAGTATGGTTCCAACACCTTGCACCTCACTCCATCTCTTGCTGGGCACAATTAGCGGAATCCTTTCGAAGCAACTTCCTCACAAGTCGTGTGCAGAGGAAGAATTCTTCGGCCCTTTTTCGCATAATTCAGGGGCTGAAAGAGAGTCTAAAGTCATACTACACTCGCTTCAATTCCAAAAAACTCCTTATCGATCATCTAGATTCGAGAGTAACTTTTGTAGGGATGGCCAGGGGAGTCAGACCAGGAACGCCTTTGTGATTCTCTCTGAACAAGCGCCCACCAGAGAATATGTCTGATCTCATTGACAGAGTAGAAAAATATCTTCGGGCAAAAGAAGATTCAACGACATCGCATCAAGAGGAGATTCATTTAGGGCAGAAGAGGCGAGATCGTCTAGAAGGGAAGAATCAGGACGAACCCAAGCGTCCACGAGCACTCCTCTCCAAATCATTTACTCCTCTCAACACTACTCGTGAACATATCATTCACTATATCAAGGGCCAAAACATCCTCAAATGGCCAAAGCCTATGAAAGGACCAGCAGAAAGGAGAGATACTCAAGTATACTGTCATTTTCACAAGGACCATGGTCACATGACAGAAGAATGCAAAGTGCTCCAACGAGAAATAGAGAATCTTATAGCCAAGGGACACCTTAAACAGTTCGTCAAAACCAATCATCAACAGCAGACTGGAGGAAGAAATAATTCACGAAGAGTAGACGAAGCACCTCCAAAAGATCCACCTGTTATAAACACTATCTCTGGAATACCTAGCGCCGATGAACTGTATAGCTCTTCTCAAAAAGCCTATGCTAGATAAGTCAATCTTACCCAAGGACCGGCTAAGCGAACAAAAGCATCCACCTCTCTAGAGTTCGATGATGTAAATCTTGACAGAGTAAGTCTTCCGCATGATGATGCCCTCATCATCATTTTGCATATAGATGCTTTCCAAGTCAAACGCATCTTGGTCGATATAGGAAGCTCGGTCGACATCATTTTTTAAGACGTATTCAATCATATGGGGATATCTTATGGTAGGGTAAAACCAATGTCTTCTCCTTTGTATGGCTTCACAGGTGCCTCTGCACAGGTGAAAGGAATCGCCCCCCTCACAGTCATCGCGGGGGAAGGACCTCGTCAAGCGGTACACACAATCAATTTCCTTATTGTCGAAGTCAAATCATCATATAATAGGATTTTGGGACGAACGGGCCTGAACAAGCTACAAGCAGTAGCTTTGACCTATCATCTCATCATGAAATTCCCTACGCCAATAGGGGTTGGCTTTGTAAAAGGAGATCAGATCTTGGCCCGAAGGTGTTATGTGGCATCATTCAAAGCCGAGGAGACACTCTCCATTGATGACCAGCGAGATGAGAAAGCATTAAGGCGTGTGGAGCCTGTAGAAGCCCTTGTCTCTATACCAATCAGTGAAGGGGACGAGGAACGACAGGTGAGGATTGGCTCAATGCTAGAGCTGAGCATCAGAGACCAGTTAGTCTCCTTCCTTCGATCCAATATGGACATCTTTGCGTGGAGTGCCGCAGACATGCCTGGCATCGAGTCGTCTGTGATCACACACCGGCTTTCAGTTGATCCCGTGTTTAAACCTGTCAAGCAGAAGAAGCGCCCTTTCCCACCAAAGTGACAAATGGTGATCAAGAAGGAAGTCGATAAACTCCTGGACGCTGGCTTCATCAAGGAAATTGACTACCCAGCGTGGGTCACCAATGTCGTTATGGTATCCAAAGCCGGGACAAACAAGTAGAGGATCTGTATCGATTACACAGATCTGAATAGAGCATGCTCCAAAGATAGCTACCCCTTGCCACGCATCGATACGTTAATTGATGCTACGTCAGGTCATCAACTACTTAGCTTTATGGATGCATTCTTCGGCTATAACCAGATCCGCATGTATGAAGAAGACGTGGCCAAGACAGCTTTCATCAAGGATCAAGGCTTATTTTGCTATAAGGTCATGCCCTTTAGGTTAAAGAATGCCTGGGCCACCTACCAAAGGTTAGTCAACAAAATCTTTAAACCCCTCATAGGGAAGAGCATGGAAGTCTATGTCGACGATATGCTCAATAAAAGCCTCTGAGGTGAAGATCATATTACTGATCTCCAACAATGTTTCAGCCTTCTCCGTGAATTTTGTATGCGCCTCAACCCTACCAAGTGCGCTTTTGGGCTATCGTCAGATAAATTCCTTGGGTTTATGGTCTCAGAAAGGGGAATCGATGCTAACCCTGAGAAGATAAAAGCCATCCAACAGATGGTTGCTCCTAGGCGTGTCAAAGAAATACAGGTCCTGACAGGGCGAATTGCTGCCCTTAGCAGATTCCTCTATAAGTCAGATGAGCGCTGTTTGCATTCTTCAAAGCGTTGAAGAACATCAAAAATTTTGAATGGATGGTTGAGTGTCAAACTTCCTTTGACGAGCTAAAGGAATATCTTACATTGCCACCTCTTCTCTCCAAACCCATCTCGGGAGAAGATCTTTTTCTTTACTTGGCCGTTGCAGACTCTGCCGTCAGTGCAGTTCTAATTCGAGAGCAGGATGGACGGTAGCTCCCCATTTATTAAGTGAGCAAAGTTCTTCAGGGAGCAAAACAGAGATATCCAAATACAGAGAAATTGGCATTTGCTTTGCTAATTGCCGTAAGAAAGCTTCGGACGTATTTCTAGTCTCATATGATAATCGTGCTCACTGACAAGCCCCTTAGATGAATATTACACAAGCCCGACCTTTCGGGTCGTCTCGTTCTTTGGTCGATAAAGTTGGGAGAGTTTGATATCCATTATCGACCACGACCTTCAATTAAAGGGTAGGCCCTGGAAGATTTCATTGTTGAATGCACCTTCCCCATTGAAGATGAGGAGAATCTCCCTTCTGCCCAACCTGAATTGTTCACTTGGACACTCTTTGTGGATGGATCGTCAAACACAAGTGGGTGTGGTGCGGGGTTAATCCTCAACGAACCAGACGTCCTGATCGTAGAATATGCTCTTCGCTTTGACTTCCAAGCTTCCAACAATGAAGTAGAATACGAAGCTGTGATAGCAAGCATGCATCTTGCTCATGCCATGCGCGCAGCATCCTTTCATGCCTCTAGCGATTCAGCGCTTGTTGTAAAGCAAATGTCGGGAGAGTACGAAGCCAAAGATCCAAATATGGTCAATTATCTACGTAAAGCAAAAAAGGTAGCCAACGTGTTCACTCTCTTCAAGATCATGCAGATCCATACAGAAGACAATACTTCTACAGATGCACTCTCAAGGTTGGCCTCTCTTGATCCATTAGGTTTTGGCCACACCATCCATCTCAAACTTTTTGCATGAGCCAAGATTACAACAAAAGAAGTTATGCAGACCAAGAAAGAACCATCATGGATTGATCCCATCAAGGCCTACCTTCAGGACAGCACGTTACCTGGCGACCTGAAGCAAGCCAGGAGTATCATTCTCCATTCAGCTCGGTATGCTATTGTGCATGATGTATTATACAAACGTTCCTTTACACTTCCTTACCTCCGTTGTCTCACCCTATCAGAGGCCAACTATGCTTTGCGAGAAGTCCATGAAGGCATTTGCGGACAACACTTAGGAGGACGAGCATTAGCACACAAGGTCCTTCGACAAGGCTATTATTGGCCGACAATGCATCGTGACGCTTTGGACTATACTAAAAAATATGATGCTTGCCACTGCTTCTCCTCAATCCCCAAGCAATCACCGAGCCCTAGTCATCGCTGAGTAGTCCTATACCTTTTGCTATGTGGGGAATGGACATCATGGGTCATTTCCCCTCAGCTACAGCTCAGCGTCGATTTGTAATTGTGGCAATTGATTATTTCACTAAGTGGGTAGAAGCTGAAGCCCTAGACATAATTACTGAAAAGAAGTATGAAGAATTCTTCTGGCGCGCCATTGTTTGTAGCTTTGGAATTCCACGGGTGCTCATCACAAATAATGGAAAACAGTTCGACAACTTGACCTTTTGAACTTTTTGTGTTAATTTATCGATCGAGCAATGCTTCACTTCCTAGCACACCCACAGTCAAATGGACAAACCGAAGTTACAAATTGCACGCTTCTCCAAGGCATAAAGAAGAAGCTTGACTGTGCAAAAGGCATATGGGTCGATGAATTGCCCAAAATCCTTTGGGCTTATAGTACCAGCACACGAACCCCACAAGAGAAACACCTTTTAGTTTGTCATTTGGCACGGAAGGATTAATTCCCGTTGAAATTGGATTACCATTTCTTCGTCTAACCACATATGACCCAATCCAGATTGAAAAGGCCCTTTAGGCAAATCTTGATCTCCTCGATGAGCAACGGGAACAAGCAGCAATGCACCTTGCAGCTTATCAACATCAAGTCTCCAAGTTTTATGATCAACAAGTACGCCCTCGAATGTTTTGAGTAGGCGACCTAGTCCTGCGCCGCATCGAAGCCTCTGCACCAAGAGACGCCATTAGAAAACTAGCGCCAAACTAGGAAGGCTCGTATAAAGTTGTAAAGCTGGGAGGCCCAGGCGCTTATCACTTGGAAGATATGGAGGGCAAAGCAATTCCTCGTACATGGAATGCCACAAATTTACGGTGTTACTACGCATGAGCAAGACCGGGGGGCCATACGCACTCCACACCTCACACTTGGTCACATACTAGATCTCACTCATGCTTAGATCACTTTTGTAAGACTACGGCTTATCACAGCCTAGTTTTCTTTGCATTCTTTACTTTGCGCCATATGGCCATAGATGTACTTATCTTTATTGTGAATAAGAAGGGTTTGTAAGCAAGAATGCGCAAGAATAAAGCCTTGATTGCATTAAAAGCTGAGAGATGGTACACAAAGGAGCAACAGCATATATAAATTGTCTAAAGACTCTGGCACTTGTCTTGTTGATCTTGAGCCTTACCATAGCATTATAAGTCGTTATTATATCTTACTATCACTCAGCAAGATATTTGTTAGGGCTAATTACACATATGTCCCTAAGGTTAGGATATAATTACAGGCAATGACAACAGTTTGGACAAATTATACTTATATCTGTTGATCAGACGGAATACAAAAATACATAACGGTTTTGACGAAAAGACCTAATTGCCCCTAAATGAAGTTAAAATTCCATCTTTTATAATTATTTCTCTCTCACTCTTCATTTGCCCTATCTTTATCTCTCACTCTCTCACTAAATCTGGACAAGGAAGGCAATCTGAAGGTCACCGATTTTGGCCTTAGCGCCTTTACCGATCATCTACGGCAAACCGGTCTGTTACACACCACGTGTGTCACTCCGGCGTATGCAACGCCATTGATCGAAAAGAAAGGCCACAATTGAGCCAAAGTTGATCTCTGGTCATGCGGCGTAAGTTTATTCGTTCTTGTGGCCGGATTTTTGCCTTTTCAGGATGATAACATCATGGCGATGTACTAGAAGATTTACAGGGGAGATTTCAAGTGCCCGCCGTGTTTTTTCGTCTGATGCGCGGCAGCTGGTGACCAAATTTGCCCAGTTTGATCTGTCGCCGTTGTTCGAAGAGAAAAAGAGGGTGGAGAAGGAGGAGATGAGGTTCGCGATGACGAGGCCGGCGAGCAGCGTGATTTCGAAGCTGTAGGAGGTGGCCAAGGTGGTGAAGTTCAGCATGAAGAAGAGCGATTTGAGCGTGAGGCTGCAAGGGCTAGAAAACGGGAGGAAGGGGAAGTGGGCAGATTGAGATAAATTAGGTTTTTACATATTAAGATAAATTAGGGGTTTGAACCCTAATTTGCAGATTGAGACAAATTACGGTTTGATACAGATTGAGAATGAAAATTAAGGTTAAGGGTTGGGGGAGGATGAACACATCAAAATTTCAAAACCCTAATTTTCAAATTAGTGTTTTGAAAATCTAATTCGCAGATTGAGAAATTTTTGAAACCCTAATTTACAGATTGAGAAAATTTGATGAAAAAGACTTAACAAAGATAGGGAACTCACCAATTTTAGGGTTTTAAACCCTAATCTTCAAATCAAGTTTTGAAATTTTAATTTAAAATTTTAAAATATTTAGTATATACAGTACAAGGATAGTTTTGTCATTTTAAAAAATCGTATTGATAACATTATAAAAAAAAGTACACTTTTTGGACGGAACCCTGTCGGATGGACACGGCTGATACATTTTGAAAGTTTTTTTGTCACAGTATGTTACATTTTAAAACTTATTGTCATTGACTGTAATTATACCCTAACCTCAGAGACATAGGTGTAATTTGCTCTATTTGTTATGTTGTGCACATTCTGAGTCAATTTACATACACACCTCGACAACCACATTTGGATGCTATTTTTCGAATTCTGCACTATATCAAAAATGCACCAGGACAAGGTACTCTATTTCCTTCACATAACTCTCACACTTCGTGGATATTGTGATGCAGATTGGGCGGGTTGACCCGTCATCCTTAGGTCAACCACCATGTATATTTTATTTTTGCATTCTTCTACCATATCTTGCATTCTAAGAAACAATCAGTTGTATCACGTTCTTCAGAATATATAGGCAAAACATAGAGCAATGGCAACCACCGCTAGTGAAATCATTTGGATGGTTCAAATTTTTCATGAGCTTTGTTTTCCTTGCTCCTCTCTTATATCTCTTTATCTCGACAATTAAGTGGTTATACATATTATTGCAGCTAAACTGGTCTTTCATGAACACAACAAGCACATCAAGATTGATTGTCATTCCGTTCGACATCATGTTCAAACCTGCATTCTTCTCCCTCCATCCATCTCCACTCGGCATCAATTAATAAATATCTTCACTAAAGCAGTTGGTCGCGACCAGTTTCATGACTTGCTTTCCAAGTTGGGCACTTCCAATCTCTATCCTCCAGCTTGAGGGGTATTATTGAAGGATATTTTTTATTAATCCTTACCTTATTATATAGTAGTTCACTAGGCACCGATCTTGATTGATCATTTTCTTATAACATAATAGTTGACTGAGCAGCGATGTTGATTGATTCTTTGGTTAGTGTAGAATAATTGACTTTGAATTGATGTTGATTGATCATTTCCTTCCTACACGATAGTTGACAAGGCTCAAATTTTAGATAGTTGACAAGGCACTAATCATGGAAACTATTACTTATAAGGACTTGGCACTAGTATAGAAGACGTACTTTGTGATTCAATAAAATGATTCCAGAGAGGAATTCAATTCTTCAATAGTTAGTTCAAAGACAAGTCTAAAATGCAATTCGGTATTGCTATGGCTTTAAGGTGTTTTTACTAAGTGCAAATTCAGGTTGTGAGACATGTACATGAATGCATGAAGCTTCCTTGATTGCTAAATATCTTTCTTCCATTACTAAAAAAAAGGGTGATGGATTGTTAGAAAATTTCTTAATAATATCCAAAGACAGAGAAATATGGAGTTTTTTTTTCCTAAATATACTATTTTAAAACTTAATTACCAATCTATTCCATTTTGAAACTTAGTTACCCGCATACCGCACTTTTAGAAATCGCGGTTTGAAATCACGACTTTCAAGTAGAAATCGCAGTTTGAAATCACGTTTTCTACTTTAAAGTATAAATCCTGGTTTAAAGTCGTGGTTTCAAATAGCGATTTCTACTTTAAAGTCGTGATTTCAAATAGCGATTTTTAAAAGTGTGGTATGCGGGTAAATAAGTTTCAAAATAGAGTAGATTGGTAATTAAGTTTTAAAACAATATTACTTAGGAAAAAAACTCGAGAAATATGAAGAATTTTGTTTTGCATTTACATTAATTAACTACATGGTGCATGTTAGGGTTGTTAGTTGTCGTAGTTGCATGTTAATTAAAAACTGCACGTTAGAATGGAGGCTTCGGTTAACACGTGCATCCTTACTGGTTGCTTGCCTTGCGCATGCAACGTTGCACCATTTCTTCCTTTAGCAGATTGGGAATACCATGTCCGTACGCTTTACGGTGGCAAAAGCAAATAAATTCCGTAATATCTCTCATACACAACGCCCAGGATATTGGTGCCGAAAGTCCTGTTTGAGCATTCTTGTAAAATCATGGTTGTTTTGAGTCGAAAATCGTTAGGTAAAAACGCGCTCAACATATAATGAAGAGTTGGGCGTCATTGTATTCCCGGATACAATTCGCTAAACCTAGTCGGTAAACCAATTTCACGTAGTGGTGGGAACGGATTATGTCCGAAGGAAAACGATGTGAAGTGTTTCGAAGACTCAATCTGGTCGCGCTATTTTGTGTTTTTAGGCGCCATCAAAAACACCCCGATACCAGCAGTAATCCCACTTACATGGCACATCATTTAAGTTTGTACCATAACTGAGTAGTATTTCGTGGCTACAGAGGGAAATGAGGGTAAAAGAGGACGAAAATAGCAAGCATAACTACGGTCCGGCTTTATTCAACAAGAGCGTAAATGAGGTAAAACTTGCCCTCAACTCTATCTATTTCTCTCTGTTGCTTTCTGCTCCCTATTACAGGCGTACATTGATCCATGTTATAACTGGGGTGAAAGGCTAAAGCTCAGTATTCCAGACAGCTTCATCGCCTTCTCCACAAGAATTGTGCACGTCTTTCATCCTCTCCACGGACCTGCATATCCCGCTGCACGACCAGTCAAACGACGCCGCGCACACGTTCCCTGCTTGCCTCTTCCACTCGCAATCTATCATTCATGCATTAGTTCGTCATAAACAGAAGAACATATGAGCTAATGCATTCAAATTCCCCTAAAATAACCAAGATATGAGGGATATCAAGAGGTGGGATTTTTAACTTCGGTGCAGCAAATGTCAGGGATATCAAGGAATGAGGAATATGTATCAGCAAATGTCTTCCTGAAGTTTCGTCTTGTCCAATATTATTTTTTTTTCTAGATAGATGCTATGATTGATACCAGGAGGAGTTCCACAACATAGGGCACGGTCATCGACATGTTGAACCTCTAAGCCAATAAACCAGGCTCCTAGAGAAACGTCTTCATTGGCATATCTGTGCAATATGGGCCTGTACATATATACACGCATCATGTAACATTTTACCTTATAATCAATGAGGTACGTGTCTTTGGACAGAGAGAGAGAATAAGGCACTGACGAATTGATAGAGATGTAGGCAGCAAGATCCTTGGAGATGGCATAGAGTTGGCCAGTGGCATGCCTGAAATACTTGTTCCCTTCTTCTCCAAATTTCCAAAACTCTGGCTCGTGATATTTTACCTCTCTGCACAAGCACCCAATGCGTCAGCCATAAGTGCATACATATGGCTAAGGGCGATGTGCGATCCTGTAACTGAAGCATCATTTACATTGTAATATGTACTCACTTTTGAGAGAGAACTGGTCCAGACTTCATGCATCCAATATAGGTTCTGGGTTTGGATCTGTGTAGTGACAATCTACTAACAAGCATGCCTACAGAAATACAAATTGCATGACAACTAAAAAGTTCTCTCATTTAGTTTTTGGGATATAGGTATGCATGCAGGTACTTATATCCACACCACATCTTTTTAATCACTGACTTTTTTCCTGGATGCCTGGATATAATAAGTAAAAGTAGCATACCCAAATTCAGATGGACATCATCATCAACTTTAACGTAGTATTCTGCATCCCACATTGTAACAGCCGTAGAGAAATACAATCTGGTCTTGGTGGAGAGCTCGTGGTAGCCCTCAATGTGCCCAAGTCGAAGGAAATCTTTGTACTTGGCATTTTCATCATCAATTGCTCGATCCAGAACTCCTCCTGGCGTCACACTGTGTCCTATTACAAATCTTATCACAATCCCTTTCTCTTTCTCTAGTTTCTTAAGCTTAGCTCCTGTATATAATTATGGTACATCATCGGTCATACATAATGAATATCAGGTACACACATACAAAGACACACACGTTAGGCTTAAGTTGCAAGCGGACAACAAATTGGTTTTCAATTTTGTACGAAGCTATGGCACATTGGACGAGGAGAAAGGAGGAGAAAGAGAAAAGGAGACCTTCTGGCATCCATGTTTCTCGAAGGGAGTCTCGTCGCTTCTTGCTGCTGAAAGCTGTATTAATTCCAATGACTACAAACACTTTCTGCAGAGTATGATTTGAGACCCTTCCTAATGAAAGTTCGCCAGCACTTTGCCTTGTCCGAGCTGTGGCTATTTCCATCTCTAAGGTCGATATTGTCTTATCAAGAGATCTATAATTGTGTTACGTAACAAATATGAATCGCATTAGGGGCGTTGAAAATGACAATTTCGGCTTGTATGGTAAACGTCAAAAGATAAGGCACAGATCTTACTTGATCGCTTGATGAGTTTTGGTGACTTCTCCGATAATGTCTTCTGAGGTACTCTTTTCAGCCAGTTTCTAATGAACAAATAATCAACATTAACAAACAATATTACGACCATTTACCTAAGACAACAAGCAAGTAAATCCTTGCTACAGAACACAAGAAGAAGGCACAACTTAGCAGATCAATATAGTAAACCAATTTCATTTAATATCTTATCATGCTGTTAAGTCCATAGGTGAGATCAGAGTATATTATAAGGTTACCAATTATAAGGGCCACAAATTACTTCGACAAAGTAAGATTTAAGTTTTTCCGCTTTTTACAGCGAGTTGCACCCATTTGTTTTCTCCCCTTTGTTACAAAGATGAAAACAGATCAATGAACTTACACGCTTGCGTTCACAATCGTGGGTTACTTTGCTCAGCTTTTCGATCTCGACGGGGATATCGTTGACTTGATGTCCTGCTGAAGGGCGAGCCCAATTCTGGCTAGTAAAAAGTGATCCTGCAAGAAAGCTGGCGATGCACTGAACTAAAATGGCTTTGGCTGGAACTGGCTTTCCTCTCATTCTCTTAGTCTCGTGCTGCCCCGGCCACAAAGGTGACAAAATATGCAAAATTTTAATGCTCCCCAGCTTTTCCCCCGGTAGTACCCTGTTGTTGACGATAAAGTACTGCTCTATATACACAGCCAAATGAATACCATATTAGGCCAAAAGTGTTATCTGACCTAAGGAAAATGAGCGAGTCTATAAGATGGTTTCAACTTGATAGGAATAGGAAAAATGAGTTTTTGACGATAAAGTACTGATCTATATATAGAGCCAAATGAATATCATGTTAGGCGAAAAGTGTATCGGAACTAAGGAAAATGAGCGAGTCTATAAGATGGTTTCAACTTGATAGGTATAGGGTGTGTATAATGCTTCTTTATTGCTAAAAAAGGGATGTACTCACTGCCTTCTCGCTATGTGCCAAGAAAGGAAACGGGCTTGACAAAAATAAACGATGAACCGTATGTACTTATGTTAATTACAATGAGACAAGAAAAAATTGTATAGCACAAAGTTTATGAGGCTGATCTGAAAACAGAATTTGTTATAGCAGCAGAGAATTTTCAAGTGTTGTTTTCCTGAAGGTATGGATGTAGTTGTAACAAGGCTTTGTTAATTAAGAACGGGAACGAAAATCTATGACCCTTGATAGCTGAAATTACAATGCGAACATCACAAGAAGGGTTCAAACATGGCATGTGAGATAGTGGTGATAATTAAGAGCGGAAATGAAAATTGATTGCATCAAAGAAAATAAGAGCGAAGGAAATCCTTCCTCTCCAAACATTTATGTATGCCTTTAATTAGACCGCGAAGAGAAACCATGCTGAAGAGACGATATTAACCAGTAATGTCTCCATAAATGCAAATCAATGACATGCTAAATGTAAGAGAATCAGTGTATCGTATGATATGTCGCGAAGTTTGGCAATTATGAGATTGTACATTGAACTAATCAAAGTGAGAAAGGGTTATTAAGCCAATGAGAGGACTGCAGACGCCATTGTGTCAAGTCCTATATCGACTATATCTGGGGTTTTGGACACCAGACTTTAACAGCCATCTTGAAAAGTTTGGGCAATCTATGTTACATGAACTCGGTGTCGGTGTCCAGATCGGGTATGTGTCCGAGTGTCGGACACGCCTATTTTTGAAATTTTAAGATACGTGGACACGGTCCAAAAGTTGGACACGGGTACGGGGACACGTCGTACATAATATATATTACTTTTATATTCTTACTATAATGCGCTACTAAACACCATATATAAGTATTACTATAGTATACATAAATGTTCTGAATAGAATGCTAGGAATGTGAGGTAGAGCATCAAGATATGTGTTAAATTGGACTATTGGAGAGGGTTGGCAAAGAAGTACCTCTTGAGTTGTCATTAAAATTTATGAATTTACAAATTGAGCTGTCATTGTCAAAAAGTAACATATTTTAAATTTTTAACATAGTTTGAGATATTGTACAGTTAAAAGGCTGAAAGAGCATTTAAGAGGCCATGCTTTGCATCCCATCTCAGGGATGTGTGGTACAGCAGTACTGGGCTTGTGGCAGATGAGACAGCAAAAAGGCAAAAAAATATTATGGCTGATTGAAAACCCCTCCTCAGTCGTCATTTCAACTTGCAAGAGTGCAAGACAAGTTTGTGCTTCTCTCGAGGTGAAGTTACAGAGAAATCCTTCTCTCTCCCTTGTGCTGCTCCTCCTCTTCCCTCATCTTCTGCTTCTCCTTCTCTTCTTCTTCCTTTTGCAGATTCATTTTTTCCTTCTTCATTTCATCCGGATTAAAAGTTGCCCTAGAATCTTCTTCATCCTCTAAGTAGCCATAGAGACATGAGCCGTGTCCGATCTCAATCCAAAGGATCCGGTACGGCTCCCGTACCCGTGTCAAGGTCATGTCGTCTGGACACCGCCCCTTCACCCCAAAGTGAAGGGTCCATGTAACATAGTGGGCAATAATAGAGAACGTAACGTCATAAAAATCATGGCATGCAACTTATATAAACAATTAGCTCTGTCAAGTTAACTATGTTGGTTTTAGCTTTAGGTTCTCTACATCTAGAGGTACAAAAGGTCGTAAGTACTTATAGCAATTGAAATTGTAATGTGAAAACGGTGTTAAAGCATGTCATGAGCTATAGGTTGCTAAGAAGGAAAAAATGACTTGAGGCCTAGGAAAAGCCAAATGAAGGAAAACAGGGACAGGTAGGCACGCAATTTTGTCAAGACAGTATCAAGAGGCAAAACCATCTGACAAGTAAAATTTTGGGTTGGATGTTGACTTTGTAGAGTTTCCCATTTTAGGCGTATATATGAATGTGTCGTCAATAAAAACCATGCAAAAAGCGTCGAAGGGGGACGCAAGCAACATATGAACTCCTAATGTCCCATTTATTTTGACTCAATGAATGCAAAATAGAGCATTTGCTGAGTAACATATGCGATGACGTGAAGTTTGGTAAGCATGAGAGAAGACATTGAACTGATCAAAGTTGGCAAAAAGTCTATTGAACATGAAGAGTTGTAAGTTTGGAGGGATGCGTTAAAGACATGCATCACAAAAATAAAATTGCATCACAGAATATCATGGGAAAGTAATTAAGTACCAGATAGTGGCATGCATGGCTGTTGTTGCAGCTATAAACCGGATCGGGAACCACACAAGAAATCAGTCCTGCAAAAGAGAACACGGGGTGACCGCCGAGTGGGGTTCCGGCGGGGGAACACTCCGATGCTTAAGTCAAAGAAGGCTAACAATATAAAACTCTGAGAAGCAAAAAAGATACAATGTGAATGTGTGTGAGTCTGTCCTTACCTGAGCGGGTTAGACCCCTTTATATAGTGGTAGAAGTAGAAATCCTAGTAGGACTGGGCCTTGACCAACTCCAATCAGAATCTAATTAGGATCCTTAAAGGATCTCATATCAATCTTACCTGATAGAGTCATAGTCTCTTTAGGATTGACCCCGGTGATTGACATGGTAAGTGCCATATCAGTAATGAACCAGTACGGGTTATGTGTCATTACCACCACGTGTCGTCCGTAGAATGGAGGGGTATTTTTAGCTATATCATATGCCCTCTGCTTTTACAAGAGTTAATGAAGCGGGTGGAAGCACACTTTTTCCACTGGTAATAGCGAAATATGCCAAAAATAGAATTGAATCTGTTTGTCTAACATTTCAAGTATCCAAAGAGTGCTCTCCTCGGACAAGTTTCTGTTCGGACATGGTTCTGCTCGGGCAAAGTTCTGCGCGGATGGGATTCTGCTCGAGCAAGAATCTGCTCTGATAGACTTCTGTTCGGACTAGGTCACTCTACTCGAGAAGAGTGTTCGGACGAGATTATGTTCAGACAGAGTTTTGTTTAGACTAGGTCACTCTGCTCGGGCAATGTTCGGACGAGATTCTGTTCGGACAGAATCTGTTCGGCCAAGATTACTCTACTCGCGCATAGTGTTCAGATGGGATTCTGTTCAGGCAGAATTCTGCTCGGCCGTGGTCACTCAGCTCGGGCAGAGTGTTAGGACGGGATTCTGTTAGGACAGAATCTGTTCGGCTAGCGTCACTTTGCTCGTGCAGTGTTTGAACGGGATTCTGCTCGAGCATGAATTTGTATGGCCAAGATCACTCTGCTCTGGCAGAGTGTTCGGACGGGATTCTGCTCGGGCAAAATTCTGCTCGGCCGTGGTCACTTAGCTCGGGCAGAGTGTTCGGACAGGATTCTGTTCGAACAGAATCTGCTCGGCCAGCGTCACTCTGCTCGTGCAGTGTTAAGATGGGATTCTGCTAGGGCAAAATTCTGCTAGACCGTGGTCACTCAGCTCGGGCAGAGTGTTCGGATAGGATTCTGTTCGGACAGAATCTGTTCTGCCAACGTCACTCTGCTCGTGCAGTGTTCGGATGGGATTCTGCTCAGGCATGAATCTGTTCGGCCAAGATCATTCTGCTAGGGCAGAGTATTTGGACGGATTTTGCTCGGGCAGAATTCTGCTCGGCCAGAATTATGCTCGGCCGTGGTCACTCAGCTCGAGCAGAGTGTTGGACGGGATTTTGTTCGGACAGAATCTGTTCGGCCAAGATCACTCTGCTCAGGCATAGTGTTTGGACGGGATTCTGCTCGGACAGAATCTTAGTTCCTTCCACGTGTCTCATTCTCTCCATTAATGCCTTTGAGCCGGAATTTTTGAAAATTTTCAAACTTCTCTCCGCTAGGCTTTTGACACATAGGGGGAGATGTATGGTTGAGTTCCCCAAGTGATGGTTACTTGGAGTTTATCTATAAAAGGAGTCTTTCACCTCATTTTTTCCTCAGTCGAATCATTTGGAAGCATACTACTCTCCAAGTATGTCTCTTTTCCTTTCCTCTTTCTGTACAGCACTTCAAGTTTTTCTTAGTTTCCTAGTTTAGTAGAAAACATGTCCGAAACTTCAGGGTCCGTTTCCTCGCCTGAAGAGAATATTTATATAAGTAGTTCAGAACGAGTTCCAACTTCAGGAAGTGAAGTTGGAACTTGAAATCCACTACTTCCACCACCTTCGACTTCTCAACCATTACCACCTTCATTCTCTCAACCTCCACAACCTTCCACTTCTCAACCTTCGCATTCTTTGTCTGGAAAAATGCCTTAAGAGATGTAAAGGATCAAGCCGAGGATAAGACTAATCCCAAGCCTTGGTATACTGCTGATGAGAAGTCAAGTAAGATGTCTACTGAAGATTTGCAGGAGTTAATTCGGGAATATCCTCTTCCCAAAGGTTGGTATGCTCGTCTTCCTGGTTTGCAAGAACCAGCTAATTACGGAACCAAGTTTGAAACTGGGATCTACGAAGAGCAGGTGAAGTCTGGGTATAGGCTTCCTCTTCACCCTTTTGCTCTTCGTTTCTTCGAGCATTATCACATGGCTCCCGGGAAGCTTGTTCCAAATGGTTGGAGGAAACTTGTCGGGCTTATATATCTGGTTCAGACTTCAGGCTACAAACCAGATGCAACAGATTTTATGGGAGTCTTCTTTGAAATTTATTTCGTCAAAGGAGTCGCCAACTACCCCGGATGGTATTACATTCATAGTAGGCAATGGCTTCTGAAGGGAGGACCGAAGTCGAATAAAGGTTGGCAGTCTAGATACTTCTTTGTTGGTCGTCTGGACAAAGGGAAGCTTCCGTTTGATAGAGACTGGAACCCTTATTGTAAGGATTTTGAGAATCCTGGCAAGCCCATTCCCAACAATCTTACTAAGCACATTCTTAGTCACATTAAACTTCGAGGCGGTCTTTCTATTAATGAGCCTCTTTCGGAGGAGCAATTGGAATGGGCGAAGATCATTCCTCCAAAGCCTTTTCCAGCTGGTCTTTCGCTTCCTCCTCCTCCTGCTATTCCTAGCGTGTCATCTGTCGAGACCGTTCCTCTAGGTGTGCTTTATGGAAGTCATTGATTTCAATTTGGTTTCTGTGTTTATTCTCTCATTGATTTATTTCTTCATTGCAGAGATGGCTAGCAGAAGTGGAAATCACCACAAGGAGGTCTTCTTGGCGTTCTTCAGAAAGCTAAGGGGAAGCGAAAAGAGAAGCAGCCAAGTGTGGAGTTGCCCCTACTCCTAAGAGGACTAGGGTCACTCCTCCAGAATGTTCTCCACGCATCCTAGAGCAAGTGTCCATTGATGATGATCCCATCTTTCTACCGAGATGGATACTTAGGCATGATGACCTTGGGATGCCAGATAGCCAGGTCTCGGAGCAGCATCTTCTTCATGGAATTCTTCCTCGAGATAAGGAGGTCTTTTAGAATCAGACACACGAGACCTTTGCCTGCTCCTTCGCCCAGGCCGTGTATACGATAACAACCTTTGTCCCAATTAGGCTTCTGTTTTGCTTTCAACTTCCATTTAGCTGATTGTTCCAATCTTTAATCCAGCTGTATGCTGGCGATTCTGAAATTCTTTCTCGCTTTGAGATGGCGAGGCAGGTAGGGGAGGAGGAGGCTCATCAGAAGAGGGAGGCCATTAAGGAGGCACAAGAAGCCATTCATCTTGTTGAAGAGCTGAGCAAGCAAGAGGCAGATCATCTTGCTCAGATTTTGACTCTGGAGAAGAGGCTGGAACGAGCAAAAAGAGGGCAGCAGAAGAGGTGACTAAAGCCCGAGACCACGGCATCCGCGACTTCTTGGATTGAAACGCTGGGGATGAATGGTTGAAGGAGCGGACAGAGGACGGCCTCGAGATTTATGAGCTTGGTTTTGCGAAGGCCAAGGAGATGTTTACTGAGCACTTTCCTGACACCCCCTTGGATGATTTCATTCTACCTGCAGTAGTGTCTCCATCTGGAGAGATTGCTATGCCTGCAGAGGTAGGGGATGCCGCAGCTTCTCATCGTCTGAGAGAAGGTCCTTCTGGTAATGCCCCCGAGCTCTAGATTTTAGCCTTTGTATCTAGGCTTTTTGGTTTATTCAGACAGAGAATTTTGATGCCCTTTCAAGGGCTTATGCTTTACTATGTATTTCTCATGGTTTGTGTTTACCAATTACACAGTATTGTTGATTTTTACTTTGACTCAAACCCTTTATTCGTCAGTTAAAGAGTTGGCAAAGAAGTCGAGCACCCTCGCTCGGCCTAAACTTCGAAGAAGCAAAAGCTTTGGTGGAGTGACGATGCCCCCATTAACTTTTTTTTTTCTTCATGGACTTAGAGCTGTAGCTAATCCGTTTAGCCTACCCTTGTATTTTATAAAACCCAAGAGTTATACACTTTCTTCCGGCAGAGTGTTCGGCCATCACTCTGTTCGGACATAATGTTTTGTCTAAATTGATCACTTTGTTCGGGCAGAGTGTTCGGCCATCACTCTGTTCGGACATAATGTTTTGTCTAAATTGATCACTCTGTTCAGGCAGAGTATTCGGCCATCACTCTATTCGAACATAATATTTTGTCTAAGTTTGGCACTCTGCTCGGGCAGAGTGTTCGGTGGATATTCTGCTCGGGCAGAATTCTTTGCTGAATGTGTACCACATTTTAACAATGTTGAAAGAAATAACTTTATTGCTCGAGCAAAGATAAAGTTTACACTGGATTGCTTAACAACCCATTTATTTGAAATTATCTTTCTAAAGACAATTTCTAAAAGATTGGGGTTTTGACAAGGTCTGGACCCTTATCCCCTTGAAAAAGAAGTGTCTTGCCTAGAGGCGAGATGCTATTGTTAATATTTCCGCAAATTTTCAGCATTCCAAGTGCGAGGGATTGATTCTCCAGAAAGTGTTCCCAGTGTATAGGAGCCCGGTTTGAGCACCTTTATAACACGATAGGGTCCTTCCCAGTTTGGAGATAACTTTCCCGTCGCTGCCATTGGATCGGAGACTTTTAACTTGCGTAGGACCAAATCTCCTTCCTGAAACTGCTTGGACCAAACTCTCTGATTGTAATAACGTGTGACTCTTTGTTTTATAACAACAGATCATTCATGGGCTTGAGTTCAAGTTTCTTCGATCAAATCAAGATTTTCTCAGAGTCCAGCTTCGTTGTTGACTTCGTTGAAGTGCAAGGCCCGTATTGTTAAGATCAGTGTAATCGATACAAATTCGCCATCTATCGCCTGGTTTAGGAACCATGACAACGTTGGCGATCCAATCAGGGTAGTAGATCTCTTCTATGAAATTGGCAGTTAGGAGTTTATCTACTTCTTCTTCAATCTTCTCCTGTCTTTCTGGCGCAAAAGTCCTCTTCTTCTGCTTAACAGGTTTCTTAGATGGGTCAACATTTAGCCTATGGGTAATGATTTCAGGATCAATTCCAGGCATGTCTGCGGCTGTCCATGCAAAAATATCCGCATAGGTTCTCAATAGGTTCACCAGCTCGAACTTGGTGTCTTCCTTAAGATTTGAACCAATCTGAACCGTTTTGTTTTCTTCTCCGGGATGTACTTTGATGCTTACAAGATCTTCAACTGGTTCTCCCCTTTGCATCTTTGTATCTTCTCGGCGGTCTTCGATAATGAGTGCTTCCTTGTTCTTTGATCGGCATGAAGTCACGTAGCACTGATGAGCTGTAGTCTGGTTTCCTTTCACCTCTCCAATCCCGTGTTCCATGGGGAACTTCATCTTGAGGTGAAAAGTTGACACTACAGCTTGTAACTAATTGAGTAGCCGGTAGTCCCAATATGGCGTTGTATGCTGAGGAGACCTTTACTACCACAAAATCAAGCATGAAGTTGGCTTGTGCCGGAGGTGTGCCAATCGCAACTGGAAGTGCGATGATACCTTCGGTAGCAACTGGATGATTAGAGAATCCATACAACGGTGTATCCATCTTTCGGAGACAGTCCGTTGGAATGTTCATCTTTTTGAATGCATCGTAAAGTAAGATTTATGCGGAACTTCCATTATCAATCAAGACATGCTTTACATCAAAGTTCCCAGCCTTAATTATGATGACTAATGGATCATCATGAGGAGTTTTTATATCCTTTGAATCTTCATCGAAAAAGGTGATCGCCGCTACGGGTACTGTCTTCTGTTTCTTATTCGGGGGCTGACTCGTTATGCATACTTCTCTGGCGTATGCTTTTCGAGCCCGTCCTGTTAACCTCATGCGGCTAATCCCCCAGTTATAGTGTTGATTGTACCCTCATTCTCTTCTCGATCTTCTCTTTCTTCCATGGCCGGAGGTGTCGGTTGTCTTCCTTCTCTAGGAGCTACAAACTTTCTCAACTGGCCACGCTTGATAAGGGCCTCAATTGCTCATTTAAAGCGACCCGTAATTGTCAGTTGTGTGGCCATGATCGTTGTGAAAGTGACACCATAAATCTTTGTTCCTTTTATTTGGTCGAGATTTCATTTTGTCCGGCCACATGAGAGCCTTATTGTCTTTGATCTCGTGAAGAATCTGTGATGGTTTTGCATTGAAGGGTGTCAGATTCTCCGAAGCAAACGGGTCTTTCGGACGCCGTTCATCATGCTTAGGATGTTTTGCTGACTTCCCTTCTGGAGGAGTTATCTTTCGAGATCATTTCTTATATTCTTCCTTCCCTTCTCCACGTCGTCATCTGTGTGTCTCCAGGTATTCTTCTGCTTGAATATATTTGTTAGCCTTCTCGAGAAGGGCTTTCATATTACCTGAAGGACTTTTGTTCACAGAGAATGTGAACTTGGATGTGGGTCGAAGGCCCCGGAGGAATGCAGTATATTTCACGGACTCATCCAAGTTATCGATTTCCAAAGTGGCTGCTTTGAATCGTCCGAGAAAGCATGCCAAAGACTCATTTTTCTCTTGCACAACGTTCAGCAGACTCGTCGAGTTTTCCTTCGGAGCAATTGCTTATGAAGTGATTCTGAAAGAGATCTAATAATTGGCCAAAAGAGTAGACGGATCTCTGTTGTAGAGATTTGAACCATGCATGTGCAGCCTTCCTCAGAGTGGTAGGGAAGGCTCTGCACATGACAGCATCTGAGACCTGGAGGATGAGCATGTTTGTTTTAAACTGGTAGACATGTTCTCCTGGATCTCCAGTTCTGTCGTAGAGATCACATTGAGGCATCCAAAAATTAGGAGGCAGTTTTGCTTTCTCGATGGCCTCGGATAATGGGTATCCAGATTCTTTCCTCGGGGGAGATCGTTCTGGAGAGTGATATCTAGGGACAATCTTCCAGAAGTCTCGTTCTCAGGAACAGAACTCGGGCGTCTTCTTTCTGTGAATCGATTGTCGAGGGGTCTTCGGTCTGGCGACCTGTTCAGGAGAGGAATTGGTACTGTCTTCGACTGACAGATCATGACGGTAGCATGATCCACTTCTGGTTACGTGGTCTCCATTCTTCTCTTTGGGATCGAAGGTTGGATCGATCGCTGACCTGTATTTGGGGCCGTAGTTTGATCTTGAGGTGAGACGGAGGCAAAGATTGCTGAGGTCAAGATAAGAATGGTAAGTGGATGGCGGAGCCACCGCCATCTCGAGCTTTTGTTGAACAGTGTTCTCGATTTCTTTTATAAGTTCGGCATGGGGTGTTTTGAATAACTAACGGTTCAGGCTATGGCGTAGGTCACAGTTTTTCAAAGTAAATGTTAGAGATTGGTTTCTTCAAGGTCTAGTCTCTGATTTGGGAGTAGCAGACATTACATTAACGTATAAATCTTCAAAAGAACTGGTGCGACGGCAGCGCGAAGGGGTCGAGTGTTGGTCATGAGAACTACCAAGTCGATGAGAGCCGTTAGTTCGTGCGCGATGGTTCTTGGAATGACTGTGTGAAGAGTCATCAGAAGAAAAGTGGTTGCCCATGTTCCCTGCCGTGGTCCCACGGATGCGCCAATCTGTTGCAGCTAAAAACTGGATCGGGAACCACACCAGAAATCAGGCCTGTAAAAGAGAACACGGGGTGACCGCCGAGTGGGGTTCCGGCGGGGAACACTCCAATGCTTAAGTCAGAGATGGCTAACAATGTAGAACTCTAAGAAGCAATAAAGACACAATGTGTATGTGTGTGAGCCTGTCCTTACCTAAGGGGGCTAGACCCCTTTATCTAGTGGTAGAAGGAGGAATCCTAGTAGGACTGGGCTTTGACCAACTCCAATCAAAATCTAATTAGGATCCTTAGAGGATCTCATATCAATCTTCGCTGACAGAGTCATAGTCTCTTTAAGATTGACCCCGGTGATTGACATGGTAAGTGCCATATCAGTAATGAACCAGTACGGGTTATGTGCCATTACAGCCACGTGTCGTCCGTAGAATGGAGGGGTATTTTTAGCTATGTCAGCTATGATATCAGTAGCAAGTTAATTGAAACTTGAAAAATGAGGAGAGCCCCTCAAAAATCAATTATCTTGTACTAGTCCTGCCTCGACAAATCCTCTCTTCTGCTCCCTCTTTAAATTTATCTGTCTATAAGAATCGATGGCTTCCATTTTGTTGCGCCGGATGGCAGTTCAATCATGTGGTTTTCTTGGTCCAACAACTGTTTGCTTTAAACAGGAAGGAAACTCCCAAGTCTCTTAGGTATCATTTGCAAGTACATGTTACGTGTGTGAGTGTGTACGACTGATTGTGTGTGTGTGTGTGTGTGTGAGAGAGAGAGAGAGAAACGTATATGGAACATAATAAGATGCCTTGAATAATGGTTCATATGTCGGAAACTATGTGCAGCAACCTTCTTCTTAAATTTTCTTTAGAAAAATCAAACGGCAAAACTTTGATTCGACATATTTTTCTTTAGTCTTCTTTAAACAAAGCCATGCCTGTCATTTATGGCACTGCTAATGTTTGGTTAATACAAGTTTCATGAATTATATGCAGGCCGAATATTCCAAGATGCTTGGTCAAATCAACTGCATGACCTAAATGACCATCAAGGACGTGAATGACATCTCATTTTTCGTATGCATAAGTACTTTATGGCCTGTACAATTTCTAATGTAAGTCTAACCCAAACACAGGTGTGTTAATGTCGGAACATTCTTGATGGCGACGAACAATTGAAATAGTGAGACAGGATGAGTTTGTACGGTGTCTTACAACATCGCGTTCTATAAGACATACTTTGCCCCGACCACTCTATCAAATCAGTGTGTAAAACAGGTCTAGCTTACTTATTCCCTCCCGGATACACCAAACTGCAACTTTTTATTGTGTGTGCACTGCTTTCTCGCAAAACAAAGTCAACCTAAGAACTGTTGGAAAAATATGCTTTGTGTATAATTGTGCAGAAAATTAGTTTCTGAAATATACTAACATGCAAAGATTAACGTTCCAAAAATAGCAGTAACAAAACCAAGAAAATAAAACTATGTGTAATAACTCACAGCAAAATTATAGAATAGCAAATGGAATGACCGAGGCGTGAATTTGATTCACTGTCCTTAAGACTTATTCGTCCCACAACGGTGCTGACGGCTTCTTGACAAAAGTCTCCCAGGATACAACGACTACGTCTGGAAATAGAAGCACTCCAAATTTTCAGACTTGGCGAACCAAACAATGTGAAGAACTCTTTCTTTCGGACACAGGAAAAACGAACAGAATTTATGACTGGAGAACAAATTTTGGGATTGAATTAAATAACTTTTGTAACTGACTCGTTTTTATACAGAGAATATTCACTGAGGGGAGGTGCAACTCTTCACAGCTGGTTGGAAAGGTTGCAACTTTTCAAAAAATAAATAAATAAATATTTATTTAAAATTTTTTTGTCCCAAAAAGAATAAAACCTGATGGGCCCAAGCCACAGCCACGGACTGGGATAGGCAGACGGCGCGCGTGTGTGTGGTGGACCTTGGGTCAACCTAGGTCTTCCCTCCTTACAAAACTTGGATATGCCCAAGGGGGGCCCCAACCCTTAGCTCAAGGCTAAGCCTTATAAGGAGACAACATTGGTTTTATTTCTTAAATGTGGGATTCTCTTTTCCCTTCAAGTTGAACCACCAACTTCAACTTCAATTTTCTCATTCACCTCTCATTTGTTTTAAACTTGTGAATATACTATGATCATCTACTCTAATAGATGAACATAAATCAATTTGTTCCTAACCAAATTATGGTTTGGAACCCATTGAAAAATTGAGTCAAAGATGGCTTCTCCATCATGGGTTTAAAACCCAATTCCAAGAATCCCCCACATGAATAGAAAATTGACTGGACATTATACGGAAAGAAACACTAACACTAGAAAGAGTTCAATTAGAACGACACTGCATCGGGATAGGTAGCCGATGGCCTTGAACCTTCCCTAGTGAGAACTATCGGATTTACTAGTTAACCAGTGAACATGATGTCTTGAACTGTCCAACGTTTAGTGTAAATCGAGACAATAGAACTTCACACAGTATCGCCCAAACATTATTTTGAGGTTCTCATTGTTGTGTTCATTTTGGCCCTGAAGAACTCCTGGTTTTTCATGAGTCTCTATGAGAATTAAGCCTTACAATTCTCATAGAAGCAGCCCACTTCTTACTCACATAGGTGACTTCTTATTAAGAGGTTCCTACTGCACCCCCACTTGGATTTCCAAGATATAACAGTCATTAAAAGCATAGGTTAACCTAGCCTTTTGTAGGTGCCACTGTCTTTTCACCATAGGAATGGACATGAGGGTTTTAACCCCCCCTCCCCCGATGCTCCGTCTGAGTCGTATTTACATAATTCGGTTTTCCCTTTGAACCTAGATCTTGGGATCTCCAGTCAGCTAGGTAGGGTTTCTATTATGGCAACTCTTTAGTTCACAGGCTTAAGACTCATTCCCCTCGATGACGTATTTACTCTCTCTAGTAAAAGCTTTCATTAACGGATCCGCAATATTATCCTTTGACTTCACATAGTCAATAGAGATAATTCCACTAGAAAGTAATTGTTTAACGGTATTGTGTCTGCAACGTATGTATAGACTTGCCGTTATACATGTTGTTTTGTGCTCTTCCAATTGCAGATCGGCTATTACAATGTATGCAAATTGGTGGCACAGGCTTAGGCCAATCTGGAATATCCTCCAAGAAATTACGAAGCCACTCCGCTTCTTCTCCTTCTTTATCTAAAGCAATGAATTCAGATTCCATAGTGGATCTGGCAAGACATGTCTGTTTAGAGGATTTCGAAGAAATAGTTGCTCCTCCTAGTGTAAACACATATCCACTTGTGGACTTTGTTTGACTAGAATCCGATATCCAATTAGCATCATTGTATCCTTCTAATACAGCTGGATATCTTGTATAGGTATATTTTAAGTACCTTAAAACTCTTACAATAGCGATTTAGTGATTCTTCCACGTATTGCTGGTATATCTGCTCAGTTTACTGACAGCATATGCTATATCGGGTTTCGTGCAGTTCATGATGTACATTAAACTACCAATTATACGCCAATATTCTAATTGAGATACTCCTTCACCAGTATTCTTTGTTACATGTAAATTTACATCTAGTGGTGTCTTAACTGAACTATCATCATAACTTTTAAATTTGTCTAGCACTTTCTAATATAGTGAGATTGTGACAAGACTAGTTCATTTGATGCTTTGGTAATTTTCATACCAAGTATAACATCAACCACATCCATATCTTTCATATCAAATTTATTGGTCAACATGTCTTTGTAGCCTTAATGAATTCATTATTGCTCCCAATAATGAACATGTCATTCACATACAAACAATGACATATCTTTTTTATGTGCCTTTAACGTAGACACATTTATCACATTCATTGATTCTAAAGCCATTTTCGATCATGACTTTATCAAACTTTTCATGCCATTGTTAGGAGCCTGTTTTAGTCCATAAAGTGACTTAACAAGCTTACACACCTACCTTTTATGATCAGGAGCTACAAACCCTTCGGGTTGCTCTATATAGATCTCTTCATTTAGATTTCCATTTAGGAAGGCTGCTTTCACATCCATTTGGTGTATCTCAAGATTATTAATAGTTGCAATAGCTATCAATATTTGAATGGATATTATTCTTGTAAATGGTGAGTTTGTATCGAAATAATCAAGGCCTTCCTTTTGTCTATATCCTTTGACAACCAACCTGGCCTTATATTTTTCGATCGTTCCATCAGCTTTCATCTTTCTCTTGAAAATCCATTTACACTCTAATATTTTATTTTCAGGAGGAAGATCCACCAGTTCCCATATATGATTTTGCATGATGGATTCTATTTCACTGTTAATAGCCTCTTTCCAATGTGGAGCATCAGGACTTGACATTGCTTCACTGTAGGTACGAGGCTCATTTTCTAACAAATATGTTAGAAAATCAGGACCAAAAGATGTAGACATTCTAGCTCTCTTGCTACGTCTTGGCTCATCTTCCTCTTGTGAGAGTTCTTGGTCCATATTAGTTCTTTCTAAAGAACTCCATTCTTGTGCAACTTTATAAGGAAATACATCTTCAAAGAAATGTGCATTCCTTGTTTCCATTATGGTGTTGACGTGTATATCATCAACTTCAGATTTATGCACTAAGAACCGATATGCCTAGCTATGATTTGCATATCCAATGAAAATCCCATCAACTATTTTAGGTCCTATTTTGACCATTTTAGGTGGTGGGATAGCTACATTTGCTAGACACCCCCACACTTTAAGATATTTGAAGGAAGGAGGATGTCATTTCCATAACTCATAAGGTGTCTTTTGCAACTTCTTGTGGGGTACTTTATTAAGTATATGATTTGCAGTTAAGACCCTTCCCCTCACATGTTATCTGGTTATCCAGAATTTATCAGCAAAGCATTCATCATTTCCTTTAAAGTACAATTTTTTCGCTCAGCAACTCCATTAGATTGAGGTGCTTATGGTGTCATGGTCTCATGAATGATTCCGTGATCAGCACAATATTGTTCAAGAGGGAAAACATATTTCCCACCTCTATCACTTCTTAGTACTTTGATTTTCTTGCTAAGTTGATTTTCAACCTCAATTTTGTATTGCATAAATGCTTCCAAGGCTTCATCCTTGCTTCTAAGCAAATATACATAACAAAATCTTGTACAATCATCAATAAAGTAATAAAAAAAATTCATGCTCTAGATTGTACCACCTTTAAGTCAAATATGTCACTATGAATAAGACTTAAAGGTTTCGTACTTCTTTCAATTGACTTGAAAGACGTTTTTGCCAATTTAGCTTCAACACAAATTTCACATGCTTTATGTAAGTCAAAATCCATTTTAGGCAAAGACCATTTTTCACAAGCTTTTGTAAGGAACCATAATTCACATGACCTAATCTACAATGCCATGAATTAGGAGATTCCAACAAGTAAGTAGAAGAAATATTTTTATTAATATCGGAATTCAGTATAGCTTTAGGCACGATGGTCATTACATTTAACTTAAAAAGACCATCACATAGGTACCATTTTCCTACAAACATCCCACTTTTAATGAGTACAAACTTATCACTCTCAAAAACTAGCTTGAAACCATTCTTACTCAACAATGAGCCCGAAATTAGATTCTTTCGAATGTCCGGCACATGAAGCATATTGTTGAGACTCAACTCCTTGCCCGATGTCATATTTAAGACCACCTTGCCCATTCCTTGCACCTTTGAAGAGAAAGAGTTTCCCATGAACAGATTCTCGTTGTTGGCACTCTCATATGTAGTAAACATACTTCACTTGGTGCACACATGTCGAGTAGTGCCCATGTCGACCCACCACTGTTTGGGATTTCCAATCAAGTTGATTTCAGACACCACCGTAGATAAATTCAAATCTGTCACATCCTCGGTAATTTTGGTAACGTCCCTTACATTGGCTTGAGAATGCTTTCCTTTCTTTCTTTTGTTCTTACGACTGTAGCAATCCTTAGCTCGATGGCCTGGCTTGTTGCACACATAGCAATTCCCACTGAACTTCCTCTTTTTATCACCACCCTTTGAATTTGAGTTGCTTGCTCCACTTGGACCGTCTGATTTGGAAACTTTCTTTGACGGACCTTGCTCGACCATATTTGCCTTGACTTCTTGATGACAATTATTGGCATTCTTCTCGGACTGGCGATTATCCTCCTCAATCCTCAATCTGACAATCAAGTCTTCAAGCTTCATTCCCTTGCGCTTATGCTTCAAATAGTTCATGAAATCTTTCCAAGTAAGTGACAATTTTTTAATTAACGCAGCCACTTGAAAAGATTCTCCAAGTACCATCCCTTCCGCATGAATATCATGCAGAATTAGCTGAAACTCTTGGACTTGACTAATCACAGTCTTGGAATCCACCATCTTGAAATCAAGGAATTTGCCGACTACAAATTTCTTAGAGCCGGCATCTTCAGTTTTGTATTTCCTTTCCAAGGATTCCCACAATGCTTTCACATTGATCATTGGACTATACACGTTATACAACGCATTGTCCAATCTATTGAGGATATAGTTCTTGCATAAGAAATCTGAATGCTTCCAACCATCCACTGCAGCCACAGTCTACGGTCAGGATTTTCACCAAGATCTGGTGCATCCTCTTGTAAGAACCTTGCCAAATTCAAGGTGGTTAAATAGAACAACATTTTTTGTTGCCACCTTTTAAAATCCTTTTTGTTGAACTTTTCTGGTCTTTAACCAAGTCCAACAGAACCATGAGCAAGTGCCACATAAGGCGTCGCATACACAGTCCCACCACCATGTTGCACGTTGGGATGAACCGGTCCACTTTCCGGAATGGTTTCACTAGTAGCCATTGTTGTAAATCTATCAACAGATTATAACAACAATTGTTAAACAATAAACAATCCAGTCTAACACAAAAGTATAAGAAGATTCTAGTAACAGTAAAATTAAATTCAGAAACTGAAAATAATTTTAGTATATGTTTGACATAATTGAAAATGAATTTTGAAAATAGTGTTTGAAAAGTATATTTCTAAACACAAGCAACAAAAAGTGCGAATAAGTCTTAAGATTGTTGGAAAAATATAATTTGTGTATATTTGTACAGAAAATCTGTTTTCAAAATATACTAAAATGCAAAGATTAACGTTCCAAATATAGCAGTAATGAAACCAAGAAAATAAAACTATGTGTAGTAACTCACAGCAAAATTATAGAACAGCAAATGGAAAGACCGAGGCGTGAATTTGATTCACTGTCCTTAAGACTTATTCGTCCCGTAACGGTGCTGACGACCTCTTGACGAAAGTCTTCCAGGATACAACGGCTATGTCTGGAAATAGGAGCACTCTAAATTTTCAGACTCGGTGAACCAAACAATGTGCAGAACTATTTCTTTCGGACACAGGAAAAACGGACAGAATTTATGACTGAAGAAAAAATTTTGGGATTGAATTAAATAACTTCTGCAACCGACTCATTTTTATGACTGGGGGGGTGCAGCTCTTCACAGCTGGTTGGAAAGGTTGCAACTTTTCAAAAAAGAAAATAAATAAATATTTATTTATTTAAAATATTTTTGTCCCAAAAAGAATAAAGCCTGATGGGCCCAAGCCACAGCCACGGACCAGACCGGGACGGGACAGGTGGGCTGTGCTTGCGTGTGTGGTGGACCTTGGGTCAACCTAGGTCATCCCTCCTTACAGAACTTGGATACCCCCAAGGGGCCCAACCCTTAGCTCAAGGTTAAGCCTTATAAGGAGACAACATTGGCTTTATTTCTTAAATGCAGGATTCTCTTTTCCCTTCAAGTTGAACCACCAAGTTCAACTTCAATTTTCTCATTCACCTCTCATTTGTTTTAAACTTGTGAATATACTATGATCATATACTCCAATAGATGAACATAAATCAATTTGTTCCTAACCAAATTATGGTTTGGTACCCATTGGAAAATTGAGTCAAAGATGGCTTCTCCATCATGGGTTTAAAACCCAATTCCAACAAGAACAACTAATGATTTTACTGGATTGCTAAAATAAAAAATTGAGCTTTCGGCAGCAGCAAGACAATATTTTGGCAAGGACTCAAGAGAATTGTACAAGAGATATATTCTGAGAATGTTTTAAAAAAAAATTCATGCGGTGACTATTTTCACCCCCTCTTTTGACTGCTTTTGCACCCTTTCCAAAAGTACTCAATACCCAAGTAGGCTTATAAAGCTGATCATGATGTGATCTAGTGCTTTTTGGATCGTCTCGTCCCATATAGGTTATGATTGATTTTTAGTCCCAAAATATTTGGAGACTTTTTACAGAGACAGAGAAAGAATTTCCTTGTTACTAATATAGCCTGGCCTTTGGTTTTCTTTCGATCCTCGTTTCACTCTGATAGTACCATAGATCGTGTTATTGCTGACGAAACTGAGGCATTTCCATACTATAAAATCTTAAATAAGTGAATCAAATAAAACTAATCTTGATTATGTTTTATCTGATTCACTTATTCTACTGGATCTTATGGAGCCTACTCATGTACGACATGATTTAGATACGATCATAGAAAAAATTCTCTTAAAGCGAACCAGCCTATCCTATGTATGAGGCCTATCCAACAGTTGGAAGAAAGACAACACATTTTGTTGTAAATTCTAATATTAGCTAAATAAAGGCATATATCTGCACAGACCAATCAACAGTTAAAGTTGCATATTCCCATAATCCATTTCCCCTTCGAAAAATTCCCTTCAGTTATTGATGTCAAGTAAATAGTATTGCGGAGCTGAAAGGAGGTATCCATATCCAATTACATGTCTTATTATTTTCAATAATCCATACTTGTAGCAATGAAATACCATATGTTTCTCCCCCATGTAATAAATGATGGATTGGAAATATCTTTGATATATCTTCTCTGTAAAGGACCAAAAACACCTTTTTTACGGATCATTGGATTTCTTACTTTTTCCCTCCATCTCTTTAACTTATTTTCTCTTTAATTCCCATGCCTATCCATACCTATCACATGACAAGAATGCAAAAATGAAATGCCATGGTGATGCGCACAGCATCTCTTCACATCCTCTATCATTTCCTTCTGGACCAAATAATTGACCTTCATTCCAAGCACCCAGAAGATGCATGCACATGGACACATTCCGGCTCTATTTAATTTTGTATCACAACCACCCAAAGGCTTGTCATTATCCTGCACAACCACAAATGCCAATAAAGTGACATGGAGGTGCTACAAAAAGTACAGTCTGAGTCTCATGTCAAGTGTGATCACATGGGACAGAGTAAGAATGGAGCAAAGTAACAAACCAAAGCAACCTAGACAGAACCCAAGGAATGGCACGCCCACAAGGACAATGGGGCAGAGTAAACATGGGACGACATCAAGAGTCTAAAACTGAGGTTCAGATATCAAGATCCAGATAGGCACCGGTGCTCAGGGTCTTTTTCTCTCTAGAATTCTTTAGCTCTTAATTGAAATGTCAAATGAGTTCAATTCTCCTTAGAAAATGAATTCTTGAAGTTTGTTCTTCATAGATAACTTGAATGACTTGACATCAAGCGACATGTGGCACTCCCTGGGAATGACCTCTCAGAGGGCCATAGGTGTTGATGTTCCATGAACAAGTGGGTTGCATACTCACTTGACCTACCTCGTACAGCTTCTCTCTATCTATCTAGGAAGATTGACACATAGAACATAGGGGTGGCTAGAGAATAACTTTGATCGAACCACCAATCCAATGCCTGTAATAAGTCCTAAGGGCTCATTAAGAGACACAAAGAACCTGATAGCAGTGGGGAAGTCCTGATGCCCAAATATGAGGCAAATTGGGCACGATACTCCCATCTCGGAGGGACTTAAAGGTCATTATCCTTAAGGGTGTTGATGAAGAGCCCTCACGATAAATGCAAACCAATCACACAGTCACCTTGGCAAAGATAGTGTCGTAAGAATTGCCTATCCCTTAGTAAGTTCTCCTGTCAAAGCACCGAGGTTAGTGTACCAAAAGAGTAACCCACATAACAAGCTAAGGTAGTCTCCTAAACCCGTTGCGTTGAGGTAGTGTTCCAAAGGAGGGGCGTACCTAACGAGCCAAGGTATTGTCCCACAGGAGTAGCCTACCTGGCAGAAAATGAATATTCATCCGATGCACTTAGAGCTCACAGAGATAGTGTCTGGTGGAAATTGCCTCTTGATGTGAGTCTTTTTGGCTAGAGCACTATGAGTGTGCCACGTTGTGTCCCAGAAGAGTCACCAACTCGACTTGATGAGGTAGTGTCCAGAAGAGTAGCTTACCTGACGTGTCATGTAGTGACCTCGATTCTCCTACTCAACAGGCAAGGTAATTTTGACAAAGAATGCCCTACCCGACATGCTGAGGTAGTGTCCTGGAGGAGTCATCTACCTAGCAGAAGAGGATTCCTGGTGCCGAAGCACTCAAAACTCCCTCGCAAATATATTCTCCTGATAGAGTTACCTATCGCGTAGTGAGTCCTTGTCTTGAATCACTCGGAATGCACTAAGGCAGCATCCCCGAGATCAAAGTCGTTTACCTCATAAGCAAAGAAATATCCCAAATGAGTCCCTAATTAGCGGAAAAGGAGTCCCCATGTAGGAGCACTCAAAGCTCCATAAGGTAGTGTTTCAAAGGTTTCGCCTACCTTGAGGGCTGCTTCGAAGCATGTTCACGGCCAAGTCGATGTGCACATGGTGTAGTGAAAAAAAGAACCAACATCAGAGGCATGGTAGTATGATCGAGTGCTAGGGAAATGGCTGTATAAATAGCACATAACACGGTTGCGATGAGACATGTGCAGTCTCCGGGGCACGCTCAATGAGATTGTGCGAAAAGGGCAAAAATACCAGAAGCATGTACTACAGAGACCGCAGTCAAGCGTCATGGCACTGGGGCACGGTGATAGAGGTCATGGATCATAGAGCCCCCAAGAAGAAGAAAGACCCTAAAAGGGAAAGAGAAGGCAATTACGAAAGATGTATGCTGCATCAACCCCACCCCAATACCCCCCCCCCCCCTCAAATGAATAGTGCTATTTATAACATTTTCATTGGAATGAGTTATGTCTACACCCAGAGTGAATTGGTGCGCCACCAACTCCCTTATCAAAGAGGGAGGTGCACCAACACTTGAGTGATGTGTGACTTGGAGCGTGGCTATGGTTTGATCAAACTGATAGCCTTAAACTTTTGACTGGTGGATAATTCATTATGTGTCAAAAAGTGAGACCTAAGAGTGTCAAAAGGTGCGTAGCCAGGATGAGCTAACTATAGAATGACTACTGGGATAAAGACAAACTCTTCGATCTATTTTAAATTGATGATTGTGAGTTAGATTTGGTGATGGTGGTGGTGATGATGAATCTATATTGATTATGAAGATGGTAGGTCTTCAGGGTTGTGGTGTGGCAATGGGTTTGCAGTGGTTGTGGTAAGTTTGGCTGTTGGTCGGTGGTAGCGGGCGGGCACTAGAGCATCTTTCGAAACAGATGAAATCCATTAAATAAATCATAATTTGTAAGTAGTTAGGGGTCGGCTAATGGTTAGGAGATAAAAGAGCTATTGTTGTAGATACAGATGGGAGGGCATATAGATGGTGTGTAAAGGATTGGATGCCTTTTTTTCTAAAAAGAAAACCCAACATTCTCAGTTGCACCCAACACTTTTCCTCTCTATATCGATCGCCCAAAATAGAGGGTTGGTATAAACTTTTTTTTGTGTATAGAGTAAGGGTATTTGGGTAAATTTATATAGACTGCCCAAAAGAATGGTTGTTTGATTAATCAGCAGAAAA
Source organism: Escallonia herrerae (assembly GCA_033070095.1). Classification (NCBI taxonomy): domain Eukaryota; kingdom Viridiplantae; phylum Streptophyta; class Magnoliopsida; order Escalloniales; family Escalloniaceae; genus Escallonia; species Escallonia herrerae. The sequence goes on along the minus strand of JAVXUP010000101.1, from coordinate 677,419 downwards.
AAGTTGATTTGGACCATCTGAGTCTTAATGTGGACAATCCCAGATCAGATAGATACAATGCATTTATCCGGTGTTATATTTCTAGCAACCCCCATATATAGTACAACTATAGAGGGAGAGTTGTGAAAAAATATAGTAGATTTTGCACCAAGCAATACAGAAAAGAATTAAAAACAATAACAAATAAAGGCAAACCAGAACAATATTTACGTGGTTCAGTAAAAGCATACTCCACGGTGGTGGCAACGATGTCACTGTCTGTCTCTTTCAACAAACCCTCTTAAAGAACGGCTCTTCTCTCTTGACCCTAAAACAATACAAGATGACTGAAATATACTTAGAGTTAAGTCGCAACCTTCTCTAAATAAACAATGTGAGACAAGATGACTTATATAATTAGGGCTAAATTGCGACCTATTCTGAATAACCAATGTGGAAAACCCACACATTAATTCATTTTCTGGTCGCTAGAGTCATAAACAAGTTTTTATTCAAGACAAATTATCACAAATCTTCACCTTGGCATGGATAAAATAAGCCACAAACAACCTGAAAATATAATCTACCGTTCCCACACCTACCCCCTAGGGCTGCACCTCAAAGACTGCTGATACCGATCAAATCTAAGCAATGTTTAAACTTAATCTCTGGAATATGCTTTGTCATTAGGTCCGCTGGATTTTCAACTTAGAGATCTTCTTTACATAATAGTACTCTGAGAAATCGCATCCCAAATAAAATGAAACATGACATCAAAGTGTTTGGTCCACTAATAGAACATCTGATTTTTGGTCAGATGTGTGGCACTTTGGCTATTGCAGAAAACAGTGCTAGACCCATGCTTCAACCCCAAATCACCAACCAAGCCCTTCAACCAAATGGCTTCCTTCGCTGCTTTGGTCGCCAATATGTGCTCAGCTTCTGTAGTAGACAAGATAATAATAGTTTGTATACTAGCCTTCCAACTGATCACATGGCTCAAAAAAGTTAAGACATAACCTGTCAAAGATCTCCTCCTATCCAAATCTACATCGTAGTCTGAGTCCACAAATCCAACAATTCTACTAGTCGTATCACTGCCCCGATGGTAGACCAAACCAGCATCTGCAGTACCTCTCAGGTATCGAAGTATCCACTTCACTCCCTGCCAATGAGCTTTCCCAATATTACCCCTATACTTGCTAACCATACTGACCGTATGATAAATATCGAGTCTCGTGCAAACCATAACGTACATGAGACTGCCCATTACACTAGCATATGGAACACACTCCATATGTTCCACGTTCTCCTGGGTCTGTGGGGAATCAACTGCTGAAAGCTTGAAGTGTGCCGCCAAAGGAATAGTCACAGGTTTGGAGTTTTCCATGCCAAAGTGCTGAAGTACTCTCTCAATATACTTTTTCTGGGATAAGTACAAAATTCCTGCATGTCGATCCCTCTGAATCTCTATCCTTAATATCCTCTTTGTTTCACCAAGTCTTTTATCTCAAATTCTCTTTTTAGCTGCTCTTTCAAACCATTAATATCTGACATCGTTTTTGCAATAATCAACATGTCAACATACAACAGCAAGTATGCATCATAACCATCCGTGTGTCTCTAGTGATACACACAACTTTCATAGAATTCTTGGTGTAACCTCTATGCACCATGAAAGTGTCGAACAGCTTATACCACTGCCTTGGACATTGTTTTAATCCATACAAGGATTTTTTTTTTCAACAAGCAAACATGATTTTCCTTATCCTGGATCAGAAACCCCACTGCTGATGCATGAATATTTGTTCTTCCAACTCACCATGTAGAAAAGTTGTCTTGACATCCAATTATTCTAACTCTAAATCATACAGTGCAATCATAACAAGCAATACTCTTATTGCAATATGTTTTTTTATAGGAGAAAATATTTTATTGTAATCATTATCTTCTCTTTGGGTAAAACCCTTAGCTACCAAGCGTACTTTATACCTTACATCTTCCGTTCCAGGAATTCCCTCCTTCTTCTTGTAAACCCATTTGCAACCAGCAATCTTCTGGCCCACATGCGGTTTAACCAATTCCTACGTTTGATTCTTGTAAAGAGATTCCATCTCCTCACTCATAGCAAGTGTTGAGTGCATTGATTTTGTGCCCTTGATGGCCTCTTTATATGTAGTATGCTCTTTAACTTAAATATCCTATGCCACACTAAGCGCATGAGCAACCATATCGGCATATCCATACTTCTGAGGAGGTCAAATTTCTCTTCTCAATTTGTTTCTGGAAATGCTATACTGAGGTTCTTCATTCTCCTTGATAGAATAAAAACCTTCTTCCTCACCTGTAATAATTATTTGCAAAGAATTTGGAGCTCGAACCTCTAGCTCCACCTTCTCCTTGACACCATAGTCTTTCCCTTCATTAGGAACGTGAGTGACTTAGAATCAGGACGCCACAACCTGTACACTTTTACCCTACTTGCATAGCCTAAAAAAATGCACTTCTTTACTCTCAGCTTAAGTTTACCATCACTAACATGAGCATAAGTAGAATAACCAAAGGTCCTTAATTTTTCATAATCAGCATGCTTACTAGACCAATCTTCTTTAGGAGTCTTGTAACTAACTACCGCCAATGACATATTCACCAAATATGCAGCTGTCTTAATAGTTTTTGCCCAAAATTCCTTCGATAACCCTGCATTCGAAAGCATGCACCGAACCCTCTCAAGGAGAGTCTTATATATCTGTTCTGCAACCTCATTCTGCTGTGGCATTTTTCTAACAATGCAATACCTCACTATGCTTTCATTCTTGCAGAACTCTGTGAACTTATGCAAACAAAATTCCATACCATTGTCAGTCCTTAAGCACTTAATTTCTTTATTGATCTATTTTTCAACGATCATCTTAAATTGCTTCTACTGAACAAGGACATCACTCTTCTTTTTTCAGAATCTAAAACAGACCTTTCTTGATAAGTCATCAATAAAAGTCAACGTATATCTACAAGGACCCCAAACATCCGAATGGATATAATCCACCGTACATTTGGTAGTATGAAAAGCCTGACTAATTTTACCCTGCACTGATTTCCGAAGACACAATGCTCAAAAAAGTCCAGCTTTGATGTTTACTTGATTCCCAGCAAACCTTGTTTGCTCAGCACATCTATACCCCTCTCACTTATATGCCCAAGACGAGTATACCATAACTTGGTAATGTCAGAATCTATATCAGAAGATAATGTTGATGCTGCTCTTGTAACTGTCCTGCCCTGTAACAAATAGAGACTATTTATTTCAACCCGTTCATCACAATAAGAGAATCCTTTATTATCCTCATTACTCCACCTGCAACCCAAAAGCTACAACCATTGGAGTCAAGTGTACCCAAATAAATCAGAATTTTCCTCAGCTATGGAACGTGCCTAACATCAGTCAAAGTTCTCGCAATACCATCATGCATCCTAATCTAAATTGAACCTATCTCATCCAACTTATGGGGATATCATTTCCCATAATAACTTTAATTTACCACCATCAATTGAGTGATAAGTGACAAACCAGTCCCTATTAGGACACATATGATAGGAGCAACCTGTATCAAAAATCCACCCTTCATTTGAGTAACTGATAGTAACTGAAAGAACATTCTCAACATCAGAATTATCTTCTACTACTCCAGCAACATCACTCGTCTTGTAATTATCTTTTTTCTTCCCTTTACGCTCAGGACAATCCTTTCGATTATGCCCTTCCATGTGATAATGATAGCACTTCAATTTTTTGGTCTTTGACCGAGACATCAATGCCCTTTTATTTCTAGAGCTAGCATGGTTAGTGCTTCGACCTCGAGTATCAGACCATCACCCTGTTTTCTATAACCCTCTTCCTTAATTTCTGAGAATTTATCACAGCCTCAACCTCCTCCGTGGAGATACTGTCCTTCCCATACAATAAGGTAGTAACAAGATGTTCATACGACGGGGGTAAAGAACACAACAATAGTAAAGCTTTACCTCATCTTTATCTTGATATCAATATTTTGCAGGTCTAATATTACCTTATTATATTCATCAAGATGATCACTAATCGATGTACCTTCTTTCATCCAAGAGTATACAATCGTTGCTTCAAATATAAGGGATTTATCAGAGACTTCGTTATGTACAAGTTCTCAAATTCCGGCCACAATGCAGTCGCAATCGTTTCCAGAGAAAACTTTCCCAACACGTTGTCGGCTAACTATAGCAACAGGGCACTATGGGCTCTCTCCAGCACGTATTCTTTTTTATCAGTAGACATCTTCTCAGGAAGCCCTTGATACCCCTTTAACGCTTTCAACAACCCTTATTGAATCACAACAGCACACATCTTCATCCTCCATAAACTGAAATTGTTCTATGCATCAAATTTCTCCAAATTATACTTTGGCAAAGTATTTGGCGCCATCGCAAAAGTGCTTTTAATCTAACGTAAACATCAGCTCTTGATACCACTTGTGAAAAAGTATTCTAGATTTCGTACCAAGCAATAAAAAAATGAAAAACAATAACAAAAAATAAAGGCACACATTACACAAGATTTACGTGGTTCGGTGAAAACGTACTCTACGGTGGTTTGTCAATGGAGATTATAGATCTTTGCCTCTCTTAACAAACCCTCTCAAAGAATGGCTATTCTCTCTTGACTTAAAAGCACTACAAGATAACTTATATATACTTGGAGTTAAATTGTGACCTTCTCTAAATAACTAATGTGGGACAAGATGACTTATATACTCAGGGCTAAGTCGTGACCTTTTCTGAATAACCTATGTGGGACACCCACATATTAACCAGTTTTCATATCGGTCAAGTCGTGAACGGATTTTTATCCAAGACAAATTATTAAAAAAAGTTACAAAGAGAAAGAGCATACCAAATGTTAGTGTAGCTACAAGGGTAATACAAGAAACAACAAATAGGTTATTTCTTAATTTAGCTGATGGCCATGTAGATTAGATATCGCCTCAATCGCTATAAAAAAAAAAACCTTCAATTTTTGATTATTTTAGTACATCTGGAAATGCCTTCCAAAACTATAGAGTCATATGGACTTGGGGTTGAACAAATATGTAAAATCAATTTTCACATCAAATGTTATAGATTAGTAAGTACATATCACTTTTGTCAAAGCAATGTATAGTTACACAAACAAATGGCATAACTACCTCAAAGTAGACATTGTCTTGACAAAAAAGATGCCTGCTTTTACATACATTCATAAACTTCAAATCCTTTAAGAACGTAATTAAGAAATATCCATTGTTATGAGACCACGCCCAACACCAACCCAAAGAAATAAATGGGTCAATAGGTCACCGGTTCAATGTTTGGTCACCGGTTCAACATATATACTACTAGAACATCCTCTAAAAGGTGAATGACTCATTCGAATATGGAGAAAATCATTAGTGATCTCTGGCATTACAAATTGATGTGCATGCCATAAGGTTATCACGTACATTGGCATACCTAACCAATTTGTGTGCTACAGCATATCCCATTCTCTTAGTCTGACTAAGTTCACACAATCAAAAACCTCTCATAACCTATTTTGGATCTTTTGCGTTGAAAGATTTGCATCCCTGTCACTTACTGCCTTGATTATGTTTGAGGAGTTCCCCTCTGTGATGACTTTGTTAAACCAACATTCTGCTGAAAATACCGAGGCTTCATAAGTCGATACTGCTTCAACGCATTCCACATCACATACGTCTCTTAGCTTCTTTGATGGGCCTGCCAAAAAAGGCAAACTTTTTTAAGTTCACAATGTCCTATCTTATCTCATAATTCTCCTTGAAGATTGCAGCATCAGAGTTTACTTTAGCTAAGTATATTATAACAAATTTTAAGCTAAGTAATGTTGCAGATTTTATAAACATCGGAATAACTTAATTTCATTTTAGAGGTTTTCCCAAAAGTTTTAAAAAAACTGCCTTTTTAGGTAAAATATTCACAATTATGAAACAACTCATTTTGTGCAGTTGGATCTATATTTTTTTTAGATCATTGAGCAATTGGTTGGTTTTTTTATATCTATGAGATTATCGTTGCCTGCATTCCCAACTCCTGGTTATGTTAATTGGTTTTGAAATCTGCCTGGGTTGGATGGACTAAATGCATACCACGCTTGTCGTATAGATTTCGCGAGGCTCATTTTTGTCCAATTCAAGAAGCAGCCAAGCCCAGACCAAGTATATGGGTCATAGTTTGAACACCCCCCCCCCCCCCCCCCTCCCCCCTCAACCTGGGTTTGATAGAATACTTAAACCAAGACCGGTAATTAAACTGAAGAAGTTCGTAGTTTAGTGGGAATCCTAACAAGAATGCTTTTTCGTGAAGTACGAGGAAACACAACAAGGATGCTTGTTTGCAACTTAAGAGAAAAGCTTGGCGCAGGGATCTCCTTTAGGAAGAAAGCAAACACCGCTGCTTGTTTCCAAGTTAGGAGGAAACCTAACAAGGATGCTCGTTTGTAAAGTATGAGGAAACCCAACAAGGATGCTCGTTTGCAACTTGAGACAGGCCTGGGGCCGGGATCTCCTGTAGCAAGAAGGCCAAGACGGCTGCTTGTTTCCAAGTTAGGAGGAAAACTAACAAGGATGCTCATTCCTAAGTGGAGATTAAAACTGAGAACGAAATATATAGTAGGAAGAAACCTCAGAAGGATGCTCGCTCCAAAGTAAGGATTAAAGCTGAGGACGGGATCTCTAGTAGGAGAAAACCTAACAAGGATGCTCATTCTGAAGTGGAGATTAAAGCTGAGGAGGAGATGTCTAGTAGGAGGAAACCTAACAAGGATGATCTTCCAAGAGGAGGTAAAAAAATGAGGAAGGGATCTCCTTTAGTACGAAACCTACCAAGGATGCCAGTTTCTAGGTGTCAGGTAAAAAACGATGTCGGACTGGTAGACTCCGTGTGTGAGACTAAGGATGATGATGGTGAAAGAATGTTGCTTGTGATACATGCGGCATTTGGTGTTCTGGGACCGACAATTGCAATGCAGTCCCTTCAAAGTTTGTCTCCATGAGAGTTTTAAACTCCCACTTGCAATCTAACGTAGATGCTGCCAGAACCTGCAGGGATGATCTAGTTACCAAAAATGGCTACAGGCATAGCGGCTTGGCCATTACTTTTGGTGTTCATTTATTGGAAATGTTCATTAATGTACCTTTTTCTGTAAATGTTTAGTTTTCTGAACTTCATTTAGATGTAAGTTATTAATCTGTCCTTAGTATGTTACTGACGGAAGTATATTACTGACGGAGGCATCAGTCCACTACTCGTAGTGTGAAACCAAAAGAAATAACCTGTGCATTGAATCCTTAGGTTTTATTCTACAATTTCGTTTGGAATACCGTGTTTCATGGACATGATTAGGGAGTTCTAGTATCGTCATTGGAGTTGCATAAATCAAGATGCAAGTACTATAAAAACCAACAAGGTACTTACAAATTTGTTGCAGCTATTTCATTCTATGTTTTCTGAGGATCTGATTCGATGTCTTCGTCTTTTATATGACAATGTGTAGCTTCTTTATTACTGAGGGAAGAGCGTTTAACAGCTTCACACAGATTGGTGTACTTCTTGACCACATCCTTGTACAAAGTCAGCAATTTCTCCACATCTCGAACAGTCAGTTCACCGGGCTCTACTTCCATATAAGGATAGTTTGATCCACCTGATATCAACAAGGCAAAACATATGGTACATGACAACCTAATAGAAAGAGAGATGAAATTCTCAATATGTAACGAGGAGTGAAAAGACAAACGAGCTGCAATTCAAAGAAGTAAACATTAAGCGGAGAGAGACAGAGAGGGAGGGGGAGTCAGCAGAGAACATAATTCTCGTTTATATGATTGTGAAGAATGTTTGATGTAGGCACCACTGAATAAAGGATATGGTTTACTATACCACACTTACTTGTTGAGGGCTTAGCATCTGTCAGCCCACCTAAGGCTGCCATCTCATCCATTGTGAGTAAGGAGTCTGCTAGTTTCACATCATTAGGCATTCTTATAGGAGGAAATGCCGAGGCTGCTATCTCATCCGATGCATGTGAGAGTTCAATTCCAGTCCTTTTCCTGGCTAACCTAGCAGCTTGCATGCTCTCCTGAAATTCAGCTTCCCCAATGGAAAGAGACTTGGCATCCAAGTCGATGATAAATGTCTTCACAGAGACGAGATTTGTGAAATAATAAGCTGCTTCTGAGACAAGTTTTGCCTGCCTCCGATATAATTGAATGAATTTGAGATTGGAATGCAATTTGGGAGGATTGGCCTGTTCAAAGAACAATCAGTTAGTAGCTTTAATCTTACACATTAATATGTGTTTTGGAAGTGATATAATACTACAGATTTACTTGCACTATGAAGCATTGAGTGAAAGAGGAATTCAAAAATGTCTACAGTAGCAATATGGGAATTACTCTGACTAGAAAGCTAAAATATTCGCATAGAACTTGACAAAATCATCTAAAACAAGAACGATTCCAAAGCTAACGAGAACTTGCCCCACAACCGCCTTGAATTGAACCAAGTTCTCTGCACACTACTGTTGCAGGAAAATTGTATCTAGTTCACCGAAGACATTATGGATTTAACTTCGGTGAATAGCTAATTACCAATGAGAGCTTGCCTTGATTGTGACAAATATGAGTACAGGAATAAAATCATCGGCACCAGGTACCCGATCCTCAGATATCGATGCGTTGAGGAGCAAATTGTTGATTACCCTGCAGCAGTTCAGAATACACACAAGCTTTTCTCGAGGAGCTCTGAATGCATTGATTTTAAGCAATTCTTTCTCTGCAAGCTGGGGAGGGAAAAGATCGTTCTTCTTAGAAGGAATGATACGGAAATTATAAAGTACATACATAAATCTTTGCCTAATGGGTTTCCTATGAAGATGTAGATTTTCGATCTCCACAATTTCCTTTGCACTTCAGAGAGAACTTTTAAACTTTAGCAAACAACGCTGTGTGGATTGCAAAAGAAGAAGATGTCACATGCTGGTCGAAGAAGCAGAAAAAAACATTAAGCTCCAGATTGCATCTTCCCAGTGAGCAGGGATAAGGACCAGTTTCTACAATTTGCTGCATATATTTCATACATAAACTTTCAGATCACTTAACAGTCCAACGATTGATGATTTCCAGATGGAAATTAATTGTTGATGTAGGCACTACAACAACTTGCAGTTCAGTAACACAATTTTAAAGCAAAGCAGGAGTAAAAAGCTACCAACGACGAGTAAAATCACTGATCAAACACAGCAGTATACCAGCCATGAAGCTTCATTGTTGAAAACTGCAGGAATGTCCAAGTGCTCAGGCCTCAAAAAGTTTTGCAGCAAGAGAACTTTTTCCGAGATCTCACGGTCAATCCTAGCATCCTCTGGAGAAGAACCAAATGTTCGAGAGAACAACTTTGTCATGACATACTTTTCCAAACCCTGCAGTATATAAGTAAGATGTGCTGTAATAATTTACAAGCAAGCCACATATGATATTGCAGAGTAGCTATTTATGTTGCTGCGTGTTGTTCCAGGAAATACAGAAATCACTTGTCGGTTGTCAACTGAAGACACTTGAGTACCTTGCAGTCGAACCATCTAGAACCTTTGGAAGCGTGTTAGTGACCTCGTACTGACCAAAAGTCGTACTGACAAAAAGTACATCCGGTTAAAACACAGTGTAACTTGAAGGAAAGAAAGGAGCTATTGGCATTTCCAAACAGGATATGCATGAGCGACAGATGCTCTCGGCTATAGTTTTTTTTCTCTACGCTAAAACTCTTTAAAACCTCATTCAAGCTTCTTTGGCGTCTAACCAGGCAGAAAGCTCTAGCTTCAAGCTATTCATTTTAGATGTGATGTCACAAGCCGTCAATCAGTGCAACTAATATCTGGCAGGAGCCAGTTCTTCTTATACGATTACGACAAAAAAGTAGTCAACTTTTCCCTGTTCATACAGTAATTTAGATGAGAAAGAAACCACAAAAGTCACTAAACAAGATTGTTCAGCCTAAAGATACCTCCAGAGATATTTGCCTAACCAAAAGACCCAACAAGTAAATCTACTCTACTAGAACACCCACCGTTAACTCTCTTGCAAACACAATTAAAAACACCAATCTAAGTGGTGGTACTAAAATAGCCTTGATACTAAAAACAACCTTTAAAGAAAAAGTCTTGCATTTGGTTGGTTCAGAGATGCCTTTGCCACCTACGGTTTACACCATCGTTGTATCACTATTTCCAGAATGCTTTTATAACTAACATCAAACTGGAATACAGATTGGTGTCCAACTTACTTATCACATCTAATGCGGAAAATGCAAAGGAAAATCAAGAAGCACATTCCCAAAAAATCATAAGTAAACATAGGCTACCACACCCAATACCTGTAATCATAACATATATGCTTCACCAACATTTACATATTAAAACAAAAGCTGTCAAGAATTCCAGATTTACTAGACAGCGTTTGTCTTTGCCCAATTAGCATCATTTCACAGATTTCAATTTAGCATATGATCCATTAATCTGACGATTGTTACCATTTGAATCCTGAGGCAACGGATTGCTGCTTCAACAGTAAATAACATAATAAGGTTTGAAGGGTTACTTTTGGTTTTCTATTTCATGACTGCAGGAGCAATTGGCTCCAAGGAACCAAATGAGTTAAGTTGTTAGTGGAAAATCTGAGTTTCGACTATATAGTATTGTAAATTTTACTTTGGATGTTTTGGATAAACAGTAATTTCTGTTAGTTTTTGCTTGAAAAATATATTTTAGACTTAACGGCATTTTTCCGTTAAGATAAAGCCACTTAAAAATTGGACTTCTTTGATGTTGTACCAAATACAAAAGGATATTGTACACTGATCTTATAAAAAAGTATAGGCTTGAAGTATTTCCATAAACTGCTTATGGCAGTAAATCAAAGAAAAAAGGTATTTAACTTTTTGAAGAAAATACTACAAAGATGAGCTCTAAATGATGTGGTAATATCAAGTGCTCAACGGCGAACTAGGTGAGAAGCTGTTTTAAATAAATTATAAGTGTAAGAGTAATGGAGGATGAAAGGGCAAGAGGTAACTTAAAAGTATATCTTCCAATATTTTATGTCTTTTTTGCATAAGGGAGACGTCTAGGAAGCACGGACACGCCTTTTGGGTCAAGGTATCGTGTCCGACAACCGAACACACTTTGGACACCTCTGGAACATGCCGGACACCTCTCGGCGGAGTCAGGGTATTTTTTATTGATTTTCAATTATCAGACACGGTGTTGGACACCTTATGCAGAAGTGTCCAATACCTATGAGGCAGAACTGCAAGTTCTTAAACTTCATTTGAGGGTTATGATGGACTGTTAGGAAAAGTTGGGTTTGTTTTATAAATCAAAAGACTAAGGCAAACATGGTAAATTGCGTTCTTATCTCTCGTTCCAATCAACTAGTGCCTAGCTGAGAGAGAGACGGGGCTCTTCGATGAAGACGATCTAATGTAGAAGACAAATCTCTCAATTTGATGAGTGTGAGCAGGGAAGAGCTTGATGATGGAGGTCCAGAGGGTAATGAACGTGATGAGGCAAATTATGTTGATTGAAACTTGGTCGATGGAAGAGATGAAAATTGTTTATTTTTCCTTTTGGCTTGTTTTTTCTGAGATTTTGCAATGCCCTTGTATAGTAACCTATGAAGCACGGGTGCTTCAAAAGGGGGGAAGTACCGGGGTCGGGTACGCGTCGGGTGCGGGTGCGGGACGGGTGCGGGTTGGGTGCGTGTCGGGTGCGGATCCCTTTTTTCCTTTTATTTCCTTTTATTTTCTGAATTTCGGGTGCGGATCGGGTACGGATCGGGTGCGGATCCAACTCATGGGTAAAATATATAAACTAACCTAATCGGGCAGATCAAATTGGGAGATTCTGAGAGAGAGAGAGAGAGACCAGCGGTGCCTCTTCGCAACCACCGTGACCACCGGCGACGCGACCACCTGCGACACCGACGACCACCCACGACACCGACGACCACCCGTGACTACCCTCGACCAGCCGCGACAACAAGCGACCAGCCGCGACCACAAGCGACCACCCACGACTCCGGCGACCTGCAGCGACCACCCGCGACCTCCGACGACCTCCGGCGACCACCCGCGACCACCTGCGACACCGACGACCACCCACGACACCGACGACCACCCGCGACTACCCTCGACCACCCGCAACCAGCCGCGACAACAAGCGACCAGCCGCGACCACCCACGACTCCGGTGACCTGCAGCGACCACCCGCGACCTCCGACGACCTCCGGCGACCACCGGCGACCACCCAAGAAGACGTCTAGTCACCTCCGGCAGCATTTCTCCAAAGATAAGTCTCCTCTTCCTCTCTTCTGTCTTCAAATCTCTATTTGTTACCTTTTGTGACTTGGATGTGGATTGTCAATTGAAAGTTGGAACCAATTTATACAGTGTTTATTGTTTAACATGTGTTAAAGGCTTAAAGCAGTGGTTCAATGGTTAAAAATTGAGGGATGTTGAAACCAATTTTGCAAACTTTGATGCTATATTACCACTTTTATTATATATATGATCTATTTGGTGGTGGTTTTTATGTATTTGATGGTATTGTGCTACTGTTGAATGGTTGAATTAAATTGCACTCCGTCTTTTTATGCACTTTTTAAGATCCAAATTGCTTAGAAATTTAATACTAATTGTACATAATAAAAATATATATATAAAATATTTGCCGTATCCCAGCCGCACCCGTATCCTAAAATTTTCAAAAATGCCGTATCCGCGTATCCGCACCCGTATCGTATCCGCACCCGCACCGGAATCCGTGCTTCTTAGATAGTAACTTTATTTCAAGTATGATTTTATTTGTGGTTTATTAATTGGTCTTTTACTATTTCATGAGGGTGAAATGTGCTTGAAACCTATGTATATACCTCATATATAAAGAAATTCAGCAGTGCCCAACGGTGTCAACATTTGTCATGTCGGGTGTCCTAGTCAATGTCGGTGTCGGTGTCTAACGCAATGTCTGTGTCCTATCCACTTTGGGAGAGGTTAATGAAATACTCATATAACAAAAGCAAATTGGATAAAGTACAGAAAGTGCTACTTAGTGTCGTGGGAGAAGGAGAACTATATAGTTGCAGCAGTGAGGGCAGCTATGTTTTTGTTGTGGAGTTAGGCAATAGAATTAACTCGCTCATAAGAACAGTGTTAGCTGAAAAGCTAATGCTTAGCTCGATGAGTAGCCGCACAAGAACCGAATAAGAGTTAACAGTATTTGCAAGAAGATAGGCGCAGGACCACTGAGAAGCAAAAGACACTTTTGTTGATGTATCCATTACCCTTATAAGCCATATATTTTTAGCTATACCTCTATGCGAGAAAAGTAGGATATTTTCTGATCTAAATGGCCAAAACAATGGTATGGGGCCAAAAATTTTCTTTGACAACAGTTCCTAATATCAAGCCGAATTTCTAGTTTTTTTCTGTTTCCTTTAATTCCAGACCCAGAAGAACTATGAGGCATAGACATAGCATCTGTTAACTTTGACTTGTGGAAAAATAAATAAACTATTAAATATAAACAAAATGGGCATGTCTACATGGCGATTCCTAAGGATGATGGTCATGAAAGTGTCTGTCACTATACTCACGGGCTTATCCACATCCCTTTGTCGCTAAATTATAGTAACACTTTTAAACCCTTACATGCAATAGAAGTGAGGAATTTGCCTCACGATACCCACACACACACATGTATGGAAGTATACATTAACTAAAGCCACACACCTCTCAAATTTTGTAACAATACAATTTTTAAAGATATAAGGGAATAAAAAGGATATCCAACTTGTGATGGTCCATTTGTCCCATGTTAGAAGCATCCAAAGAGAGAAAATTGTCTCAATGCAAGTACTCTCCACTTTCAAGAAATGTTGGATTCTACTGGAGTTTGATATGTATGCAACAGATACACAGCTCTTCTTAGAATTATGAGCACTTCCTATATTATAAATCTCTTTAAGATCTTCCACGAATTCAAATGATCAAGAAAATATGAGAAAAAGTGCTTATCGTTTTTGCTATATTTCTTCTTTAACCGAATTGTGTCCATTGGATCTTCATGCTCACTCACGCTGATTCACTACAAAGCATGCATGTTTCAGGTATCCAATAGAGTAAGAATGCTATAAGTTTACAACGTCTTTGAACTAACCAAAGTGTGTGGCTTAAGTTGTAACAAGAGATTTCTGACTACTAAAATGAAGAAATGCCCGCAAGAAGCAATACTACACAAACGGCTTAGAACAAACTTTATTAAAAGAAGGAAGAATTGAAGAAGGGTAAAGGTCCTACCTCGACAGCACAGTCAATTTCTTCCTCCGATGCACTAGCCCACAAAGGGTGGTCCCTAATAGTTGCTTCCATCGCCAAAAGGAAATCTTGAAATCTTGCACCATCATTTTCAGAGTTTTCCGCGTAAAATGTGAAAGATACAATGAAGCTGCAAAAGAACAACCAATCTTGGATATGATATCAGCTAGTAAAGAAAAGGAAGTTCCAAGCAAACAACTAATTAGTCCACAAGCTTTATTAAGTGAAAGATGAGAGAGGCCGGGTTTGTGTTATTCTTTGGGGTGGGGGGAGGGGAGGGGACATCAGAGAGAGACTATCATGTATGTATGTGTATGTCAGAATGAGAAACGAACTTTAAAGAAAAACTCATACTATGATAATCATATCATCCTCAAGTACTGATGGTTGGCTCACTGTACAAGACTGCTGCTCTACTGGTGCCCTGAACATAGTCTAAAGTTGCGGACGTGGCCAAGATATCGGCGCGATAGCAGATGTATTGCTCTCGGTTGATACACAACTTTCATCTAGTTAAAGGCTTCAATATTCTTTCCAGGAATCGCGAAAATTTTTTTATAAAACAAGAAGAAGATTAAACAATTAGATGAACAAAAGCATCGGTAGTAGACATGACATTAGATGATAAAATTCAGACACCTATCAAACTTGTACTTATTCTAACTTCTTCCTGGACCCTATATGGTGTTTTTCTTCTCTCCATATTGATTAAATTAAGGGTATAGATAATCAACAATTTCCTAAAAAAGATTGTCTCTGGATTTTTAAACTTATAGCAAAAGGGTTAACAAGACAATGTTCAGAATTAGTAAATCAAGACGACTGCATGACCAACATCCAAGGAGACCTGCAAAATAAAGCATTAAGACAGCCATATTTCAACACGATCCCCTTTTTCCTTTCTGCTTCTCACAATTAGTGAACAATGTTTGACTAACAGTCGTCCAGACATCAAGGTGGAGAAGAAAAGGGAAATTTATGCAAAAAAGGGAAGGGGTCCAAGTAACCGCATCAGAAAAAACTTGACAGCCGTGAGCTTTTCAGGTTTTTACCTTGACACCAGTATTTCGCCAGTATCGCTGCTATAGGCTAAGTCCCTGTGACGCTTTTGATAGCTTAAATTAGTTGACTGGGGTAACAATTTTGGTGTAGTAGCTTCTGAAACCCAACAGATATGATGTTATAGCAACACCCGATATCCCAATCCTTGGTCAGGAAAATGGTCCTCATTGACAACCTTTACTTCTGAAGAGGCCGAAAAAATCTTCATCTTCAAGTGCATAAATTAAAAATATAATCCAACCTAAGAAGACATCACAGAATTGGAACAAACAAACAGTCTGACCACAATGTGGGGTAGGCAACCTACATCGACCCTCCTTATAACTTACAGTGGCAGAAGCCTTCTGCACTCTAATACTTAATAGACAGTGACGGGCATGGATGGCCAATTACCTATAAGACTATAAGACTATAAGCCGAGAAGTATGGGGGAATTCCTGAGATACCTCAGCTGACAGCAACAAAGTGCTCAGATTATGAGTGTTCAAGTCATGGTTTTTAACTTTTCTCTAGTAGCGACAAAAACATGGCTCAAAGGCGCAATATGTACCAAAACCATGTTGGGTCAATTCTTTTGCTTGATGTCCATATTGGGTTAGCACGGAAACAAAAAACACATTGTTGCTGAAGAAGATGACAAAAGTAGCGACGGTGATCTCTACTCAGTTTTTCCTCGGTTGAGCAGCAAGAAGGTAATCTCTTATCAGTTAGAGACACAAGTTTTTCTACGGAATGGTTTCTTGACTCTGCATGTTCGTTTCATATGTGCCCACATAAGGAATGGTTTGATTGTCTTACTCCATGTAACAAGTGATATCAAGAGCTTTTCAGGTTTATTTTTGGGCAAAACTGAAATCGGTTTCAAAGGATAAATATGTAGAACAACACGACCATGAAGTATGCCTGTGACAATTCGATGGAAAGACAAATTTTGGCATATGGTAGAGCACGAAGGATTGGAGCGGTGCGATAGGGGATGCCAAAGCACGCATGAGGAGCGGGCTCGAGGCACTTGGAGAGCGCTTGCAGCGAACTGTCGCAAGTCAGGTGGAGCTAATCTTTAATAGATTAGATGATTTGGAGGTAGACAGTCGATTAACTATGCTGGAATGGAAAGTCGAAGTGTTCGCGGAGGAGCTAGAGGACTTGATCGAGGAGAGGGTCGCCCATTTCACCAAGCGGGAGGTGCAACTGCGCAAGGACTTCAAGGGGCAAGTCACAAAGCTCCAAGAAGAACTAGCTGCTTGTAAGAAGAAGCTTACAAGAGCTACGAGGCAAGGGTGTATCACAGTGCAGCCAAGGTGAAAGAAAATGTCGGAGCCGAGATCGTACGATGGAGCGAGAGAGGCGAGGCAGGAGGATAACTTCTTTTAGCACTTGGAGCGGTACTTTGAAGCCCTTGACATTGACGACGATGAGGAGAAGGTGCAAATGGCGGTCATGTACCTTATAGATATAGTTTCCTTATGATAGAGGCATCACTATACGGATGGGTGCGATGTCAAAACATGGGAGAAGTTCAAGCGGGTACCTAAAAGGCAGTTCCATTCAGAGAGCGTCGAAGATATGGCGATGATCAACCTTTGACGGCTGCGACAGAAGGGGAGCATCTGCGAGTATGTGAAGAAGTATTTGGCTTTGATGCTTGAAATACCTGAGATGTCTGAGAGGCAGCGACTATGCTTCTTCGTTAACGGGTTGCAGCAGTGGGTTGCCACAGAGTTGCGGCAAAGGGAACCTCACGACTTGGCTTCAGCCATGGCGATTGTCAAGAGGTTGGAAGACTTCAAGCAAGGTGAGAGGTTGAGATCTCCAAAGTACGAGCATGCCAAAGATGGGGGACGATAGGTCGAAGAGTGGCTCGCCCAAGGCAACCGATGATGAGCGGAGTGGGGACGAGGGACGTTGCCGCCATCACAAGGGGAAGAAGAAGCATGAGGGAAGTCGCAAGCAGGGTGATTCTCGTGACCACAAGGCTCATGGGGGGCTAGAGGAGGATGCTTCTACTATGCAGGTCAGCGTTACGGGAGGTATTGCCCGGACAAGGAAGTCGTCAAGGACGTCGATTTGAGGATCGGCGGGTGGACAGGGAAGCTCGACTTTAACATCGTCGACATGGATGAGCTTGGGGTGGTGCTTGGGATGGACTTCATGGAAAAGTCGAGCGCTACGCTCAATCCATATTGCAGGGTGATGATGATGGCAGGTAATGAAGGCCAACTGGAGTGGATGATCCCATTGGTGTCCAAGGATGGGGCCGACGTACGTAAGGGGATTACTATGTTATAGCTGGACAAGGGATCGACGCTATGCTACGGTGAGCGGCAAATGGGGCCAAGGACTTACGCAGTTGATATGCTCACGAAGACAGTCACGACAGATAAGTTCAAGCATTGCTTGAGCTTGATTCATCTTCTTTCTTGCTGAGTTCGAGGCGGAGTGCATCCCTACCTTTAAAGGGGACGCAAGGTGGAGTACCTGAAGAAGGTACTCCAGGCATATTACACTTTTCTTATAGAGTGGTTTGTTAATACAAGACATAGATCAACAAGGTGGAGATTGTTGATATATGTCTTGTATTTATGTCCCACATTAGTTACTCAAAGAAGATTGTAACTTGGCCTTAGTATATAAGACATTCTGGTCCCGCATTGGTTGCATAGAGAAGATAAGTATAAGTAAGGTGTTTTGTATTGTGTTTAATGTCAAGAAAGAAGAGTCCTCCTTTGAGTAGGAAAACAGTCAAGAGATACACGTGAGGGAGCGTTATAAATCTGACTTGTGTAAAGTGGATTTGAGTTCTCTCATATTTCTTGTGTTTTCTTATTTGGTTATCGTGTTCTATACATATTTATCTAGAGCGATTTCGTAACACACATAGTAACTGGAGGGCTCAAAGAACGGTCATGAATGAACAACTTATTGATTGGGAAGTCATTGAAAAACATAATCGACCAAGTGTAAGAGTACATGAACGTCGAATAATATATAGAAGTTACTATTCGAAACATACAGACTTATAAAACATAAGAAGATATACAAGCAAAAAAGAAGAAGGAAAAGACATATAAGTAAACTGAAATTAGTTGAATTGGGAGCCAAAGGGACAGCCTCAGATCCTTTTTTCCTAAAGCACATTTAATCACTACGGTGGATCATTAATCGAATTGGATCAAGTTACCACAATTATTTACATCTTTTCTCAACTCATTAGCTAGATTATCAAGTGGCTAAGGTTTACAATGAGGAGGGACTCATCAAAAGGGACTGAATCCCTTCTTCCTGAGATTCCATTCTGAAATTTTTGAAATTTGTCAATGGAGCTACTTATTGGTCAGCAAGCAAAAGGGGTGACTTTTGTTTGATCACAAGGGTGAGGCATTCCAAGAGGTGAATTTTACGGATTACTAGCAAGATGATATAGAAAAATAAGTGCTGGAAAAATGTGATAGTGTATTGTGGGACTTATTACCAAGATCTTTACCAAAACAAACGACAATGGGGGCATAACTAGCCAATGACATAAATTGCTTCACCATCTCAAATGACTTGTTATATGCATGTGCTCCGCACATGCAGTAACTCAAACCATAGATATATTAGACATTTGCCATAAATCAAAAGGATTTTGCCAAACTCACTGCCAATAACGTAAGTAGAATATATTGAAAAAGAGAGCTTACATAATTGATTACACAATTCCACAATGGTATGCAATGAAGAAAAGAAATGCAACAACGTGTTCAAAAGGAAACTCCATCCCAAAGGAAAAAATTCTTCTCCAACACTAGTTGTTGCAATTTTGTTAAACCCAGTGACAGATAATTATTGTTAGAACGATTTAGTAGCATCATTTCTTACACTTCATGATTAATGACACAATGTTGTTAGAAGAACTACTACGAGAAGTGCCACTTTAGCAATGCTTTTCTTATTTTTCTTTTTCTTTTTTTTTTTTTGGGCGAATGGAGGGTTGGAGGAAATTTGCTCCAACATGAGTTGCAACAAAAATTTGTCCCAACTCAAACCCCCAAAAAATAAGCTTTTTGGTGACGAAGTGTTTAAAGTTTGAAAGTGTAAGTTAAGGAGAAAGAAGGCCTGTTCCATCTCAAGTAAAGGGTGATCAGCCTATTATTTCTGTCGTTCAACAAATAACAAACCATTTTTTTTACCAGACCAAAATAAACAGAGCACCAGTTTCGTTTCTTTCTCGAAAATTTCATGTTGCTCTCTTTCTATCAGATTGTTTCTCTTGGATAGGTTTCTTTCTGATCAAAGCGTGAATCCAATTCTCCTCTCTTTATCTTCTCTCTCAATCACATTCAATTTCATCTCTGCATAAAATATGCGGTGAGTCGCGGGAAAATATTTGGCGCCCAAGACTTTGATATTGAAAGTGATGAACCTGTAACGGCAACGGTAGAACTGTCTGCGACGACTAAAGTACCACAAAGGCTAGCTTCTACAGAGGAATATTTGGTGTGAAAGGTTGGATGGCCGGAGAAGATGGAGAAGCACTTATGTCATTGCTATTTTATCCTCCATCTTATTTGTCTTTCTGATTGGTTTTAAAAAAGAGAGGTTGTAAGGATTGTGATGTTTGTTATGCCAAGGCACATAACTGTGTTAATTTCCAACTTCTTCCCCATCTTTACTTTTGAAGACGTCAGCATTTTGCCACCGAGGCATTGAGTACAACTACAACTTAAGGCGGTGCCGTCAAGAAAGGCCAAAGAAGAACAGAAAGAGATGCAGGTGGCATCTCTGTTATTATCTTAAGGACTAAGGGCATAACTATGAAAAGGGGTGAAATGTAAATGAACAACGAAACCTGCACATCTTCCATTGTAATATGTAACAGGCACTACCGAAAACAAGTAAATCCAGGAAAAAGCTCTTTACCAAGAAACCTTATACAGTTTAGGGCACCATAACATGCACGCAACAAGACACCTAATCGCAATCAGAATTCATCTAGCTCGCCTTTTACTTTATTTGTACCAGCATAGCATACACATATAAATGTCATCTAGTAAGCAAAGCACACAATCATACCATCTTCCAAGCGCTACCAAATTCCAATAAGAAGCAGAAACCAAAGGTGAAAAGCCCAAGCAATACCCCCTTCTTCTAGGCCATCCATCGTGCCTACTGGTGGCTTATAAAATTAATCTTATTAATTATACGCAGATATATCAGTAACCGAACACTGCCTGGATGGGTCAAAGCAAGTTGAGACAAGCATATCATTATGGAGAAATCAGAAACTTCGTCGGTTCCACTGAATTTTCCCCCTTTTACCTATCACGAATTCCTAGGATGAATTTAGTACCGTGTACACAATGAATCGAACTCAAATAGCAACAGTAGATAAAATAAATATCGCCAGGCAAGGACAAAAACAATGCGAAAGGTCAACATCCACAACTACTATATCTTCTCTAAAAATTTGCAAAAAAAAAAAAAAGGCCAAAAAAGAGGAAAATCCAACGCAACTGAACGGAACGAATGGAGTATGAACTTGAACGAAGTGTGAAGTGTTACCTTTTGATGGCGCGAACGAGGTCGAGCGAAGCCGGATTTCGCATCTTGTCGAGGAAGTCGTAGAATGTAAGGGACTTAGTGGGAGAAGAAGAAGAAGCTCTAGTGTCCATTTCCTAAAGTGAAGTGAATCTGTCGAAGTTTGAATTGATCTGATGAAGCATGAAATTCATAGCATTGCATTGCATTGCATTTGCAGAGCAAACTGTCCTGATAACAGTTGATCCGACCGGTTGGTTGCGCACGTGGGCTTATATGACTCTTTAAGTCTATAAATACTGTGTGCAATCGAAATATGTAAATCTATATCTATATATAATAATAATAATAATAACACGAGTCGCCGTGGCACACGCTATGCGTGTGTAAAATTAAAGTTAATAGTATAAAATTTTATTAAAAATCAAGTGTCATAATGTATAAGGTGCATTCGATAAAATAAATTGTACATTTTAAAAATTAATAGTTAGTATAAATAGATAAGTGCAAATTTTGTTAAAATGTAAACTTGTAAAATTAAATATATTTTTATAGGTAGTTAGTTACTAATAAAGATTTTTATTTTGTCACCTTTTTTAATTTTTCTTGTAATGTCACTTGTCACCACTATAGGTAGGTAGTTATGCAACACACACAAAAAAGTATTTTATAATTTTACCCTCATTTTGGACACGTGTCAGCATTGAAATCACTCTCAATGTAACACCAAAAAGGTATTACACCAAAAGTGAAAAAAGTTTTGGCTTTATATATAGTATAGATATAGATGAGTCATCGTTACACAAGCGAAGCGATATGTGTGTAAAAATAAAGTTGATAATATCAATTTTGTTAAAAAATTAAGTACTAAGTATAAGTATTTATTATTACATTCGATAAAATGAATCTAAATTACAAAAAAAAAGTGAGTTAGTTATGCGTATGACAAAATAACTTAGCAAAATATTAACATCATATGACACCTAGATTTACTTTTAACTATAATTTTTTAATGAATTTGAAATTGTTAAAACCAAACATGTGAAAAGATAAAGTTAGTAATATGGTATTTTTGTAATATCAAGTCGGACTTTATAATTTATTTTAATTATATTTTCTTAGTGAAGTTTATATTATGAAAACCAAACATGTCTTTATAGATAGTTATTTACTATTAAAGATTTGTATTTTGTGTCATTTTATAAAAAATTTATTAGAATGCCACTTGTCACCATTTTAGACAGGTAATTAGTAACACCAATGAGGTGTTACATCAAAAGATATTTTGTTATTTGTGGATATAGATACATATCTATCTACCAACTATCTGTACTATAAAATGTGAATTTGGTTGGCATTTTCTATACCTTTTAAATCCTAAATCCTATTTTCTTGAATTCTTACAATTTTAAGATAAAGCTTAATATGTTTTAAATTTTGATTGCCCATATTTTAAATTGCAACCTCATGACCTCTAACCATCCAATCCCATGATCTCCATTATTCCATTTCGTAATTAATTAATACTATTTTCGTATAGCACGAGATTTTAACTAACACTCTTCCCGTACATAGCACATGATTTTAGCTTATATATATATATATATATATATATATATATATATATATATATGTGTGTGTGTGTGTGTGTGTGTGTGTGTGTGTGTGTGGGGGGGGGGGGGGGAGTTGATCCATTGCTCACGGAGACAACTTAAATTAAGTTGTCAGCGCCATCTAGCCATCCATATGCGATCTGTGGACGGTCCAGATCTTTACTTCGCATTTTTTTTAAGTCTGTCAGCTATATAATATTTTGACAAATATATTCCCAATTAAGGGCCTTATATTATATAGATACAGTATCGTCTCCTACATAATGCAACAGACATTCTTTAGAAAAAAAATCCAGACAGTCTGCAAAGGCATACTCTTTGCTCTGTGTTGTTTTATTTATCAATGTACATCCGTAGCATACAATCCAAAAACCCTATCAGTGTTATGTGTGTTCTTTGTTTGTTCTGTTATGTGCTCTTCTAGAAATGACCATGGAATCCCACAAACCAAAACGAATCTATTGTTTCTGAGCTTACATAAATACATTAGGAATCTGGAGGAGATCAAACCAAACTCAAATCAAACCCAAACTGGTGGCGGCAACGGCATGAAATGCAAGAACGACCCCATGGCAAAACCACCGCACCATTCCACCACAACCTAGAAACCCACAACCGTTCAGCCTGGACAGCATGACCAGCATCCACAACCACAACCATTCTGCCACCAACGTTGAACCCATCACCATCACCGTCAGAACCTTTGCCTCCCTAAACCACCACCGTCCAAACCTCTGCTGGCCCACACCTCCATGAAAGAGAAATAATTGATCTAAATAGACGTGGATCTCTAAATCCAATTATATCAAAAAAAACTGGTGAAAACATTAATAGAATAAGAGATAATCTTGTCGGCGATCTGGAGAACCTCTATCAACCTTATCCGGTGATCTTGTTGTTCCTCAGAGGTGGGGTGTCGAGGATGTTAAGGCTGTGAAGGCAAGGCTATCAACCTTATCACACTCTCTCTCTCTAAAAGGTGCTGCGAGGTAGGGTTTAGGGAGGCAGAGGAAGCTATAGATTAGAGAGAGTTGAAAGAACAATGGGTTTTTTTTTCTAAAAAGAGAAAAACAGAGGAAAAAATAGGAGTGTGCCTTTGCAGATTTTCTAGATTTTTTATAAATAGCGTTCGTTAAATTATGTAGCTAACGGATACTGTACCTACATAATATAGGTCCTTCAATTGGGGGTATATTTGTCAAAATATCATCTGCAACATAATGTAGCAGACGGACTTTTAAAAATACAAAAAAAATGGATTATCCACAGATCACGTATGGACGGCTAAATGTCGTCGGCAACCTAACTCAAGTTGCCTGCACGAGCAACAGATCAACTTCCTCTGTGTGTGTGTGTGTGTGTGTGTGTGTGTGTACACACACATATATAATAGACCTGGCAAAAGGGTTTACCTGCAGGGTACGGGTAAAACCCAGTCGAATAAATTTTACTCAATTTTTTCTGGGTAGGCTTTTTGAGAACTCGTACCCTACCTTGCAGATAGGGTATTACCCGCGGGTAAATCATCAATTTCTAATTAATTATTTTTTTGAATAAAAAGATTTTAGTTCCCTACTAATCAGACATATTTTAACCTCCAACAATCAAAGAATTCATTGTTTCTCCATCAAAATTCATTAACAAAGATCTGAACATCTTTCCATAAAATAAAATAAAAAACAATATGAACATCTTTCAATTTAAAGATAAAAATATGCACATCGAGAATACACGACAACCATCAAGATCCATTGACTGAAAGTCTACCGAACAACTATAAGGTGACAGAGTGATGGACGGTGGCAATCGATTGGTGGCGATAGGGCTACAGTGGCGACCGATTGGTGGCGACGGGGCGACGAAGTGACTGACCGGTGGTGACGATGTGACAGATTGATTTACTGACCGGTGGTGGCAAAGATGTAAATCGAGAGTGACTGACTGTAACATCCCAAAAATTCAGAACATTAAACAATCAATCGATCACAATAATACCCCAATCTGTCAGAGTAACTATCCGTCAATCAAACTATATTCTCAATCAACTGTCATAATTAAAATATCAAATCTAAGTCTAAGAAAGTTTAAATAATACTATTTACCCATGCAGGGGTTCTAACGATCAAGACTAAACTTAAATTCTCTTTTTCCTTGCTTGGCTCGCTCTAATCCAACTGGCAACACCTCAACCTCAATGCCGGTTATCACCTGCGGAAACGAAGTCAAAGGAGAGTGAGCTTTCGAGAGCCCGGTAAGGTCGATCAAATATATAAAAACAAGAAAACGATACGGACAAGTTTTTATATAAATTCAAACAAGACTTTTTAAGAGCATTTTCAATAAAACACAGCATTTTGATATAGACGAACTATTCAAGCGATTTTGACATTCAAGCCAAACAATATCTTTTCAAAACACTTTTAAACATGAACAGTACACTATAGCAAAGCCACCCAGGCAGTGCTCGATACGCTTTACATATGCATATGTACACTGAATCTAGGTACTAGTTTAACCCAACCAACAGACCATTCTTATAACTCCAGCAATACAGACCATCCTTATAACTCCCAAGTTTACTAACTCATGTCAACATTGAGAAGAAGTAAACTACAGTTGAAAGTACTTTATGATAAGCGAATCAGTAAACAGGTGAGAATGATACAGGAATTCCAACAATCGTTATAAGGCTCAACTAGGGTTGCATGGGTAGTTCAAAAGTATTTTCATATCAATAATAAAATCAAAGTTCAATGAACTTTGTAAATATTTCATAATAAAACGTTTGAATTTAGAACAATGAAGTAGGGTTCGGAGAGAAATCCTGACCTCGATCCAAAAAAATCTTTGAATAAACCTAGATTGACAATCCATATGTTAAAACATAATCTATACTAATATACTATAAACCTAATATCAACTATCCAAACAGCGCTCATTTCTAATTCCGGAATCGCACAACTCAAACGGTTCTCATACACGGCTAATCTAACCGAAATTATAGTATGCTCCGTAATGGGTAACGATACTCCAAATACACATTAAATTATAATAATATACTTTTATAACTTAAAACATTATAAAAAGACAAAATATGATTTTTTTAAAATTTTGAATATTTTTGAATTAAAATAATTTCTTTAAATGCAATAAAAACCCATAAATTGCCAAAATTGCTTCTAGCTGAAAATAAAGTACCATAATTTTTGTAATAGCTTTAAAATATGTATAAAAATTAGAGAAATTTAAATCAAAAATTAAAAGACATTAAACTATTTTTAAATTATTCATTTTGCTAAAACTATGCGATATGGAAATCATAGCAAATAAACTCCAAAAATTATCAAATTAAAACTAAGTCTTATTTGTATCATAAAGACATTACTGTAATTTTCCCATGGCATTTTCAAGGTTTAAAGCTTCCAAAGGAATTTTACGAATCTAAAATTTTAGAAAATACTGAAAATACATACGATTTCAGAAAATTGTAAAATTTTACCAGAAAATCTAGCTTAATCTAATGAGAAGAAGGAATGAGAAGAGGCAGGGGTGGCGGAAAGAGAGACCTGTGAGGGAATATGTGAGTGAGAGTTGAGAGGCAGGGGTGGTGGAAACAAATGAGAAGAGGAGAGAATGAGAGGTTTTAATCCTATATATATATATGGCGTTGATCTGTTGAAAGTGATAGTAAAATAGAAAAAGTTGCTAGCCGATTTTACCGTTCACTGTGATCTGTGGACGGTTCAGATCTTTTTTTTGCATTTTTTTAAGTGCGTCTGCTACATTATGTAGCAGATAATTTTTGGACAAAAATACCCTTCAGCTTCATCCGCTACATTGTGTAGCGGATAAGTTGGCATTACTTTGTCTCTCTTTCTCTCTCCTTTCAGTCATTATTTTTTGACATGTTTCTCTCTCTCTCCCCCTATCTGTCATCAATGCTCGTGTCCTTCTCTCTCTTCTTTCTCTTTATCTCATCAGTACCCAATAAAGAATAATAAATGTGTATTTTGAGGACATGCTCCTCTCTCTCTACACTTTTCTCTTCCTTTTCCCTTTTCTTTCTCTCTCAGGCCAAACACCATCTTAAAATATCTAAGCTTTCAAAGGCATGACACACATTCACCCGATACAGGGAATGAAAAAAATACCTCCATAATTTGGGTGCAGATGGTGTCGGCAATGCCCTCGTCATGCTCCTGCTACTTGTCGGCGATGATCGTGAGATCGGTGACGATCAGCTTCGAATTGAAGGTGAGCTCTGCCAGCACCTCCTCGTTGTACTGGACAATCTCGTCGGGGGACGGATGCGGTGCAGGTCTATGGTCATAATCCTTATCTCCTCTTCCCTTTCCTTCAAAATGGCCTTGAATTTGTCGAGGATTGGCGTCGAGGGCTTCTGGGCCACAACGACGTTGTTGGACATTTGATGGGGATTTGCTATTTTAGGGTTAAAGTTATGGTTCTGGGGATTGCAATCAAGCGACCATTACTCTTCATTTGGAAGAAAGGTACTCGAAATTAGACAAGAGGGAGAGATAAGGGAAGTTATACGAGATTACAAGGTTTGACTTTTTAGAGAAGAAAGAGAAAGCCTAACGAGATGGAATTTTGCAATGAGTAAAGGTGAGAGAGAATGACATGAGCATTGATGACAGACAAGGGGGAGGGAGAGAGAGAGAGAGAGACAAACATGTCAAAAAAATAATGATCGAAAGGAGAGAGAAAGAGAGACAAAGTAATGCCAAATCCTCCACTACACAACGTAGCGGATAGAGTTGGAGGGTATTTTTGTCCAAAAATTATCCGCTACATAATGTAGCGGACGTACTTAAAAAATGCAAAAAAAATATTTGGACCGTCCACAGATCGTCCGTGAACTACCAGATCGCGCTAGCAACTTTTTCCTATTTTGCTAGCGCTCTTAACGGATCATATATATATATATATATATATATATATATATATATATATATATATATATATATATATATATATAGGCATATAACCTGGTAAACTCGGCTACCCGGTAACTGACCCAGGTGTTACGGGTCAGTTCAGGTAAGGGTGTATTTTCAGAGGGTCTCCTAATTATGTACTCATATCTGGATTTTTTTGCACAGGTACGGGTAGACCCGAGGGTCTGGGTCAGTTTTTGCCAGGTCTAATATATATAGGGAGCTGATATGTTGCTTGCATAGGCAACTTGAGTTAAGTTGCCGGTGCCATCTGGCCAGATCTAGATTTTTTAATTAAAAAAATCGTCCGGTACATTATGTAACGAACGGATATTTTGTGCAAAATGTCCATCTATACCTATCTTTTATGTGGAACAATCCTGTCGCGACTTTTGATTTGACTTATTGTCAAATCAACAATCCTCAGTTGCATAGTGTAGTAGATGTGATCTATGCCTTTGATACACATCAAATTTGCCCCTTTGTCCATTAAATTATATGGCTGATGATGGAGCGAATTTATCCAAAAAGTGCTAATTTTCAACTCTTCTTTCTTCTTTAATATCCTTTTCTTGTCTCCCTGTTGAGCTCCACTTGCTTGCATTTTTAGCTCCCGTCAAGTTCCAATTTGCAAGCAACCAAGCTTCACTCAAGCAAGGTATTTTGTGATCTCAGTGGCTTAGAGTGTATATGTCTTAATTTAGGAAAGTCGTGGGTAGCATGGTGAAGTTTATAGGAAGTTTTTTGAGATTATGTCCGTTGTATTTGTCATGTCTAAATTAGTATACTCTTTACTGAATTTTTATTTGTTATGTTAAACAAGATGTAATAGTTTTGTAATTACTTTTTATGCCTAAAAAGTGTTACACTGTGATACTTAAACATAAGTTGTTTCTACATAGGTCTTCTTTCATAATGTCTGATTTTGTATCAAGCTCAAATATACTTGTAGATGCTAGTGCCCCTTATCTAGGGTGAATGTTTTGAACATTGGAAGAAGCCAAATGATGTTTCTGAACGTATATATTGAGAGTTGGTTTTGGCTTTAAAATCAAGACAACTAGAACAAGAAAAGAATGCTCACGGTTATATGAGTGTCATGGAGTAGACATCCATTGCAAAATGACAAACGTATTGGTGGTGATGATGATGATGATAGTAATGATGAAGTGGAATATGCACCCCGAAGACGAGATTTCTTTGCACCCACATATTGCAAGATCAAGATGTTTGTAAGCCATAAACCCAAACAAGATTGTGGGGTTATTAATAACTTGGAATTGGAGCATAGTCACCCATTAGTAACGCCTTCAAAGGTAAGTCAGATGCATTAATACAAGAAGATGAGCAGTATCGCAAGGAGCCTGATTCATACAATGAGTAACGCACAGATATGACCTACCGACATTGTTAATGTTCTTACTGAACATGTTAGAGGAATCAAAAATTTGAATTTCAATGCTACAGACGTCTGTAACACGGTCTGACAGAAAGACGAGATGCATTTGACATCAGTTATGCTCAATCCCAAATGAGCATATTGAAATGAATGTGAATGGAGGACCCGGGGTTTACATACAACTTTAGTCTTGACGACAAGCACTGAGTTACGATAATTTTTGGGTTGACGGGCATTCTAGACATGCTTATCAAAATTTTGGGGATGTTGTGACTTTTGACATCACCTATCTTACCAACAAGTATTCGATGCCTTTTGCTCCCTTTACAGGCATCATCTCATTATCACTCCATCTCGTTTGGCTTCACATTGTTAAGAGATGAGAGTGGAAGTCTTTTGTATGATTGTTTTAGACATGGCTGGAAACAATAGACTTCAAAGCACCCAAAGTTATCATCACCGATCAAGATTTGGCAATGAAGAATGTTATTGCTACCGTCTTCCCAGAGACTCCACACAACTTGTTGAGGACTACTCATTGCAAGACAACGAGTGGCTCCAATTGCTGGCATGTAGCCCTGGCATTCTTCAAGCCAAAAGGCATCAATGTGTGACAGAAGGTATACTAAGCAGTGGTAAAGGCTGTCTTCTCCTGGTCTTTAGCAGCCATTTTTATTTGGTTATACCCCGCAAAGCAATCCATAAAAAAATACCAACTCATGTTCGGTTGTGTTGTCTATGATCATATCTATGATGGGAAAGGGAAATCATCCTTGGGAGAAGCTCGGTTTAGGTCCCTAATCCACACACATCTTGACTTGGCCTGAAGGCTTGGGATGGGTACGATATTGGCTAGCCATGTAAGGTATTCAATCACTCGGATGAACTCTATATGGAGCAACTTCATCACTTCCTCCTTGACCTTGAGGGACCTATATGGTCTCAACTTGAGAAGTTTTTGTTTGACGGACTCGGCTTCGAGCAGAATGGGCAGGTGGTGTTCTACGATGGATGGGTCTATACCGGACATGTCATTATATAACCAAGCAAATACATCGATAAATTTCCTATGGAGTGCACTCATCTCTTCTCTCTCTGTCTCATCCAAACAAGCCTTTATCTTGATTTTCTTTATATTTTTGAGGGAGCCTATATTCATTTTAACTCTTCTTCGGCCACTAGCTTGATATGACTAGATTCTCAGTTGTCAACTTCTTTCAACATTTCTTTTAAATATTTTTTCTCTTCTAAGTCCATTAGTCGAATTGATTGATTCATCATAGCCTATATGAGCACCCAAGGGATAATCAAAATCAAACATTATATTATCAATTAGGTATTCTGAAAATACATAATAGGTGAACAGATTCAAATTGGCTAAGGTAACAAAGGCATCCAAGTTTTTTTTGTCTCCGGAGCATCTTTGGTTGCAGGACTTCCTTTGATAACCTCTCCACAGTCAGCGGTCTATTCTCGATTGTCCAATTTTATGTTGTCCTATGCTGGAGTGATTATGCATGTTGGGTCTATAGTTTGGTTGTCTACATCATAGATAAGCATATCTTTGCAACATGGTCTCATTGCTTTCGAATCCATTGAATCCACCCAATCTGAGACTTCTTCAGTATTCAGCTAACCAAGAATGGGGTTCGGGGATAAGTTACGCAAAGGGAAGGTGTTAGGCACACATCGCGCCCTTTCGGTCTCTGCTTCGTTTCTAGTGATTTTTAGCCTAAAGAACACATTGCATGTAAAAATATGATAAGCTAAGAGTCACTCTAAGCTAATTTTTTATGTTTTTTTGGCTTGAACTCGACAAGTGGGGTTAAGTGGCCTGTGTATCCGATCGGACTAATCAAAATCAAAACCACCGTAGTTCGATTCTGATCCTAAGGCAAGTACTCTACAATTTGGGATTTAGACTTAGAGAAAGAAAATAACTATTTTTGTTTTGAAATGAAATGTGACTACGGGGAAGGGATGACAATTTATATGATTTTCTAGCCTATGAAAACTGGTAAAAGTTATATCACGATGCAGCTTGCCTTGACAATTCAGGAACCATGCAAAGAACAAAGTGACGATTTTATAGTGATTTGGATGGCTAAAATTCTCGAGAGAGGCTGGAAATCACTTCCTGAGGAAATGGCAAGCAAACTCTTAGGAGAACAAGCTTAAGAAATGGACTTAATGTCTCTGACAAAAGTTTGACCCTTAAAATGGAGTCCAAGACCCCTTTTTATAGTGCTTAGGGTCACAAAATGGTGATAAGATTGGTAGTGCCAATTTGCAAGGCTAGAGATAAGTCATAATAAGTGATAAAATCGCAGATTGATAAAAGTCAACTAAATGGCCGATAAGTCAAAAATTGGCTGGTTACTCCATTAATTAAAAATTTTTCCTTAATTTTGGGGTATGATCTGATCCTTATTTCGCTAATTATCTCTAAAATTACAAAGAGGACATACCAGATTCGAGATAAGTCATTTCTTAACCATAAAATAAATTGATTTGATCTCTACATCAAGAATAAATTATAGATTATTGTTCCAAAATCATCTAGACAAAAAACACCAATCAAGATAATCTAGACCATGAACTAGACTTAATCTACATGGACTGGACTAATGTAATAGACTGGACTGACAGACTAGACTCGTCATGCAATGGACTGGACTGAACAATTAAACTAGTAGGACTAGATTAGACAATAAAACTTGACCAGATTAATTAAATAAAACTAGACTGGATTAAATAATTCAATTACATCACTAAGTCCATACTCAATAGTGCATTTTAATTAATAAGGAAGCCCATTATTTAATTAATTAAAAAATACCTACAAAAATGAAGTGTCTATACAACCACTTTAACTTTATTCCATTGTTCACAAACTGATCCTTGGGTATCGAACTAAAGAAGTCCTTAGTAAACCTCTTATTTTGCCTATCAATCTTACCAAAACAAACTGATCGTCCAGTCATGGGTAACTAGAGGCAGAACCACGTGGGAACTGGGGGAGGGAGTACACCCCCTTGAACTTTTGAATTTTTTTTCTTGCAATTGCACCCCACCACTTAGTTCTCTCTCCCTGAGACCCCATCCCCGAATCTCAACTCTGTGGCTCTCTCTCTCTACGTGACTAACCCGGACGGCCAGACCAGATGGCCATGAGCTCGTGACCCATGACTTATCAATCGTGAGGCCGTGACGCCGTTGATGACCACTGGTCGAGCACGAGCTTATTCAGATATGGACTGAAGACGACCTCACTGAGTGATCGAGGACAGAGATACCGATGACAGCAATGGCCAACGGTCATTGGCCGGTCAGCAGGCTGAACGTTCAGATCTGAAACATTTCTCGAGCTATGAGGCTGACGGCTTTGCAAGCAACGGGGAGGACTGAGGACTCTGTCGGCATTTGCAAGTTGCAAACCTCTGCTTTGCTCTACCGGGCACGTGCCGATGACGGGGATGAGGACTTCCGACGACGATGTCAAGTCGTCAACATGGAACAACAGTAGCCTTAATTTCTTGAATTTGAGGTAAGCTCTTCTCTGCTTGGCTAATTTCAAGCAATTTGATTCTAGTTTAATGCTAGAAATCCGTATTTACATTCTAGTTTAATTTCAGTAGTTGATTCTGTAGAAATTCGAAAAACATGCTTGGTTAATTTGCTTTGCTAATTCTTAATTTGTGATTATTTAGCTTTGTTGGAAGAGTCTGCCTTGATTATGTTGCAGAAATTATTGGTGATTTGGTGGAACACCTTAATTGTTTGGTTAATTGGCTTTGTTAATTCTTAATTGGCTAATTGCTTTTTTAATGCATAATTTGGTGCATAAATAGTTTATAATTGTGTTGGAATGTGACATTGAGCTTGAGCTTGTTTGGCTATTGAATTTTAAATTTAGGAGGTTGAAAATGTATTGTTTTGTTGAAATTTAATGTTCTGTTGAGATTGGGAGGTGGAGCTTGAATATCTAATTTGTATTCATTTTTTTTTTGTGTTATACTTGTAAAGAGTCTTTAATGACTCTCTTGAAACTTAATAATACATTTTGTATGCTTTTCAAGTGCACTCTGTTTTTGTCTATTATTTTACTAATAAATTTTTTTGGTGAATTCGATATATTTTTTGCACCTCCTGAAAAAAAATCCTGATTTCGCCAATACGGGTAACTCTAAGATATACCCTACATGTTCTAAAGTTATTGTCATCTCTCCAAGAGGGAAGCGAAACATATTAAGGTCACATATTAAAGTCTGATCATGTTGAGGAAAAATATCCCATAGGTAAAAATACCAAACTCTATTCTATGCAACAAATGCTTCTGAAGTGGGTGTAACCTCCACCCTCCAAGTCCGTCAGCTACTCTACAATAGTAAGTGTCCTCGTTCTTATGTATTAACAAAGCGTATTTAAGCAAAATATACAATGTTCATGATTGATATTAAAAAAATAATCAATAAAATTAGTATCTTACTTTACTGTTCCAAATTGATGTACTAATATGGTTTGGGTGGTCATACAAGACGGAGGAATCTCCACATTCGGGATTAAATGCCATTATTTGGACTGAAATAAAGCAAATACATCAAGTTCATAAATTTCTATCAACCGTTGGCAAATCTAGCTTTGCCAACACTGGCACATGCATAGTACATCTACATCCGCATACATAATACGTCAAGTTGGTAAATTGCTATGAAACGTTAGCGAAACTACCTTTGTCAACACTAACACATGCATAATACATTATATATATATAGACATACATAATAATACATCACCAAAATCATGCGCAATACTCACAAACTCAACTTGAAGACACACAAATCACAGATCTACTTGATAGCGCAGTTGGAAACATAGTGAAGAAGGAAGAAGACTTGCAAAATTAGGAGTCCATTGTATTTATACCTCTCGTCCGTCACATTATTCAGCAGTACCTCTCCTCTGCCACATTAAGTGGCGGACGGGAAGAGTTTCAAAAAGACAACTGCTCCATCTTTCACCAGATAATCTAGTAGACGAAGAGGCAGATTCAATGTGTGTCAGAGGCACAGTTCATGTTTGCCACACTATGCAGCGGAAGATTGTTGATTTGACAGCAAGTCAAATCAAAAGTCTGCTACATTATGTAGCGCTGCTCCGTATAAAAGACAGGCATCGAGGGGTATTTTGGACAAAATTCCGTCCGCTACATAATGTAACGGACAACTTTAATTAAAAAAAAAGCTAGATCTTGTCCATTCATCCTTTATGGATGGACGATCAGATAGCGCGGACATCTTAACTGAAGTTGCCTGTGCGAGATATATATATATATATATATATATATATATATATATATATATATATATATATATAATACACATTTATAATACATAACAAGAAGAATAGAAACAAGCCTACCATTCATGACAGATTATCCATTGTCTTATCCATGGTCATTAGATATAGTTGTAATTTTTTGACTAATCTTTCTTAGTGACAAAGTTTTAGTTGATTTTTTTTTGTGTCACTAATTACTACCACTAACGAGTCTATCCACGATTCTTTGTTGCTATATCAGTTGTTATAGCCATCTCCGCAATAAACATGTTAATGCCAAAGATTTTAGCAGTGCACAACAAAAGAAAAAACAACAGATTATCAAACTCTCCCTGAAGTAACCCCTACTTAAAATTTTGTTTATATGCTTTTGTCTGCTACTAATATGATTATTTTGTATACCTAATGTTTTCATTTAACCATATACTAGCTAAAATCCCGTACTAAGCACAGACTGAGACTACTAAGTGATTAAGTTTGAGTAAGAAAAATAAAAGACTTAATTGTGAACAAATAGAATTGATCAACTCATTCTCGTGTGAAGAGATGATTGAACAATGTTTAACCTTTTATTTAGAAAGTAGATACTGAATGTGAGTCATGTACTCGTGAAAATCGTCTAACCATGATAGTACTTATAATTTTATATACCATGAAACGAAATCTATCTGTTATATAAGTTTAATCCACATATAATGGTCATTAAAAGGTGCATTAGCCATGGTAACTCACTCTCTAGAGAAAATGAGTATAAGTTTATTTACTTATATATATATATATATATATATATATATATATATATATATATAATCAGTGTGTGAATTCAACTTTATCTATTACCTTATACAAAATATGGGGACTTCAGCCCAATGCTTAAATCCGTCAAATTTTCTCAACGGAGACCAACTCAAGCTGGTCATGGGTGGAAGAGAATGCAAATGCAGTGGTTTCAAGCAACAGAGCATCACAGGCTCATGTCTTTAGGAAAAGAAGACAATTAAAGACCGAGAAAAGGTAATGTTGGAGAAAGGGGTAAAGTAAAGAAAACAAACGAGTAACAAAAGGGAGAAATGGGAAGGTTAGAGAGCAAAAAAAAAAGGAGAGAATTTTCTTTTTGGGTCTAGAAAAAAGTGAAGTTGTAAATGTGGGATTGGTTGCAAAAGTTTAGGAGAGTAGAGGATAAATTTTATGATGTCCATTTCAAAAAATCAAGATTATGTAAAATCTAATTCTTTTTAGCCAATGGCATGTCAACGCCTATTATTTTACTTATAAATAATTCAAATATTTTAGAAAATTAGATTGTTTTTTTATGGCCAAAGAAGCTATCAATCAAATCTAAGAACATAATAGTATAGATTTGGATTATGCTTCATGGTTAGGCATTACATGCTATAGACTCGTTTATTTGATTAATTGTTAAGCAAAATTCGTGTAGCAAATCTAAGCTTTATTTTCAACATAAACAATGACTTATCTGGATCTAAATTCGAGCTAGTGTTCACTGCTTCGGTAGTTGCCCTGAGAAAAATCAATATAGCCCCTTCTAGAGAGTCCAAACCTTAGCAGTTATGCTCGCAATGTGCCAAACAAATCGGGTGAAACCTCCTTTCCATCTCACCCGTGGTCTCTGATAATGCTCCCAATTAGTTAGTCCAACAATAATAAGTAGATACCTATCTATGTTCTTTCTCATCCACCCATAGATGGAGGGATTTACGATTGCAGTAAAAGAGGTATGCTGTTGTCCAGCCTAGTCTTTATGGTTCGGCAAGAGATGAGTGAGGTAAACTTAGAATTTTAAAGTTGGAGGTGCTGTGAAGTTAGACTCTTTTTTTTTTTTCGTATTGAAGTTGAGGAGTGTATTGAAAACAATTTTAAAATATAACTAATCAAACATCAAAAGCAAAAAAAACTTAGAATATTACTTGAACTGCCTTAAATCGATTAATTAGTTAGTGGGCTTAACACCATTAATCAGTTAGTGGACACAAGCAATGTGTATGCTTATACTATTAAAGATCGATAAACTTTTTTATGTAATAACACGAGAATCGTGATTTCATGTTGTTTTGGATATAACATCTTTCACCTATCATGTAAGAAATTTTCTTTATAAAGTAATTGATTTTTTGCAACTTCAACGTGCAGAATGAAAAGTTAAATATACTCCAAAGAGTTATGGATTATGAAAGTGCAGGGCGTGAGATTTGAATCAAGATAATTGATTTGAATTGCTAACAAATTGATAATCTGCCAAGAGAAATAATGAGAAAAATAACTAACATGTAAAATGTTACTGTTACCATTTTATCAGAAGAGAATTAAAACATGACATGTGAGAAAAATTATTACATTATTATTAGAAGTTCAAGAAAACATTTGCCCTAAAGTGCATTTCATAGTAGATATTATACACATAAACAGTAATAGTACCATGGATGGACAGTACGATAGATGTCCCGTACAAAGTCCTAAAAATTGAGAAATATTTGGTACTTGTCTAAGATCACGTCATCATTGTACCATTTAAACAGTCTTGTAAAGTAGTGTTGTAGATTAAATGTCTAGCTGCAAATTAAAATTTAACCATGGTTTAACTCTGACTAACATAACTCACATTCAACCTCTCGTCCACTTCCGATAACCACCACGACTACCTCTCTTTTATCGGTCTACCCACGACATTGCAACACCACCTGCCGCCCATAAGCACGACTGCACTACCACCTGCCGCCCACAACAGTTACTGCACTACCAAATCCGATGGAAAAACACACACACAGAGACCTCACCCCTATCGACCACCCGTTTCACCCACCCACAAACGTGCGACACTCAACTCGTCAAGCTCGATGGATCTCGATGTCACCCTCAAATGCCGGTCCCCACGATCACTCACCCTGTGATTAGTGTTTGACCCCTTCTCAATCGCCTCCAAGGCCTTCTCCGAGCACCCTCCACCTGCCGACATCTATTAAGTTTAGGAGCCACCTCGCATCCCCGTTCTTGCTGCTCTCGTTCATTCTTGTTCCTTAGTTTGCTTGTTTCTGTTTGGCTGCTCGTGGGCGAAATGAATACTGATGATGCTAGGATCTATTCTGAAAATTGTTGTCGCCTTAACTGGACATATAAATCATGATTACTAACGATTTAAATTAATTGCTACACTATTTTAGAAGATTGCTTAATTGACACAATATTATTGATAGTCTAACACGACGTGTGATGATGACGTGGTGTTAATCACCATTTTTTTTAGCTGGTGATTTTACAATTGAAGTTATTTGAGCGCACGAGACATCTGCACGTGTAGCATGTTTGCGAGTTTTTTTTAGGAGAGAAAAGAAAGGAAAGTGGTTCATTTCCTCCCTTTTCTCTAATTTGTGAGTTTTTTTTAAGGAAAAAGTTCAAGTTTCTTTTGTCTCTAAATCTTTCATCCGGAAAATGAAAAAAAGATGGAGAGAAATGAAACTCTCATAAGTAATATTTTAATAATACATATATTACCCTTAAGATATTGAAGACTAAATTTTTAATGACTTTTAAATTTTAGGGCTCCTTACAAGAACTTACCATTTTACCTACAAACAGATAATTGTTTTAAATATTAAAGTTGACTCATAACTTATTATTTTGCTTTTAGTATGACATTAGTTATATTTGGATGTGAGGATTTTTGTAATCAACTCAATGCTAATTTTTATTTTTTTCTATAATGCAATAACCAGTGACATAAGACTTATTACATTAGTTTGAATTTTATATGATGTCATTGATATCTATTTTTTTTCTCATAAAAAATAAGGTTTATTTTAGGATCATATATTATAGTGTTTGTTAGAACTATATCATAGTCTTTATTAGAACTATCATATATATATATATATATATATATATATATATGTATATATATATATATATCTAATCCCAAAATTGTACCCTTAAGTTTATCCCCAATACAACTTTAGTACCCAACTTTGAAAAAGCGTACCAAATCAAGATCTCGACTGACGGACGATGGAGGACGGATGTCGTTAAAAAATCTGAGGGGTAGAACCGTCAATAACAGAAAAATAGATCTAAAAAACATGCCGATTTTAAAGAAGTACCTAACTTTGAAAAAGCGTACCAAATCAGTACCTCGATTTTTTGTCTTCCTTAGTTTAATCAAAACAAAAACAGAAAAATACATTAAAAATTATTAAGAATTTTTCTCTTTCTGTAATTTAATCCTTAAAAAAAACTTTCTCACACTTCTCTCTAAAAAACTCTTCTTTGTAAAAAAATAAAACTCCTCTCCCAAAAAAAATATTCTCTCTCTACACCCTGTGAACAACAATCTATGGTGGTCTCAGCTCCACCATTGTTTCTCTGCTCAACCTTGCATCTGGCTTTTCGACTCCCATGGAACTCTCTCTCTTCTCCTTCATTCTTTCCAGTTTTATTTGTAATTTCTTTATGTACTGTGCAGCTCATCTAGTTGATCAGGCAATGATACCATAACCTGCAACCATCAAATTATCCATCCCTCTCCTCAGCCCTTCTGCCTCCATAATCCCTTTGACAACACATCAAATTCCATTCTCCGGCGACCACACCGGTATCACCCATGAGCCACCGCGCCGGCAACACCCTCCGGCAACCACATCGGCAGAGCTCGAGATCAAGGTCCAGGTTCTCTCGTTTTGTGTTTTTTTGTTGACACTTTCCCCTTGTATTGGCAAAATAAATATGGATTGGGCGAACATGGGTGCCAAAACTCGATTCAGGTGGGGCGGTGGTGTTGACTGGCACACGTGGACCAATGGGAGTGGTGGCTCAGTAAGGGGCACCGAGGACTGGAATGGAAATGGGCTTGGCCGGAGTTTGAACGAAACGCCTCTGGCAATGGACCATTCAATTTCTTTTGGGCGCGAGTGCAGTGTACCCATTAGTCCCGAAGTCCATCATTTTCTTGCGGGTGCGACTATGGTCTCCTTTGTGTGGTTTCAGAAGGTGTGAGATGTGAATGACGGAGGAGGAACGCGAGAGAGAGAGAGAGTTTTGTTTTTATGGATTAAATTAAGGAAGAGATAAATTGAACGACTGTGATAAAGCAACGTGTATTTAAAAATTTACTTTTTCATGTGTTTTTCAACAATTTTTAATGTATGTTTTTGTTTTGATTAAATTAAGGAAGATAAAAAATCGAGATACTGATTTGGTACGCTTTTTCAAAGTTAGGCACTTCTTTGAAAATATGTGTATTTTTGAGATCTATTTTTCTGTTATTAACGGTCCTATTCCTCAGACTTTTAACGGCATCCGTAGTCTGTCAGTCGAGGTACTGATTTGATACACTTTTTAAAAATTGGGTACTTCTTTGATACACTTTCAAACTTGTGTATTAAAGCTGTATTGGGGAAAAACTAGAGGGTACAGTTTATATATATATAACAATAGATCTACACTATTTATTAAGCTAAACTTAGTTTGGTGTAACACTTCTTTGTTATTACACAATTACCGGCCTAAAATGATGACAAGTGGCATTCCAAGAAATTTTTTAAAAAGTGACACAAAATAAGAATTTTAATTGATAAGTAACTTCCTATAAAATTATATTAGGTTTCACAAATTAACAAAATTTATATTATTAATTTTATTTTGATACACGCATCGCGCGTCTACGTGACTCGTATATAATTAAATATCTTTTTTCTCTTTTCTACTTAACTATAAATGAAGCTTAAGAAGCGGAATGAAAATTATCTTCCTTTTTTTTTTTTAATTCTTCTCTTTCTCTTCCTTTCTTTTCTTTTCACTCGTCTCAGAAGCTATATATTGAAGCCGTTTGTTCTTTGAACTAGAATGAGTGGGTGGTTCGAGAAAGTGATGAGCGGCGATAAAGAAGAGGCCGCCGATGACCTCCGTACCACGATGGAACTGGACCAACGAGGAGAGGAGGCTGAGGAGGAAGAAGGACACGAGGAAGAAGAAGAAGGAGACGAGGACGACGAGGAAGACGTGGATCGTGCTTACACATTGCGATTCGGAGGAGAGATGGATCCATTGGCCTTCACCGAGGACGATGCCTTCGGCGTTCAGCCTTACCAGCAATTCGAGCGCCTCGAGCATCAGTACGAAGCCCTGGCCGCTAAAAAGCGCAAAGCACTCTCCCACAATCATCACGATCACCCTCGGTAATTGCTTCCTTTGCTTCTTGCAGCTGCTATTGGAATGTTAATCTTTTTAGGGACTCTTACAGCATATGCAATAATGGTTTCCTAATGTCGTTCTAGGTGTTACTAGATTGTTTTTGATATACTTAAATTTCGGTCATACATAATGAAGTGGAATGCAACTCTGTATGCATATTGATAGTAAAGTGGATGTTTGTTACGTTCAATCAGGGTTAGAAATTTGGGATTTAGGAAAAGGGAGATTGATATTTGATGCAGGATGGTACCTAAAGAGGGGTATTAAAGCCTGTCCTGCGATGATTTTTATTAACTATATATCTTGCTTTGCATGTCAATTCAACTTCTTACAGTCAATTAGATTAGAGATCGCGACACTATGCAGCATGCGATTGCGGATACGCCATATTATTTCAGTTTGACAATTGTGGCCTTCTTTTTTCTTGTAAATTTACACTGATGTCATCTACTTCTTTCCAACATCTCAATTTGTAGTGTTTATACTCTTTTCTTACATAACACTCCATCTTCTTAAGCTAACACGGGCTTATCAAACAGGTCTCAATGGAACTGCAACCAGTTCAAAGTTTCACAAACAACTTTATTTTTTTCAATATTTATTTTCTATTGTCTTACAAATAAGTCAGTATGTGCAATTGGTGTGGGTCAGGGTCTGCTACTTTGCTTTATACGGCCGGAAGGAGGTCTTGTTTCACCTTAATTAACTCTCGATTTCTAATTTTCTGCCACCTCCCTTCCCTGAGAAAGAAAAGTGCGAAAGTGCAAACAAACTTTTAAAGTCTTGAACCTGACCTCTTGCATTACTGTGGTACCTTTTTGGTCCACCAGTCCTTAGGGTTTTTACCCTTTGATGCTATTGCATAAATGCATTAAGCTTTAATAGTCACGTTTCCTTCGCAGGGAAATGCCTGCTAAGAAGTCAAGGCAAGTAGATATTCCCGAAGCAAGCATTGAAGAAATGATGGAAGTCATGACTTATGGCATGAGGAGAAAACCGAGGAAGGTATTGCTTCTTGTTGTTATTGATGTTGGATCGTATTAATTTATCTAGACCTTTTTCTTCTTTTCTGTATAGAATTTGAGTGCAATTTTTTACCTAGACCTTCTTGAGTCACCGGTTTGTTTCAAGTCTTTTCTCACTAGTTGTCCCCAGGTTCTCATCGATCTACCCCTACCTCGTCTTACCCCATCAATCCGATGGCAAAGGACCTCCTCAAAAACTTTTAGAGCGGTTGAGGAGCATTATAGCTTTTTCTAGTGGAAAAATTCGGAAGCTGATTTTTGTGAAAATGAAGATTAAAGGATCAACTGCTATATGGTGGTATTGTCTAACAGATTCTAGAGCCCTAGTTGGCGAGCCAAGTATTAGAACATGGAGCCTGATGTAGTCTAAGTTGAGAACATGGAGCTTGATGAAGTCGAAGTTGAGGTATAAGTTTCTCCCACTCGGTTACAAGCAAAGCTTGTTTGAGGGGTACGAAATTATTCGTCGCAAAGAGACCACATTCGGTGGAGACACAGATGCACTCAACAAATTATTCTTATGTAACTGGTCGGCTTAATCAGAGAAGATAACAACTTCTCGATACGTGTCAGGACCGAATATTCACATTAGGGATCATCTAGTTGCTGCTCGAGTTTGGTCTGTCAATGAAGCTTACCGGTTCACTCATAAGGTGACATATTCAGATTACATTGGTATGGAAAAGCGGAAAGAACACTTGTTCAACACCTAATTATGGCAGGAATAGTAGTGAAACTAGCGGTACACAAAAAAGCATTAATTTTGAGCGAGGGTAAGCTGAATTATCGCGCAGAAAAAGGTTTCCCATATAGGTCATAGGTGTTTTACTTAT
Organism: Escallonia herrerae; assembly: GCA_033070095.1. Lineage (NCBI taxonomy): Eukaryota > Viridiplantae > Streptophyta > Magnoliopsida > Escalloniales > Escalloniaceae > Escallonia > Escallonia herrerae. The sequence goes on along the minus strand of JAVXUP010000101.1, from coordinate 635,035 downwards.
TGAATCTGATTGTTTGTCATATGACTGCCCTAAAAGGACAGAGATGGCAGAATCAACACTCCGGAGGGCTCTGAAGCACGGGTGCGACGATTTAGCCGATGCACCAGCACTGGGTGCGTGTCAATAATTCTTTGATTTTTCCAATTAATTTGCTGACCTTCAGGTGTGGCTCTGACACGGCAGGGACACAGTTTGGACACGCACCGGGTTCTTTAGGGCTCAAAGTCGAATCTGGGAAGAATTCTGGGTCAGAATAATGATTGGCGACCTAGGGTTCCTAACAATCTGGACAGAGAGAAGAGAGAAAGAAGAAGAAAGCGGCAACAACTTCCAGTCGACCACGACCATGTCCGGCAGTGTGTGATTACCAAAGAAGAAAAAGAAAGAAGAAGAATGAAGAAGAAGAAGGACGTACCTGGATGGGCTCGTCTTGGAAAAGAAGAAGAACAGCCTCTGTTGTCTTAGAAGAAGAAGAATATGTTGTCTTGGAAGAAGAAGACTGCTCTCTCTTCTCGATTTTTGTTGTTTTAATCGCTATTGCTGCTTCATTACTTTTTAACTTTCTATACCTTAGTTTGGTACCCACTTATTAACTTACTATCCAAACTAACCCCATAAATTTATAAAAATACTAGTAATAGCCAAACTCAAAAAAAATTATTGTGTTAAGCTTTAAAATTTCAATAAATTTAAAATAACCCACCAATTTAACAAACTTTCTCACTAATTTGGTTGGAAGGATTAATATCTTTGTTACGCATATAAAGAACATATATATTATATAAATATGTGTGTGTGTATATATATATTTGCCATATCCCTGCCTTACCTGTGTACTCTTTTTTTTCTTTTCTGGAATGACGTATCTGAGTATCCGCACCGCCACAGGAGTCCGGGCTTCCTAGGTTGAGGGAGATAGAGATGGCAGCCAGCAAAATGGAATTTCGTATGAATCCCATGGCGAAGTGAGGAGGAAGTGCCGCTTAGTCCAGTTGTAGATGAGATGCTTGTGGTGACGTGCAATGGCATCCCAATTTGATAATGAGGATGAAACTGATGTCCAGCGGAAAAACATCTTTCGGACTCGGGTTCTATGTAAGGTTAAGGTATGTACCATTGCAAGTGATGGTGGAAGAATGAAAACTTGGTTTCTGCTGACATGATTAAAAAGTTAAATCTTCCTGCTGAGAAACGCCCTGCACCATACAAGTTGTCTTGGTTTTGAAGAGAAGCAGAGGTTCCTGTTACGCTAAAAGGTGCTTAGTCAATTTCAACATGGGTTGTAAATATTCAGATTCTGTTTGGTGCGATGTTACAGCTAGTGGATGTTGCTCTTGTGTTGCTTGATGGCCTTGGTTTGTGGGATATGAATGGCGAGCACCAAACATGAGCCAATATATTTTTCTTTCTGGAATTGCGAGCTAAAAAAAAAAATTGGCTGTACACACCTTGACGTAGTGACAATTCATCAAGGCCAGTAAGGAGACTAATCTAGTGTATGCTCTTGTCCCATGAATCTTGTAATCGCAGTAGTCAATGCTAGCAGAACAAACACTGCAAATATAGAAACTACCACAACTTTAAAGATCTTATTCCAGAGGAACTTCCACACGGATTACCACTTCTGAGGTTATTCCTGGCACTTAATTGCTAAAATTATCTTACTATCGAATGAGTACTGCTGAAGATGACGAGCTAAGCAGACACGCGGAGGAGTTATTAGATAAGGGTTTGATCAAGGAGAGCGTCAGCCCATGTGCAGTCTCGGCTTTACTGACCTCGAAAAAAGATGCAACATGGAGGATGTGCGTTGAGCCGTTGACAGCCGTGTCATAAGCAAGATAACTGTCAAGTATCATCTCGCTGTGCCACAATTGGATGATATGATGGGCATGCTTGCTGGTTCTTCCATTCATTCCAAGATTGACCTTTGTAGTGGCTGTCACTAAATTTGGATCAGGCCTGGGGATGAATGGAAGACTGCCTTCAAGACGAAGGATGGGCTATATGAATAAAATTGTTATACTGTTAGGATTGTCAAATGCTCCAAGCACATATGTGCAAATGATGACACAGGCTTTACGTCCAAATATTGGTCATTTTATTTTTGTGTAGTTTGATGATGTGTTGCTTTATATCAGAGATCCTATCCATCAGGTGGAATATCTTCATCGATCGATGCAAGTATTATGACCAGAGAAGCTCTATGCCAAATTGAGAAGTGTGACTTTCTTCAAGATCATTCTGTTCTTGGGTTTTATAGTTTCAGCCGAAGGAGATAAAGCTGATCCAAGAAAATTTCAGCACCTAATGGCCCCGATCATTGAATGTTTGAAGGGTGACAAGTCTACTTGGGATAAATTAGCTAAACCAAAGCTTTCACTAGGTTAAATAAATGATATGTGCTTGCTCTACCAGATTTAGTAAGCTTATTGAACTGGAATGTGATGCCTCAGAGGTTGGCACTGGCAGTTTTCTTAGCTAGCTTGGTCGACCTTTTGATTCTTTCAACGAGAGGTTGAATGAGGCAAGAAGAAAGCGTTCAACTTTTGATGTAGAGTATTATGCTGTAGTGCAGGCCCTTGGGCATGGTGACATTATATGATTTATAAGGAGTTTGTGCATTATTCCGACCATGAAGCTCTTCGTTACCTCAATTCTAAGAAGAAGCTGAATACTAGGCATCTGTAATGGACTTATTTCTTACATGAATATGTCTCTGTGCTTAAGCATAAAGCAGGAACATGGAATGTTGCAGCTGATGCGTTAAGTATTAGAGGAGCAATCTTGAGTACTTTAACAGTAGAAGTTGGATTTGATCAGATGAAATCCTTCTATCGTGAAAAGTTTAAAGCATTTGCCGAATCACATCCCGGTAGCAGCAACGAGTTTATGTGCTAAATGTATTCTGATTTCGTGACATTGTCTTTGCATTCCCTACTGTTCGTGACATTGTCTTTGCACGGCGGGGGACTTGGAGGTCATTTTGGTTGAATAGCACAGTCTTTCTAGTTGAGGATAAAGACCATTGACCTAAGCTGCGAAGGAATGTTGAGTGCATTGTCAAAAGACGCTGGATATGTCAATTAGCCAAGGGTCAAGTGCGAAACAGGGGTTTATATATTCCACTACCTATTGTATCTTCTCCATGGGCGGATTTTGTCCGGGGGCTACCTAGTACACAGCGTAAACATGATTTTTATTTTAGTGTTTGTTGATAGGTTCTTAAATATGGCTCATTCTTCCCTTGTTCACAAACTGATGATGCGCCTATGGCGGCCGATATATGTTTCGAAGAGATTGTTCACGTTGTGTTCCTAAATCAATCGTTTTTTACGTCGATGTCAAATTTATGAGTCATTTCTGGAGAACATTGTGGAAAAGGCTTGGCATGCAACTGAAACACACTAAATACACATTATCCTCAGACAGATGGCCAAACAGAAGAAGCAAATCGTACTTTGCATAATCTTTGAAGGTGCCTTGTTAGACATCACGTCAATGGTTGGGATGAAGTATTGTCACAAGTTGAATTCATTCAATAGTGTTTTAACCATAAAACTGGTCGTGTACCTTTTAAGATTGCCTATGGCAGAGTCATATCCTTGTGTTCGTTTTGGTTCCTTTATTGACTAATATGCCTACCAGTGATGATGCTGATGCTTTTATTGAGGGTGCGCACCAATTGCATGAAGAGCTAAGGAGAAACATCAAGATTACACAAGAAAGTATAAGCGAAAGGCTAATTTGAAGTGTCGAGAGAGTATATCGGGTGGGCAATTAGGTTTTGATTTATATACGAAAAGGAATATTTTCACATTGTACTTGTTACAAGCTGCGGGTTGAGAATTTGGTCCTTGTAAGATCCTCTAAAGACTGGGACCAAATGCATCTGTGCTGGAATTTCCTACAGGTTATAACATAAGTCACATATTTAAAGTATGTGATCTCTACGACTATCCGGGGCATGGAGAATTGACAAGTGATGGCTATGGTCATGCTACAAGTATCCCTTGTTGGCCAGCGTATCTGGTTGAAGACATTCTAGAGTCAGAGAATTAATATAAATCAGAAGGCACGGTTGAAAGAGTGCTAGTCAAGTGGAAAGGAAAACCAATGGCCGAGTACACGTGGATTCTTCTCGAAGATTTACAGCAACTTGAACAAAGTCTTCTTAACTGTTATATGCAGCCAAACTTGTCGGAGTTGAGTTCTCAGCCTGGGAAATGCAGCGCAAGTGCAGATTCCTTTGAAGGTGCACAAGAGGATGGGTAAAAGAGTTGTACCGGTTTCAGAATGTAACTAGCCGTTTTTTGGCTTATTTTTACTAGGAGGTTGTCTTGGGTTTATGGTGCACTAGTAAGCAGGATACCATTGGAACTTATGTCATAGTTTTAACGAGGTCTTATAAGGGTGACAGAATTAGTGTATTGAGTCTTTCTTGGATAATATTTTAATGACTACTTAGAGAAAACAGCCGTCTAGGGCTTCCTCTTGAGCTATTGCTGTTGCTACTTCAGTTTTGGGTGAGTTATTCTACTTTTTCAGTTCTCTGTTGCTTCCTTTAGCGTTTCCTTCTCTTTCCACATTCTCTTGCCACATATACGGCTTGTATAATTGTAAGATTTGTATGGGCCTTCCTAACACCTGTCCTCTTATCAGCATCTGATATGCATCTTATCTGACACATCCCTCTTATCTGTATCCTTTAGATATCAATGCCACAGGCCCCATTTGAAGATTCCTTCCTTCTTAGTTCACAGTTATTTTTGTACAAGTCCAAAAGGTGCTTACTGTACAGCTTCTTTCTTCAGTATGTACTATATAGCTTAATTGCATGGAGCGGGTGCGGGGACGAGGATGGGACTGGGAATAGGATCACGTAGAATTAATTTTACGTATAGTGACGTATGAAATACAATCATACAGATGTAGTTGGATATAAAATTTCCTTTACTAAATACCATGTAGCTCCCAGGATGCTGCTTATACACACACACACACACACACACACACACACACACACACATATTTACACACACACATATATACACACACACACACACACACACAGATATATATATATATATATATATATATATATATATATATATATATCGATTCAGTGGAATATCCAAATTTATGTCCGTAGTAGCAGGGAAAGTGCAGATCTTTTATTGGCTTGAATGATAGATCGGGGTGCCTTCCATACTGGCCATTATTGGAATAGCCTGACATGGTCGTATCGAAACCATGCGTTATTGGACAACCCTTTTAAGGAGTACTACGGACCTACTCCGACCATGTGCTCTGCCTGATAAAGATCAGAATCAAGAGACAGATCGGCTTTCTCTTGGCCCAATGCTAGTCTGCTTCACCTTTCTCCTTATCTGAGTTCCCTGGCCTCCACAAATTGAAAAGTTTGTGCCAGTGAGAGAGAAGTATCTTCGGCTACAAAAGTTCGTGATCTTAACCTACCTCGAATTTTGCTGCCAACAAGCTCCCAGGAGATTTGTGGTGTTCCTTGACGAATCCTACAAATAGCTATATAGATGTGTGTATGTATATTTATCCACCAAGTTAGAACTAATCACGTACCTAATCAAGCATAACGGAATTTTAGTTGTCTGCCTGTAGTTTGCTCGTCCCATAAAGATTTGCAGCTTTTTGGCATGTTGTCTATTTAAAACCTGTTGGCTAGGTTTATTAACTTATGTTTGAAATTGCTTCCAGACTCTAGCTATATTACATATTGCTCTTCGCTTTTGATGTTTACTTGCCACAATTGATTTGTTCTTGTGCAGTCGAAGAAAAGAGGTAGGCGAAAGGGATCAAAGAGTAAACTAAGTCCAGAAATTACGCGAAAACTTGGTGATGCTACTCTTCATTATGCACATGGCCGGTATGATGAGGTAATCATGTGATGCAAGATTTGTGATATTCCTAAACAGACTCTTAGTGTCTTTTGTATAAGCTGTAAACTGGCACTTTCGGTGTTAAAATGGTTTGCAATTAATCAGGAGTATTTGGACAGACACAGAGGTTTTTTTTGGATGATGAAAAACATGTCTGTTTGGGTTTATTGGGAGTTAAGGTGCAGAAAATAATAGAAAAAGAAGCTATAGGAGTACAACTGTACAACCTAGGCATCACATCTAGGGTTCTTGGGCATCACACCTAGGGTTCTTAGGTATCACACCTTAGAAGATGCATCACACATCTAATAAACAAACTGATATCTAATTGCTTTCAAAGCCTTAATAAAAGGCTAAAACATCACTTTATATAGAAAGCTACTGCAGATTATACGCAATTAAAAGGCAGAACCAAAGAGATTTGTCTGCTTCAATCAAGCCAGTTGAATACCTAAAATCTTGGGAGTGCAGCATATGCAAAGTCAATAATTCTGAAATCAATCAGTCAATTATTTCTAAAAAATAGAAATATTGAACAACTTCAACTTGAAACCAGTCCAGAGTATCCCAAAAGTTTCCATTCCATCTTGGGAATGCCTTATCATAAATCTTGGCCTTTGGGCCGTCTCTTGCAGACTTTTGGTTGCTGCTAACAATCCTCATTATCATTCTTTTCCAACTTCTGATGCCAAGGGTTGTGTTCATATGAGTTTTCAATGTGGTAATATCTGTCCCCCTTATTCTTCTTTATTTCTTGTTTTGACAAGTGAAATTATTCACAACGGCCCAAGAAATGGGCAACTCCATGTTCTCTAGGTGGATATGGAGCAAAACAAAAGGCCTTGGACACCCAAGAGTGAGCCCAGGCGGATAAAATCCATTACGAGACACCAAACCAGCCAACGATGGCATAAGCTACGAAAAGATAGCTAAAAGGTAGCGAAAAAATGGGCCCAATGCGCGGTCAAAAGGTGTGACTACGATGGGATGGTAATATACATGAAATACTACAAAAACTAAAGAAATAAGGCTAGTTTTCTTCCTTGTTTAGGATGGTAAACCATATACGTTAACATATATACTTCATATTTGTAGGGGGTGCTTAAGTTACTTTGTTAAGTGCTTTTAGGAAATGAACTTCGTATTTTTCAGCTTTTCGTTGAGATAAAGACATAAAAATAAGCAACAATCTAGAGTCAATTTTTTTAGCACTTAACCCCTTTCCTTTTATGCCATGGATTCCGTTTTGTTCAAAAAATGGTACCTACTGAAGCCGGATGAAAGGAAACTTTCACGTTTGATTTTGAAAAGAAGGGGGGGGGGGGGGGGATCCAATAGGATCCTATCCCAATTTTTCTTTTGCAAGGCCCATAACAAAAATACCCACTTTCTTACGATTACGAGATTCATTCGAATATGAAATTCAATCCTGGAAATGCAGCATTCCGCACGGTAGCAAGTGATTGAGTACAATAGTTCCTCGTATAAAATTATTGACTCTAGAGATATAGTAATATGGAGAAGTAGTATTAATCATCTCATATAAATTCTAATATTCATAATTAATTCAAATCAGCATGTCTGCCACGTAAGGTAAGGTATGATCATGTTTGCACAAACATAAGAAATCAAAGCATTTTGGCCCTCTCTTATAAGACAATCCAGAAGTAGATTGATTAAAAGAGTCAGGGTGCTCGAATTAGCCTTAAGGTTCAAAATGTAATGCAGTATTTTTGGGTTGATGAAAGTGTACATTTGGACAGCTGAAAAAGAAGCAGAACATGGTCAATATTGGGCTTGATTGAGGATTGTGATAGTTGGGGATTGATGCAACTTAAGTAACTCAATTTGAACTTAAGGTGGAATAGCTACATTTGATTAATGGTCTACTGGTGGTACGGATTGTTGATTAGAACATTGTATCGACAAGTGTACGTAGTCTGCATTTTAGACATGCACTTTCTTTCTGCATGTGTAGTTAAAATCCTTTATTTATTTATTGACACCATGGCATCTGCGAGTATTGCCAAAAAGTTACAGAATAATAGAAAGATTTAACTAAGAAAGAATGAGCACTTGCGCAGGGTAAGGGAGAGGTAGAGAGATATAGAGGGGGAGAGATGGGGAGAGCAAATGAGTTTTGGAGAGAGAGTTAGAGACCGTGGAGAGAAAACTGGTGAAACAAGCAAAGGAGAGTTGGAGAAATGAGCAGTCGCACACAGGTAAGAGAGAGAGAGAGAGGGAGGGTATAACAGAGAGGGTTGGAGACCGAGAGTAGAAGTGGGGAAACAAACAAAAGAGAGTTGGTGAAGTGAGTTTTGCTTGCACGGAGGTTGGAGAGAAGACACATGAAGAGAGAATTGGAGGAAATTGAGAAGCAGAAGAGAAATTCCAGCCTTTGGGATCTAAAGAAGAATGCACAGGAAAAGAAATGAAGCCGTGCTCGTAGGATTTGGAAATGACTATCTGAGTTTAGCGAGAAATGGAGGTCATTCGACAAGGAGATCTTCATGCTATTTTTGGTCCCTAGCAACGATGGTAAGACTTTTGACGCTAAGTTTTTTAAGATAGATTTGATATTAGAAATACGATATTTAGGATGAAAACTTTTCGGGTTATGAAATTATGCTAGGACTCTTATTGGTGAAACTGAGAGCTGCTAGGCGTCATTCCCCCCGTATAATGCCTTCAATCTGAAATTCCCGGTGCTCCATCTATGTTGACAGCTAGTGCTCTTTGTACTGATACAGACAGGCATTTAGATGTTCTTAGCACCAACTTTACCAGATACTACCAAAGCTGTTATTGCTTTTATGGTTTATTGAGCTGGTTTATTTTGTTCTTCTTATACTATTTACGTCTATAGTTGAATCTGAGCTTCAGAGCACATGACTGGGTCCTCTGTCCTGTTTCAAGGAACTGAACTCTATGCTAGAGATAAAGTAATGGTGAGGGCCGCACTCTCTGTTGATCACAGAGGTTCTATTTCTGGACCTGTCGTTTGCCCTTTAGTACATATTCATACTTCTTATACTGATCTCCTTTCTGTCATCTATGCCTACCTTCTGAAGATTTTGCCACGTTTTCTCCATTCAATGTGTCGCCCCATCGAGATATCAGCCAATTGTTGCTGTGGTTCGCTCATTTGAACCTAACCTTTCTGGTGCAGTTTCACCGTCGCCATCGCTGCACAAATGAACTCCCTGTCTTCCTCCTTCCTTATTCTTTTGTTTTTTTTCCATATTTGCTCTAGTTTAATTTCCTAAGTTTTGTTAGTCGTTCTGTTTTTTGACTCCTAATTTTCTGTCATAGCTTATTGTTTTTATTTGTTTAAGTGCAGGCTATATGTCTGTTGAAAGAAGTCATTCGCGTCTCCCCCAATTTGCCTGATTCATATCATACGCTTGGCCTTATCTATAATGCAATTGGTGATAAAAAGAAAGCCTTGAACTTCTACATGCTTGCTGCGCATTTGACGCCAAAAGATGCATCTCTCTGGAAGCTCCTTGTCACTTGGTCCATGTGAGTTTTCTATTTATCTCGTCACATGGAAGTAATGCTAAGCGTCCCGTACATTGCTGGGCCGATTCTCTAAAAGCTTCAGCTTTCAAAGCACCGCAAATTCACCGCACTTGCAATGAAACGCAAACCACTTTTTTTTTTATCAACCAATTCTGTGTGTAATGAGACTTAGAAAGTAAAAGTAAAAGTGAAGGCAAGGGACTAATGGCACCAATTAACCAATAAACATGAAAAGTGTAAGGCTATCATCGGCTATGTAGAAACCATATAAGAAAACTCTCAAAACCCTAGAATCTGAACCCTGGTTCTGTAATACATGTTAACTTCATTGATTGTGGACTGAATTGCGAACATGAGAACCCCAAGAGGGTTTACACTTCACATGAAAATCAGACATAAATCCAGAATTGTGGGAAATAGACCCTACTCTAGTATATTCTATTCTATGATCTAAAACAACCATTTAAAATGTAGATAGCAGAGAGTGAGATGTGAACTTATTTTGGGTATTTGGTCTTGCAAGTTTTTTCGAGCGTTGCCTGGTGGGAAAGCAGATCTTGTTTTTTCTACTCCTTCCAGGATAAAGGTGTAGAATAGATGGATCTGAGGTGAAAGGTGGCCGGTGAAGTTGAGATTGATGTCCTGAATGTCATTTTTTTCCTTTTTTAAAAAACCTTCGAGGGACGCTGCGAAATTTTGAGTTGTTTGTCAGTAGCAAATGGTGACCCTCTATTCTGAGATGGCTGGCATCCTAATATGTCAGTCTTGCGGAGGGTGATGGAGCCCTAAGCTCTTCGGGAGCAAGAATTAGGCTTTCTGGTCCATCCTTCGCGCGATGAGTTAGGAGATCCGATATTTTTGTTTAACTCGGAAGATGATGTGGACATCAAGGTAGGCCCAGGAAGCTTGGAGTCTCTTGAGGCTCCTTTAAAGAGGAGGAAGTTGTGGCAGGTTTGAAGGCTATCCTGCGCCAGACAGGACATGCTTGCTTTTTTCCACTTCTTTTCTGAGCATTGGTGCTTCGAGATGTCACAGTGTTGGAGGGGAAGGGGTAGGGTTTGCCCGCCGGGGGGGGGGGGGGTGATCCTACCTGTCCCATTAGTTTGGGTGGAGTTTTTTAAGTTGCTATCCGAGGTATTGACTCTTGTGATCTCCGAGTCCCCAAATGCTAAAGGCAGATTTGGGATGCCGTTTTTATGCAATTGAGTATATGGATACCAGAACAGAGCCACTTTGCAAGGGCTTGCTTGGAAATTGAAAAGGCTTTGATCATATTGACTAGAAGTATATCTTGTTTTTGTTGGTTAGAAGTGTTTTTGTGAGTAAATGGAGGGCTGACGTATCTCAATTTATATGTGGAAGGAGAGAGGGAGAGTAGGGAGAGAAGCACTAGTTGGCATTCAATTCAGAAAAAAACTTATTTTTAACATATTGTTCAAGGTCCATTTTATCGGACAAAGGGAGATTTGTAAATGGAAAACATAACTAAATTATATTCGGATTTATGGAGTAGATTATCTAGGATTCATGTCAAATTATGTTCTTACATTAAGGATAAAATTCTAAATCTTCAGTCAAGGATTTCACTGGGGGCCCGAGTACGTGGACGCCTTTCAAAAGTGACTTTGGGTCTCTGAAACTCATCAACGGCTTAGATAGAATTGTTTTTCTTCAGCCAAGGTCTTGGTTATGGTGAATTTTAGTCCTGCTGGGTTCTTCGCTTTCATTTCTGTTGATTGTTATGGAGTGTTCGAGTCTCTTAATGGACAAGGGGGTTGAAAGGGGTTATTTCAGGGCCTTCAGCAATTCCCAGAAGGGGATGCCCCACTCTTTTTTGTTGTTTGCCGAGTGACACTGTTCTCTTTATGATGCCGAAATTAATCAGTTGAGGTATATTTGAGTGGTGCTACGATTTTCCAAGCTTGGCCAAGGCTGAAGTAAATGTAGCAAAGACCGAGTTGATGAGTGTTCCTTGGCATGGTCTTTGGTTGTAGAGTTGGGAGCTTTCTTCACCTATTTGGGCCTGCCTTTAAGAGCTTCTTTCAAGGACAAGGCATGCCAGAACCTGGCTATTGAACGCTTCCAGAGCCTGTTGGCCAATATGGAGTTAGACCTACGCTCCCAAAAAGTACTGTGTCGACTCTCCCTACTTTTCTTTTGGAAGAATTGGAAAAGGTTCATGTTTTAGGGTGCTGCAAAGACAAGAAAATATCCTTTGGTGATCTAGGGTGTGGTATGCTTTCTGGAGCAAAAAGAGGCCCTTGGGGTGAAAAATTGGAAACTTTTTACTCCTCCCTTATAGACAGTGACTTTGGCGTGAGCTTCATAGGCCTTATGACGCTAGCTTTTGGGTTGGATTTGTTGGTACCTTAAAGAAGTTTATTCATCTTCAAGTGGGTAATGGTGGAAATGTAATTGACTTATCATGTGCAAAGGAAAAACTCTGCAATTCCTTCCCTAATGCAGAACCGGCCTGGAATTCTCGGATTCCCTCGTTCAGGAGAAACCTACAATTTGGGAGCAGGACATGTAAAGAGATTTTTTGGTCGTCTGACGTTTTAGATCCTATTTTCTCTTTTGATGCCACGAGCTAGAGCTTCTTTTCTTTGGAAGAATATGTGGAAGTCGTTGGGTCCTTCTAGTGCGCGCCTTTTCTCTTAAGAAGCAGCTAGAAGTGGATATTGACAGGAATAATCTGCAGAAGAGGCAGTGATGCAACACAGAAGTTAGGCAAATAAAAGGATAGATTTGCGCCACCCTCCCGCAGGCGGTCTGACCGTGAATGCTTTGACATCCAAAAATTACGTTTGAGATCTTTTGGGAATTTATTTATGTTCACGCTGAAAATAGAGCTTTGCTGTAATTCTATTAATAATTGGAGATTTGTGTTGATGAGAATCTAAGCCCAAATAGGCTGAAAAGTGTTTTAGCAGTCTACGATTTCTTATTGTCTAAGTTAGCTATCCCTAATAAACTAAGATGTAATCCCCATTTTGAAGACGTTACTGAATGATTTTTAGACTTGGGAGTTAAGAGAGGTGCGTCCTTTTATCCTCTTTAGCCTGCGGTCAAGCCAATTCCTTGTGAGAAAGAAGCAAACTGTCTGTTATCTGTAGTGCCCTTGCCAGGGTGCCACCAGATGACCTGCGGTTAGGGGATTCCTTGCGAGTGGGTGACACAAATCTATCTTCTTATTTGCCTATTTCCCGTGCAGCATCATAGTGGTATCAAAGCCGAAGCGTGGACCTTGGTTTTGATTTGCTTTGAATAACACTATTTAGAATTAAGAAAAGAGAAAAAGATTAATCAGCTGACTTCACTGTTCATCGTGTGCATCAACAGATTTTGTCCACTTCATCATTGTCATTGCATAGTAGGTCGGATCAGATTACTTATGATTTCTGGTCAAAAGGGAACTTTTCAGACTGTTCTTGTGCAAAACTAGACCAATTACAAGTAATCCATTGATCGCCATCGGCATCCCCGTGCCTTGGGACTCAAAGCCACCGTTTCCTTGAGCCACCGACGCTGCTGTGCAACCCTAATTTTGAAAAGAACAAAGCGTAAGGTTTTGGTTGCTGGTTATGGACTTGGGCCAGCATCTCTTTACCAGGTTTGGCATTTATGAATTCTGATCTTCCTATTTTAAAAGCGATCAAAGCCTAGCCCTATACCCTTTTTATCTTCAAACAAGGCCTTCTCCTTTGTCCGAACTTTTCAAATTAAAAGTTAGCCATATTTTGTGTAAAAGCCCATCCTCCTTTGTTAATTCTTTTTTCCTTCCAAGCTCCTCATCTAAGTTCCCAATCCCAATTCTTTCGTTTTTACTTTTATTAGGCCCAAACCAAAAAGAAGACTTCCTTTTTCTCAGCCCAATTCCGTTTGAATTTAATACTGTCCCCCTTCCTTTGCTTTAACACTTTCTTTATTTTAAACGAACGCAGCTGTCCCTTGAGAAACATGCAAAAAAAAAAATTCCCCCCTGTTTCTTCAAACCAGCCAGTTCTTTTCTTTCTAAGCCAGTCCAAACTCTAGACCATACGAGACGGCTTTGTCAGTGACCAACCTACTTGGGAAAAAAAAAACGTAGGTAAGAAAATCGAGGAGGCAGAGCGCCTTAAAGCCGGACCAATTTGGAGTTCCCCTAGTATCAGTAGCACTTAGAGTTAACTCTCAGCAACATCAAAGAGGTGCTTCACTTGCAATCTGATCTTGGCCGGGATGAACGATAATGATAAAGAAGTGGTTGACGGAATTCAATGACTTATATGGTAAACATTTGGTAAGGACAATGCTCATCTTTTTTATTGTGCTATTTAAAGCAAAATCAAAAGCAAAAGTCCAGTCTTCAGCTTTGATACCGCTATGATGCAGCACAGAAAATTGACAAATAAGAAAAAAATTGCGTCACATCCTGCAGGACCCGCTGACCTGCAGGCCATCTTTTGCAAATGCACGGGCCGTTAGTTTCTTTCTATCGAGAATTCGGCGTGCCTGCAGGCTTAGAAGATAGAAGGTCGCACCTTTCTTCAAAATATCTCAAAATCAGTCATTATCTTTTAGGCTAGAGGGATTACATTGACTTAAAATTCTCAAATACCCTGAATCTCCAACTATAAATAGAGTTAATTAAACCTGCTTACCATAGTTGTATATTTAAAATCCCATAAGATCTCAGAATCCCCCATCACGGAGAGTGTTTATCAATGGGAGTTTCATGTGCAAAAATGATGCGGAGACGGAGAATCATCTCTTCCAACACTGCCCAATTGCCAAGGAAACGTGAGATATGGTTCTAGGCTTTGGGGCTGGGTTGAATGATGCCTCGCTTTGTTGTGGAACGTGTTCGGAGGTGGTCATTGTTCAAGAGAAGGAAGAGGGCCGGGAGGGTCTGGGGCTTGATTCCTCGATGCTTATACTGGCGCATTTGAAGGAAAAGCGATACTAGAGCATTCGAGGATGTGGAGATACCTTCATGCCTCCTCAAGACTAGCTTTTTGTCAAATCTTTGTTGCTGGGCTGAGGGCAATTTTTTAAGTGTCCAAATGAAGCATTCTTGTTTGTGCATAGCTTTTCATGTGCGTTTCGGCCCCTGTGCTCATATTCGTGGATATCACTTATCAGGGAAAAAGGAAGGCATGGTGTCTTTCATGATAAGTTGGAGTCCCTGAACCGTTGTTGGTTGATAAAAGTGGAGTAGGAATGGTCGCTCTGAGTAGAAGCTTAGGGGTTTTTGAGTAGGAAGATATGAGTTGTCAATGGTGATTCTCTCCTATGAGCTGTGCGTTATGTAGAGGATGGAGCCCCAGGCTCTTTGACCAAAAGCATTGGTTTTCTGGTGCAACTCTGTGTGATGAGGTCTCAGAAAATTGGAGAAATGTGCGGGGCACATATTTTGAGTGACGAGAGACCTTGGGTCTATTGCTAGTCTTTGATGGACAATCATGGTCATTTTTGTTCATGTAAATTAAACGTAATTGCAATTTGACTTTGCAATTTCGAATTTTCTTTTTCCCAACTTTTAATCTCCAGCATATCTGATGGAAAGATTTGTAAGAATGCTGAATTCACTTAATTTCGCTTATGCAGAGAGGAAGGGGATACTGGACAGGCCAGGTACTGCCTTTCTAAAGCTATAACAGCAGATCCTGAAGATCTTAGTCTCAAATATGATCGTGCATCACTGTATGTGAAGCTTGGAGATTATCATAAAGCTGCTGAGTCATATGAGCAAATTTCACGTCTCTGTCCAAAGAATGTTGAAGCGCTCAAGACAGCCGCAATGGTTTGTACTTTGTTATTCTCTAAGTAGCCATATTTAGTGCACATTACATTTTCCTTTTCCACCTTTTTGAAATGATATCTGCATACAATGATTTGTGTTAGGCGGAGTCAGCTTCATTGTTCAGTATGAAATAACAGATGACAATCATTTATTTCTAATTTCATTCTTTGTACAAGGCAAGGTTTGTACTTTATGTCAAATGTAGTAGTCACTTTTAAACGTGCCAGAGTAGTATTCCCTACTCTACAGGTAGTACTCTACATACTGTATGCATGAAAAGTTGATGCAAAATAATAATTATGAAGGCAAGGTTGATCCTACTGCAGGGTTTGTGCTCGGCCTCTCTAACAGCCAGTTGCTAGGGTTCTGTGTACTCACGCTTGACTGAAACTCGACCTTTGTAATTAGAAGAGGTGCTAGGGTTCTCCGGTTTCACGTGGCCCACGCAACAATTGAGCTAACTTCTTCACGTGCTCAATGCTAGTGCACTTGCTCAATTTGATCAGCAACTGGTAGGCTCACCTACTCTTATAACTCATCCATGCTACCAGTGGCGGATCCAGGCAATTAGTAGACTGGGCCAAACAAAAATGCAAATTTCAACTCGAGTAGAGCTTGATACTTTTTGTATTAAAAAATTGCAGAACGAAATTAGTAATTTGAAACCAATGAGATCAAGGACTATTAAGAGTTCTAAGTTTGGACCATTCAAAGATATATCCTAAATTGGGATGTTAGCCATTAGCACCAAAGGTAGAATCCAGAAGACTATAAAAGGAGATGTAACGTGATATCACAAAATTAGGCTGTTAATGCTGCATTGCAATATGAAAAACCGGTTCTGATGATCACAGACTTAGGCTTTTTGTCGATCTTTAGCTTGTGTGCAATTGAGACTAGATAGTTTATGCTTAAGAAAATTTTTGATCCAAACCGACTTCAGTTGGAAATTTTGGGGTAAGAAAATGAAAAATATGATTTTGGAAACAAAATTTCTAGTGTGTCTTTCGTCATTAGTCACCAAATATAAGTCATCATTTTCTAATAAGAGAAAGCTTCATCACATCCCTTCTATCAATCGTAATTTTTGAAATCTAGAAACTTATAACCATGTCATTTATTGACTCCTATTACAAAATTTTCTTAGAATTGATGGTTCCCTTACGTATCATGATTATGAAACAAGTAGAACATATTTGATATGATTACTTCAAAAAGATAGTCAAATTCTTTGTGAAAGCCAATCTCGTTTGCACTAGGGAATACAGAAGGAGTCCACCTAAGGTTGCGAGGTCCGCTCAAATATGGGCAACTAGTTAGGCAAGGAGACCCTCTCAAGTCTTCGCAACTGAACTGAAACACCACACTTCGTCTGGGCTAACATCAAATATTGTAGCAAAAGATCCGGGCCTAGTAACATACTAGGTTAGTTATCCGAAATTATTGCCAGGGCCAAGGCCCTCCCTCACCCATAGCTGGATTGGCCCCTGCATGCTACAATACCTTTACCTACAACATTGTACTTCTGTTAGTCACTTATGTCACCGTCACACCTTGTCTGCACGATTTCAGCCCATCATGGTACTGGACCTTCGTTTTCCTTTCAGCCCATTGCTCTTTCTCCAAGTATAGATGGTCACATGGATTGGCCTTGTTCTTTTGCACTCAAGCACAAACTCTTTGGGATCGACATAATCCTGTAACACGCTCTATTTTCCCCTATCACCTCGATAGTCCCTATCCTTTCAAAGTTCACCATGACAAGCGAAGATGCAAGCCTGGGCCCTTCGAATATTACTTGGTTCTTTTTTAGGATTTTGAATTATCTTTTTATAAGGTCGGGTCTTGAGTTTCTTCACAGGGAGAGAAGAGTAGCTGTTCAGTATTTGATGTGGTCAATCCTTGGAGTGTAGATTTCCGCAGCAGTTTTATCCTTGGTGGGCAGACAGTGGCGCTACTTGCTTCGAGTCGCCCTCCCTTAACTGATTCATCAATCCCCTAATTTAAACAAATGGTGGGCCTACTGCATAGGGCTCTCCCACTGCAAGGTCTGGGAAGGTTTATGTAAGCAGCCTTACCCCCACCATAAGGAAGAGGCTGCTTCCTGTGACCTCCAGGTCACTATGGAGCAACCCTTAGTGTAGGAACTTATTTGGTATTCTGTTCAGTTTTCAATTCGGTTCCACTTTAGGCCATTCTAATTCGTCGTGGGTTTTTCCTACCAGTTGGGGCCCTCCCTTCACTACCCCGTGGGGATGGTCTGCAGGGTTGATAAGTACTCCTGTTACTACAGGAAGCGCCTCCTGCTACTGAATAATAAGTGTTTATTTAAGTCGTTTAACTCTCTCTCTCTCTCTCTACTATGTATCCAGTTTTGGTTAAAAGATTGCTCCTAGTGGTAATATTACCCTGTAATTTCCTCCTTCGTGTCCTCTGGGATATTTACCCCTGTTTAAATTTCTGCTACAAATTTTCTTTCTGGTTCCCAACTTCCCATTAATTGGTGATTGGTGTTGGACTATACCCTATTCACAAGCATCAGAGTTCTGTAAAGATCATGTTTTCTTGAACTCAAATTGTTCATGCCCCTATTGAGCACCCAGAGACGAGGAAGGGCGTGTTAAGCGACAAAATTCTTCGGGAGTTGAAAATAAGCATGGATCCGGAGATTGCTGAATAGGTCAACCTTTGAAACTGCTGCTGAATCCTTGGGCAGGCATATTTTGTCAAGATTATGTTTTCTTGAACTCAAATTGTTCATGCCCCTGTTAAGTGATGAGGAACCCTTAACAGGATCAGAGCATGGGAGTTTGGGAATTTAATAATAACATACAGGGTATTTGGGTATTTCAGTCAAAGTATTAGGGTATTTAAAAGTGTAGCGTTTCTTGTTGTTTAAGTTAGATGTTGTTATTGTAATCCCTGTATTTGGAGCTTAATGAAGAATTTGAGAGTTATGAGAAGGGGCGACAAATATTCCTTGCAAGGATGTAGCAAATGGTCTGCAGGTCATTGATTCCCTTGCGAGGGTAGCACTAACGGTATGTGGAATGGTAGATCCCGTACGTGAGGGTGACATATATATTTTGTTACTTTATTATATTTGTGCTTCATAATAGTGGCTTGGGTTTTGGTCCGATTTCAGCGAAAAAAGTAAATTATCGTGCTACTGTCTTAATCAAATTCTAGGTTCCGTCATCATTCATCACCAAGCACATCATAGTGTCCGTTTTACACAACTCCTAATCGGAAAACCATCCATCAGATTTGTCAACAGCTATCTGCTGCCCACCATGGTCAGAGCATTACTGCCTCGTAACCAGCTTAATGAAGTTGTCACTACTCAACAACAGGATCACCGTTTGAAGGTACTAGTAATCCTCCATGTAAGAAAGTTCACATTGGAACATCTGTAGTCGTGCCGTCATACTAGCTTTTATTCCTGTTTCTATCTTATATGGTTTCCAGAAATGCGATGCGAAAAAGAAATAGGGAACTGGTTTGGTTTTTGCCTTATGATGGACTACATTATGCTTATATAAGCAGGTGAATGCCCTGTCCAGCAGTTAGTGTCATAAAATTCACGTTTCTTCTTTATTTTTTGTTTGTCCTAACGATTTGTTTGTTATTTTCTTCCCATAATGTTTAAGTGGTTTCTTTGCAAAAGATTTTGCTGGAGAAATTAGTTCTATTTATAGTTTTGCGTTATTTTATGGTGGAATGTAACTCCTGGCTTTCTTTTTTTCAGTTGTATAAAAAATGTGGCCAGCGGGAACGAACCACCAACATTCTGGAGGACTATCTTACATGTAACCCAAATGCAGCTGATCTAAGCGTGGTTCATCTATTAGCTGCAACACATATGGAAGGCAAAGAATATATTAAAGCTCTTCAGCTTATTGAGCATGCACATCAGTTTTATTGTTCTGGAAGAGAATTGCCACTGTACCTAATGATTCAAGCAGGAATATGCCATGTTCATCTGGGAAATGTGGAAAAAGCAGAGGTTTGCTACATCAGGAATTTACCATATGCAATTGCTTGTGAAAATTTAAACTGTTGTACCACCTTTTACTCCGTGTAAGCCAATTTTCAGATTCCGCTTTCTGCTTTTCATGTTAAAACCACTAGTGTTGTCCAAGTGTTCTGTCTTGCACAAGGATATTGATGCAGTAGGATTTCTTTGGTGGGAAAGCAGCAGGGGTTCAGTGGTGTGATTATTAACCTTCCTCAGAGGTCCGCAATGGCATGAAGGGGGGTCTAGAAAATAATAAAATTGGATCTCTATTTCCTTGCATCTATTTGGTTTGTTGTTGTGAGAAAAAAAGTGACCTGTGCAAATCGTGGAAGAGGTATCAATCGCTAAAGTCTTATCCGAGAACGTGATTTTGAAACATGGAGTGTTGAAGAGAGGGTTTCGTGCAGCTGACCCCCAACTAGTTTGGGAGAGAGGTGTATTGAGTTGGTTGATCATCATCTACTTCTGCGGAAACTTTATCAGAGCAGCTGGTTGAGTGAAGTGAACCGAAGTTGTACTGTGATCTTTGGACAAGCTGTCAGTTATAATCTCAGCCCCCATATATAGTTCAGAGGTTTGCTCTATAGCTCGTCTTTGTTAGAAACGGGTTCTTCATCCTATCGCATTCCTTAAGGATGTAAAGTCTTGCTGCTGGTTTAGCACGACCTCTAATCTTAAGGTTATGTCGTGATTTATCTAGTCTTGGGGTTCCAAGATTGTACCGTTGCTCTGAGAAGTTCCCAGACTCCTCCTGGCTGAAGATTCAGATTCTTTAAGCTTGATAGTTTCCCATCCTTGCTCATCGATCTTCGGTGTTAATGGCTGTTCTATGCGGTGCGAGCACGTGGAGTAAGAGGCAGTGTAAGAGGTTTCACCTACTTTAGGGAAAGATTAGAAAGTAACCTCTAATGGTTAGGGATCGGGGATGTTGGAAAGTTAAGGCGGCGGTTATTGGAATGATACTGGCGCCTTTTAGATGCCAACATCAAAGATGTCCAATGATAGCACTCAACATCTTGTTGACGAGCACATGGAGAAAGTTTTTAGAAAGGCGATCCTTGATATTAGGGACCAGGGATGCGAGAGAATTGGCATGGCTGTTGTTGATAGTGGCGCTTTTCAGATACCAACATCAAAGATGTCCAACGATGGCACTGGACACCTGGAGGAGCTTGTCTTCTTGTAATTGAATTAATGGCACGTATATATGCTTTAGAAAATGAAGGAAAGGGAGAAATTTATTTTTGTCGCGCGGGGGGGGGGGGGGGGGGGGGGGCGTTATGGGGAGTTGGGTGTCAGTGAGCAGTCAAAGATGCATGTAGCCGGAGGCCCTTCTCACACCATAAATACTCCTCCCGCCATATAATTCTGCAACTTGATCCCATGTCTTGATTGTGGCTATCGAAATACTAATCTAAGTTTCTTTGTGTTTTCATATCTATTAACTTTTCTATCTGGACTGTTTGTCTTATCGTACTTCTAAATTGATTTCCATTATCTCATGTAATCTTGAAAATTGGTTTTGATATGTTCCATATGATGTGTAGGCTACATTTAGTATTTTACAACGGGAGAATGTTAGTGAGCATCCTCAACTGGTCTTTGAGGTTGTGAACGTTTTAATGGGTATTCAGCGTTATGAATCTGCTTTGAAGTACTGTATGATGTTGGAAGGAAATGACGATGTTAACAGTGTAAGGAAAGTCTTCCTTTTCAACATTTACATTTTTTGCGGACTCGTTTCTTTTTCTTTTTGTCCATTAAGAAATTTCTTCATTCTACAACTTAAAGAGTATTTTTGCTAGTGGAGTTTTCTCCCCATTAACTTGAGTATGCATATTGTAATCCTTTCAAACCTGAATAAGAACCAAATAGTTTTGCTTTCTTGAAAATAAATTTACTTGGTCTTCCGTAGAATTTGATTAAAATATGAAGTTGGTTAAACCTACCCTAAGATTCGTCACAAAGCAGCTTACATTTGATATGTGAAGTACAACTTTTTTTAATTTTTAACAAGCTATAAAGCTAGTGTTTGGTGACCTTTCAAAGTGTGCTAAAGTATCCTTGCTTCCCTGCTTACTCCGGCTCCAGCAGTTTTGACTGAGGATACTGTTAAGTTTGCAGCTTCATTCTGAATCAACCAGTAATCTTCACTTAACAACTGCATTGAGTAATTTTTTTTTTGGACCCTGCACCGAGTATTTTTTATGTTTCTGACATGATAAGCTCTCTTCATCTCACTAGAATATTGCTCTTGGTATAAATTTCAATGTCAATTTTTCGCAATGAGTTACAGGTTGTTATAGATACTGGTGGTAGTCAACTTTTAGATGCATTACTGTCCATGAAGTGGTCTGATGTACTGGCCCATTGAGTGCTCTACCTCGGGCCATCAACATTCAGAAAGCTTATGATAGATTAGACTGGAGATTGATTCTTTCATGTGTGTTTCTTTCTAAGGCAAATGTCTATGTTGATAGTTTGTTACTTGTTATTTTCTTAATCTATTGCTTACTAAGGTATAATTGCTCTTTTGGTGATTGTTGTATCTAGGGCATTTTGTATCTGAAAATTGCTCAATGTTGCTTATTCCTAAGGGAAAGAATACAAGCAGTTGAGTATTTCTACAAAGGTATGGTGGACTTCTTTTGTTGCATTCAGCTTTGCTATCGTCCCAAACTAGTTGGGTTTGGCTACATGAATCCCTTTCATCCGCACTCTCTATCCAAACTCATGTGCTCTAGTAATTTTTAGCAAGGAAGTCTTTCTCGCGACTTTTATTCAAGCTATTATTGGCCTAACCCTCCTGTACTCGTTTGGACAATGAAAAGCTCCAGAGATTGCTTTCAAGTAAGATACTTGCGTTGACCCTTTCCTAAACCAGAGTCGCGGTTTCCAACCAGCACACGTTCTTTTCTCTCGCCAGAGCATCTAAGTCCTGTAGTTAATATGTACCATCTGTACCTGTGTTCCCTCATTCTTCTCAATTGGCGCCACCCACCATATTGCAGAACTCCTCATTTGTTATATTTTCCTTCTGACTGTGGTCGCTCCTGCACCTAGCATGGGAGTTCAAATTACACTCACCTGAAGTAGTGTCTGTTCTTAGTTCCATCCTATAAATCTCTTCTACTTGTGTTGCGGTCACATAATATTTGGGTAGCTCTTCTTTACTTCGTTCTATTCTGCTCGTGTTCTATAAGTACCATCTTTATTAGTCTCTCTCTCTCTCTCTCTCTCTCTCTCTCTCTCTCTCTCTCTCTCTCTCATCTATAATACAAGTCCAAGATAGTGAAATATTTACATCTTGCTCGTTATGTTATACGGACCCTGTACGAGTGTCCGAGTCGGATACTTGTCCAAATGTCGGATTAATCTAATTTTCAAATCCCAAGACACGGGGACACGGAAAAATATTCCTATTTATTGATAAATTTTTGTTTTTCCTTAGTTCACATGGTGTTTTGTGTGACGCGTATTGTTTTACTTTCAAAACATATATCATCTCAAAGCAATAACGAATTAAAAGTAATGCTATAATATAGCGTTCTTACTGGCATATTCTATGAGGTGTCGGACACATATCCCATACCCATGTCCAAGTGTTGAGTGTCCGACACCGGTACCCTTCATGCATTCTGAAGAGTCCTTGTAACATACCTTGCTTGTCATATTTATGTCTTGCCGGGTTAGAATTACTTCACTAACTTCCTAGGCCTTGCTGAGCCTACACTCCTTGTCCTACATAACCTATTTTCCTTGGATTTTAAAGTATTCCTTAATGACTCCAACTTTGCGTTAACCCCCATTCTGGTCTCATCAATTAAACTATATCTATAGCAAGTGGATAAGGGCTTAAAGTTGATCCTTTTACAATTATTTTTGCTCTATCTTCACATCCTTAATCACGTCCACATACTCAGTTGGCACTGCTTTCTTATAATATACTGATTCCGAATTTGTATAACCAAAAACTTGCTCATGAATAAGCACACTTCATATACTTGATCTTCTTTTAACTAGATTAATTGACTGTAATGCTCCGGCCTCCATGTAAGAGAAGAGACCCATAATCATACAACCATTACAATGCTCAAAGCAACAAACGTATTCTTACTAAAGTTCCAAACACGAATATGCTGTTCCGTCTGTACTCTTTCGGTTGATCGTCGAATCATGATGATTGCTTCCATGGTGGTTCAACCAGGCATGAAATTATAGTTGTTCTCAAGTGTTTAATTTCATTCCCTTCCCCAAGGCTTCTTAGTAGTACTCATAACATAATTCTCCTGGCCCTTGTAGTTGGTGCATCTTTGAAAGTCTCCTTTATTCTTATATGTGTGTGTGTGTGTGAGCGCGCGTGCGCGTGCATGCGTGCGTGTGGTTTCCCTCTCATGCGGCATTTACTTGGTAGAAAGAATATTGGTATCCAGGCACACATGGTCAGATAATATTTACAGCAAAATTTGATGAAGGCAACATAAATGGATGTAGCCCTGAACAACGTAGGTTGTGAAACTCTTGGCTGTGGATGTGTGGTTCTCCGAGAAACCTTTTCGAATTTACGATTTATCATTTGAAGATTAATTAAGTTATGCGGCCTGTTTATGCTTCTCTTCAGCTCTGCACAAACTTGAAGACACTGTTGAGGCTCGGTTAAAGCTAGCTTCCCTTCTTCTTGAAGAACATAAAGATGATGAAGCCATTTCTGTGCTCTCTCCTCCAACTAATTCAGGTATCAGTGTTTTTTAACCTCCTTTTTGTATACTTATTGGATATCTTGAGAGCTGCTTTTAATGACCTCTTGGTTTGTCTTTCCAGAATCAAAATTTGATCAGAATTCAGATAATACTAAACCTTGGTGGCTTGATGGGAAAATAAGGTTAAAACTTTCTCAAGTTTACAAAGCGAAAGGTTTACTCGAGGCTTTTGTTGATGCAATATTTCCTTCAGTTCGCGAGTCATTGTTTCTTGAATCTATTCAGCAAAAGGTAACCTTCTAAAAGGTTTTTTTTTCCACCTACAAACTCTCTTCCCCTCTTTATAAGTATGTTCGTGTCCGTATGCTCGTCAGAGGGTGCTGACTTTTATGGCATGTGAAAAATGTGGACCTCGGCTATGTTAGTCTGGTTTTGTAATTTATGAACTCTAATTGGAGAAAATTTTGCTTGGTCAGTGCACTCTATTGGATTATCTATGTGGAGTGGTCATATGTTTGTACCTTCAAGGCTTAAATGACTTCTGTGCTATTACCGAAAGTGATGGATTTTTCAATAACCCAGGAGGGTCCACAGTAGGAGAGAATATGAGTGGTTATATGCTCTGGAACTGAAAGAGAACTGAGTTTCCAAATACTGCTGAAATTGAGATGGCTCCTTAATGAGATCCAAAATAAAATTTCAGCTGAAGTCATCCATCACGTCCCGCCGCTAAGTCATCTTAAGCTTGGTAGTCTTGTTTTGTTGCCCAGATATTAGTGTCACTTAGCAAAGAGCTAACATTGTAAGCAACTAAGTTCCTTGACAAATAATGTGTGCAAAAACTTCCTCTTTTCTTTTTACTTTTCTTGTTTCGGTCCTTTGCTTACTCAAAGTGCCTTTTTTCCATTTCCCGCGGCCTCAGCTCCCCCTTTCGTTTTTCCCTATTATCTTGTAAGAGAAGCCTTCTAGGTACAGCACTCACTTCTCCCCACTGAGAGGGCCAGCCGTCCACATCACAAATAGGACGGCCGACATCTCATTTTCGTTAAAAGATGGAGCCCAATTGCTAGAAATTGTAGCAGTTGGTATTTATTCTGAGACCACCCTTTTGGATTTTTTTTCTAAGAAATCCTAACCTACCTCTACACACTGGCGGTAGGGCAAAGTGTCTCGTGCCCCTCCTTTCACTCAACGAGTACAGCAATCCATTTGGCCTAAGAAGCATAAGCGCCATGAAAACCAACCAATCATATCCTCTTTTCCCCTTACTCAATTGCTACATTTCTGCTTTTTCCTTAAACTGTAGGCGGCCATTGCTGTCGGCATAAAAACTCGACACCTCAAACATCGACCAATTAATCTCCGGCCAATCGGTCTATGCCGCCGTCAAGTTAAGACTTTCCGGCCATAGAGCCCTGATTTGAATTTTAAGAGAGGTGATATTTTTCTGCTAGTCTTTTGCTGGATCTATATGCATATGCCGACACAACAAACAAAGACATGTAAAATCCCATAAAGGGTTGTAATTGGCGTGTTTGAAACTCTATTTCTTGTAGAAGCTCCCTAAGAAATGGGTCAAAAGATCTAATGGCGAAAACTGTGGTTTGTAGAATAGAGAAAAGGAGGAGAAGAGAGAGGCAACCAGAAGCATAGACCCGCTTCAAGAAGAAACTTACAAGAGGGCAGTTTGGAGAAACATAACCAATCATTAGGAGAAGAAGTGTTTGGGCTTCAAATTTCTTGAAGGAGAGATTGCGGCCGTCTGTGACCTGGTAAATGGGTAGCTGTGGTTATGGGCCTGACGAATATGGGTAGGATTTATCAGAGGTTTTATGGGCAGCATTTTCTCGGACCCATGCCCAACCCCATTGGGCCGGGTTACCTGGTGGGCAACCCAAGGTCTCCCCCTCCCCTCGTTCTCCTTTCCTTTTCTTAGCGGCAGCATTATAACATAACAAACCGATAGCAACTTTCGCTTTCATTGCGTTGAAGCTTCCTTCTTCCCATAAGCTTTAAACGTGGTGCTTTGAACTCGATGAAAATTCGGACAACTAAGATTCTAAAAGAGCATAATAAACAAATCCCCCAAGATATAACCAAATTAGTCTTACACATAATCTCAAACCATGAACTAGAAACACAATCCATAAGATAGAATTAGACGCAATCCGGTGGAAAATCCCAACTTAGAGGGTGTTTGGGATTGATTTTAGAATGGTCAAACCTGATTAAATTCAGATTAAATCAGTTTTGAAGTGTTTGGCAAAAAAAGGTAAACTGATTAAATCGGCTCAAATGGGTTCAAAAGTGATTAAATCCAGAATCCTCACTTTCTTGGATTCTGATTTAATCAGTTTTTGAGAATCAGGTTTGACTAAAAGAATTACCAACTATTCTTACATATACACAGACATCAAATGCTCCCTTTCAATTTTAATACACAAAATAGTAATTTTGACGCACTAAACCTACTTTAATATTTTTTTACCCAAATACCTTCAACAACTTTCAATCTATTATGCTTAAAATGGATTAAAGCTGATTTCAGAAACTGATTCTCAGATTTAATCAAAATTGACTTTTGAGAATCAATCCTAAACGGCCTCTTAATCACTAAAAGGGAACTTCACGCAAAGAAAGTGTGGGAGATCAAACGGTGAGGCGAGGCTGTTACTGTGGGTGAAGAAAAAAAGATTGTACGTATAGAAAGTTAAAAATCCTAAGGGTTACTTTACCGGCAGGTATGCCTGTGCCCAACCAGCTCTTACCCAGCCCGTGCAGGCACGAGAGCAGAATACCCCAAGTCTACTGGTAGACAAAATTGAAGTCCATACACTGTTTTTTGGCCTAGGGCCGGGTCTCCCGCTCCATGGGTATGCTTTGCCAGGTCTATTTTACCAGCGGGTATGCCCGTGCTTGACTGGCTCTTACCCAGCCCGTGCAAGTAGGGGTACAAAGTACCTGCAAGTCTACGTGTAGCCAAAATTGAAGCCCATACCCTGTTTTTTGGCCTCAGGCCAGGTCTACACGCGGCCACGGGTAGGCTTTGCCAGGTTTATTTGTTTGAGGTAGAATGCCCTGGATAAGCTGTTGAAAAGGGCAATTTCTGTGGTAGATGTGGATTGCCCTCATATGTGTGTGAGTATTCACTACCAAAGTCCATGCATAAAAACAATGAAGCTTACTAATTCCAATCGACGGGTTTAACTTCTTTCAAACCTACATCAGTTTAAATATACTTCCGTTAGTTAAATATGATTAAAAGATTTAATGTGGGTCTATACCCCATATGTACAGTAGTTGGGCAGCTCCTCTCTTTTCCGACCCTTTTCTTGATGGTACTCCTAACAATAATGGAATTCACAATTAAGTGGGAAAAACTTGGCCTGTGAAACTTCTCGGATAAAGTTACCTGTACGAGCCACCATACTAAGTCGTACAGCTATTTTATGCTTTAAAAGGCCAGCTTTCTGATCAATGGTGGGCTCCTGCAAAGACACTTAACCGTGAGATACAGTTGTTCTCATTTGTTTCATCCTCTGCACTTTTCCTGATTCCTTACTTATCAAATTAGAATATATTGTTGGCCTTACAGTGCACCAACCATTGAGATGCTCCACAGGGAAATAAATTCAATTTTTACCATGACCCTCACATATTCGTCACTGGTGTAGCACCAACGTGTTTAATCTCCGAACTGTTTCCCGAATCAAGATGTGACTTTATTTGCAGGTCAGTAGATGTTGGTAAATGGATGAGATGATTTTATGGGGTGAAGGTAGGTGCATTCCCTGTTCTCATTGGGAATTTGTTGCCGTGGTCAGTATGTTCTCCTTGCATGCTGGTGTTGGTGGGTTGAATTGCACAGATGTGGCAAGAAAAAAGGGATGAAGAAACACCTTTTAAGAATAGAGTACCTTTCAGCCCTCAAGTTAAGCATTAAAGAGATTAACGACTGGTGGAAATATAGTAAATTCTGCCTCTTGCACAGGTAATATTGTCCATGTAATTTAAAAGATCCAGTATCCCCAATCAAGTATCTTCAAACAAGAAAATGAGAATTATAGGGACTTCCACTTTGCACGTCAACTGTTTACACCTAACGATAACTGTTACGTCCGAATGATAAAACGTTTATACATTTAGGGTGTATTTGGTGAAGCAATTAAGCACTTAAAACTCAATTTTCAATGATTTTTAATTAAGTGCTTTTGATAAAGCTTAACATTGTAGCACTTAAAAATTAGTTCCTGCCATAAGTTGACCTAACTTTTAAGTCAGGGTGGACCTAATAAACTTATCACTTAATTTCAAATGAGATAGATCATCAAAAGTTGTTGAACAAAATTTTACATAAAAGAATAATTACCACCATGATCCGTCACAATCAATTTACTGGCAACACTACCTCCACCGCTCTAGAGCTACCACCACAACCTCTATATTCCTATCTCCACCACCACCACCACAATTATCACGTCCTAGTTGCAGCCCCACTGCCACCACAACACCACCAACAACACCATCACGAGAACGCCGCCATATCCACCAAACCTTCGCTGGCACCACCTCCTCCTACAAGTCTATCAAAACCATCTCCATATGCTTCACTGCAGCCGCCACCGTGACTGCCACTTGTTGCCACTACGACAATTTCAACACAACATCTGCACGCAGCACTACAACCGCCATCGTCAGCACTTTTCTACTGCCACTGCTGCTGCTGCCGCCACCACCACCACCGCAACCAACACGGTTTGGCATAAAGAAATTATAGAATACATAAATGTGTAACTCTGGTAAAATACAACAAATCTCAGACATCTGCCTTTGGTTCACCAAACAGGTTAACATATTTTTGAGTGGTAGAAGTTGAGTTGCCTAAATTTTTTTAGTTTTAGATATTTAGCACTTAAGTTCTCAGCACTTAAATTTCAATTTTGTCAAACAGCCCCTTAGTCAGATACCCACAATCCTCCACTAGTCTATGAGGTACCTATTGATCCGTCTGAAAAGAATAACTAAATTCTATAAAATTCATTTTGGCTATTCACATAAGAAGTGCTTTTGACACAGTTTCTCTGCTTACTCTCATCTTATATGGTGCAAATTTACATTTTTTGGTCTTGATACTTGTCTCAATTTTAGGTTAGAGTGAGGAAAAGGTGCAGATTGACAATTTTTTGGTATTGATACGTGTTTAATCTTAGGTTAGAGTGAAGAAAAGGCTATCAAGAAGCGTTCTTTCTGAAAGGGCTAAAGTACTAGATGATTGTCAAACTGATACCATATTTCATGGATTTAGGCCTTTAGCTTCAACTTCAGAGCTGTGAGTATTACAATTCTGCCCTGCTTTGATGTTTTTTTCTTGTTTGAATTTTACTTATATATTGTTAGTGGTGAATAGTTCAGTGATGGGCTGCCACTCTGTTGATAATTGTGCTGTGTGAGATGTTGGCATGGTGGTGTGTTAAGAACGGGGACCCTAAACTGGAAATGGAACCGAGCTTAATCGAATATCCCGTGACTACAAGGAAGCCTCTCTTGGTCCAATGGGAAAGGGGCATGATTTTATTATTCTTTGTGGCTTGTTTACAATGCCAAGCCCTATCTATGAATTTCCATTTAAAGGATGTCGGTTAAAAAAGAGAGAAAGGAGAGAGAGTGTTGTTAGCACGAATTTTGAGACCTTACAATAAAAAATCAAGTGCAAACAATCATCCATTGCCCCTGAGATTTAGTGATGATTTTTTTTCTTATAGTTGTGGGGATCCTATCTCCGGTCAGCACCTGATCGTTAATTACATCGTGTACCGAAATGTTGACAAAGACCTCGGATTCTAGATAAACTTAACAAGAAACAACCATGAATTGTAGAGAAAACAAAATTTTATTGAATACGCGTGGGGTGGGGGTTGGGGGGGGGGGAGGGAACAACCCTAACTCGCCAATTGCTGGTTGGAACCCCATAGCTGTAGTGATTGAAGGTTTCTTTAGGGCTTCTGGCTCTCTTTTTCTTCTGTCACCCTGACCTTCTGAACCTCCATCTCCTCCTCTTACTTGGAATTTCCTTTTCCAGACTTCCTCCTAGAATCTTTTCAGGCTTATCAGTTTGTTTCTCCTGATAAGTCCTCCATATGGCTTATCCGTCAACAAGACAATACAACCACGTGAAAAATATTCCTTCCTTTTGGGTTTGACCTTCGAACTCTGAAGCAAAGTTCGAACAGTTTTGAACTTAAAAGGTTTCAAACCTCATTTGGCCCATCAATTTACGAAGTTAACCTTCAAGTCCAAATTTGTGAGTTCGAACTATGGTGATGTTTGAAACCTCGTTACGCCCACTCGAATCTTTAAACTTCGACCGACCTATCTGTAGTGAATCTTGTGCCCGTTTATTTAACCTAAGTCCTTATGGTTTGGGTTCGAACTTAAGTTCGGTGAACCTACTTGCCCCATCCGAGCCATCCAGTTTGATTCCAACATAAACTTTTGGGTTGAAATAAGTGCCAACAAGTGCAGATGTCTCTAACTACGTTAACAGAAACTAAGGCCCTTATGCCATCCCATCCCATCTCAGTTTTTTGTTTCTTTTTTTCTGTTTAATTGTGTATTTTCATTCCGAAATGAAAAGTATGGGTCGGCCTTGTAGTTTTATCCGATTTATACCGTTACTTTTGGGCCTTTAATGACTTTTTTGCCAATAGTTTTGAAGTTAAACACAAAACTAACCACCATTTTTTTAATCATTTAACCGACTTTTCTACCATTTTCAGAATTCTTCAATTCTTCTCCTCTCTTGCATCACAGATCCTTCTTGTCTAACACGTGCCATCTTCACTATTCCTCCTCTCCACCCTCGATACATTTTTCTCACTTTCTTCATCAATTCAAAGCACCCCTAAATTGGGATGATGCTTGATGAAAGTTTAGGTCTAACTCTTGGGATTTCAGAAGTACGCGATTTGTGTGGGGTGGTATCAGTGGTAATGCTGGTTGACTGGGTGGTATTGGGATGTTTCCATGTTCAAAGGTGGTTGTGGGATGTGGGCAGTGGCTGTATGATGGAGGTTGCGATGGTCGGAAAGTGTTTATGGATGGTTAGTGGTGGCCGTACAATAGTTGGAAGTTGGCTGCGGACTGGTGGATGGTGGTTGTGCAATGGCAGTTAGTGTCGATGGTTGGAAGGTGGTGGTGGGTGGTGGCCATGTGATGTGGCTGTGGAATGGTGCCTGGTAGCTGTGTGATGGTCAAGGTGATTGTGGCTGTAAGAGGGATGAGGGTATAGGGAGATAATATTTCTCTCTCCTCTGTCATGACTTTAATGGCTTGTCCCCTGAATAGTAATGGAAATTGTTAACTGTTTTTTGGCCAATCGGTTATATTAGGTGGTGATAGTGACGGTGGTAAAGGAGGTGCTGTTGATGATGTTTTGGTTGTAATGCTCATGGTTGCATGCTTTGTGGAAATGCCAATGTCTTTTGCTCTCAATGCTTTTGTACTTGAAGATTTGGAAAGTCAAAAGCTGCTGCTTATGAAGTTTTAGAACCATTTCGATAACCATAAAATAACAACTTTACGAACACTTACTGTTTCATTGTTGGCCTTCTGAGAGAAGTATAAACATCTTTGGTCTTGCTTTCTATTGATAGCAGACACATCGATATATGATATGGGCAACTAAACGAGTTGAACCTGCAAAACAGCCCTTTACTTTTTTGCTCTTATCACTGTAAGTGGTTTTTGGGATTAATATACATCCTCTTCTCTTGAATCTCTTTCGCTCCAACTTCAATCATTCTATCAGCGAGTTATATCTGGGATTCATGATGTGTTGCTGTTCTCTCTCTTTCAAAGCTTAACGACCTTAGGAAGAGCTTTTGGACTTTATACGGAAATTTTAAAAGAAACAAATAGGCATTATCTATGTAGTGGCAAAAATATATCCAATATACACGTCTAGAGTATGATTCATATGCGTGAGAGATATTAAAGTTACTTCTGTTACATATTTTGTTATTTGTGAGAAATAATGAGAGTGAAGTGGGTTTTGGTAAATATGTTGGCATCGTGGGGTTAGTTTGGAAATACACAAGAACAGCTCTAACCACACCCATTTTAAGTATTGCATGTGTACAACCAAGAGGCCACAAATCAAACCACAAAGCCCTGTAGCAACAAAAAGCCATTCTTGGCCAATGAAAAAATCAGACCAATCTAGCCAATCGAGGGAGAGGAAGATAATGGCAAAAGAAGGAGAGGAAGACAACTCAAAAGACTCACCTTTCAGAACCTGCCACCGGTGATCGGTGGTCTGTGCTCATAACCGGTCTTTGCTAGTGGTTGCCGCTGTTACCTTCATTGCTGCTCTGTTTTCTTTCTCTCTCCTCTCGATTCAAGACTTCAAGCTCTAGATTCATTATTTTTTAGGCCTAATAAGTATCTACTACTCCCACCGTCCCTAAAAGAGTGATCCATTTGACTTTGCACGTATATTAAGGATTTAGGTTATATATTGTGTCTTTCCCATTTTACCCTTTAGAGAGAGGGGGAAGAGAGTGGGCCATGAGAGAGAAAATTGGTTGGTAGAGTGTTAAATGTGACGAGAGAAATAGAATAAAAAAGTGTAAAGTGGTGGGTCAGGTGAGAGAAAATGAGTTGGTAAAGAATTAAATGTGGTGAGAAAAATAGAATAAAAAAGTATAAAAAGGGTAAATATGTAAAGAATCTTTCTTAATTTGGAAGTGATCACTTTTTGTGGGACGGAGGGAGTATATAATTTATGTTTGGGCAAATTACACTTATTTTCCTGAGGTTGGAGTGTAATTACAGTCAAGGACATTTAGTTTCAAAATGTAACATTCCGTGACCAAAAACCCTAATTTTGTAACACTTGTGTCCATCCGTTAGGGTTCCGTCCAAAAAAGTGTATTTTTTTATGATGTCATCGTTACGTATTTTCAAAATGACAATACTGCCCTCTACTGCATATACTAAATAATTATCCTTATGTCCCTGAGGTTAGGGTATAATTACAGGTAAGGACAATAGTTTGGATAAATTACACTTATGTCCAATATAATGGTTTAAATGTTTTAGGGATAGGCAAATTACACTTATGTCCAATATAATGGTTTAAATGTTCAAATTAGGATTAGGGTTTTTTAAGGTTTGTATAAAAACCCTAATTTTGAAATTAGGTCTCCAAATCACCGCCGGTGACCAATCTTCTGCCGGCGTGGCCCCCATCGCCGGCGACGTTGCCTTTCCCCCTCCATTTCTTCTCTCCCCCCACCTCGCCCCCGCAGCAGCCCCCCTATCTTGCCCTACGCCGGCAGCTCCATCGCCCCACGCCGCCGGCAGCTCCATCGCCCCATCCCTCCCTGCCCTACCCTCCCCCACCCCGTAGCCGCCCCCCACCATACTTACACACCACTGCCAACCTCCGTGACCCAAATACCCGGCATCACCGCCGTTACCCACCACCCCGCACCACTGCCATAACCCACTCTTCTTTCTTCCCAAACCAAAACCCACCATCAATTCAAAAACCCAAGAAAAATACCTACTGTGATTCCGAGTCATGGCATGAGAGAGAGAGGGGCGATTTGCGGTGGGTAAGAGGGGTCTTGCGGCAGAGAGGGATCTTGCGGCGTGGTGGGGAGGGAGGGACAGTGGCGGCGTGCGGGGGGAAGAGCGGGAGCGGCGTCGGCGTAGGGGGAGTGTGCAACAGCGGGGCGGGGTGGGGGGCGGGGTGGGGTGAATTTGAGAGAGAATTTGAGAGAGAAAGGAGAGAAAACAAAAAAAGAAGATAAAAAGAAACATGGAATTTTAATTTTAATTAGGGGCAATAAAGACTTTTCGCTAAAACCGTTAGGGTTTTTTGTATTCCGTCTGGTCAACAGACATATGTGTAATTTGTCTAAACTATTGTCCTCGCCTGTAATTATACCCTAACCTCAGGGATATAAGTGTAATTTGCCCTTTATGTTTTGACCTCCTCCTTGAAGAATTTGTTTTCACCCCTCAAGGATCTGATTTGCACCCATGCCATGTTATTGCTGTATTCAAAACGCACCCAATATTTGGAGTACTTAAGATTAATTCAAATTACTTGACACGCACGCCGTGCCACACCCGACCCGTACCTGACATGCACCCGTTCTTGCTTCATCCAAAATTGCGCACCCTAGCTTCATAGGTCTTCCGTGTATATTAATTTGGAGTATACAGTAACGAATTCTCATGGATGTTCTCAAATAGGTCGAAGGCTGCTAGAGCAAAGAAGTTGCTGCAAAAGAAGGAGTTATTACGTGAAGAAAAAAGAGTTGCGGCATTGGCTGCTGGTGTTGATTGGAAAAGTGACGATTCTGATGAGGAGTCTCCGGTAAGAATTATATCTAATTTGATTGGGAACTAGCTGATGCATCTGTAGGATTTTGAACTGGCTGACATTTTTTGTGTTCATGCTTGCAATGCCTTTATTCAGCAAGCAGTAAGAGAACCTCCGCTGCCTGATCTCTTGAGAGATGAGGAGCATCATCATATTATCATAGATGTTAGTATTTCCTGTTCCTTTTCTTTTTAGTTGTACATTTGGTGCTTCTAAGATTGATCTTTTGCATGTATTTTCTGTGTTTCCTGTTTTATGGTCATCTTTAAGGGATCATCATCTCCCTCTTCCACCCCCCATCATCCCACCCACCCACCCCCCAACATCCCACCCTCACCCCAGACAAAAAAAAAAAACCGTCTCACACCACATTCATTGTTTAGGAAGTGGATATATTATATAGTCTCAAGTTGGGATGTTGGGAAAATTACCCTTGGTACCCTGAGTTTTGGGTTTAATACACTCGCTAACCCACTTATTCAGCAAATAACGCTGACACCCCCTACTAATGGATGGTGTTAATTTTTTGGTTAAAACGACTTAATTTCCCTTACAGGAGTGATGAATTTTCAAAACATTAACCCTCTCATAAACCAAACAATCCCACCTCCCACCACGGCAACCTACCGCCTCTCCCTGTCCTCCCACCACCTCAAACCTCACATGCGTCACACATCCACCCTCCCTCGTCACCCACCACCA
>JAVXUP010000100.1:600000-820010 GCA_033070095.1 Escallonia herrerae | reverse complement strand
TATATGGCATGTTGAGGTGCAATGCATCTTTCCATAGTGTGGCCCTTCCCTTGATGATAATCGCAAAATGCTTGTACATCATATCCTTCGAATATCACTTCTAGCATAGGGGTTGGCGGCATCATGGATATCATCCCCTTCTCAACAACTTTTCAAAGTCTTTACGGAGTGGTGCATTCAATGGTGTGAATTTCCTTCTCGTTTCCGCAGTAGCTTCCCATGTCACTACTCGGTGTGTGTGTGTGTGTGCACATTGTTGACATTGTCGGCTACAACTGACTTAGGCTAGATATTAGAGCTCCTTAGGCCTACTCAATATATATCTGGCTTTGACTCAAGTGATATGTGAAACCAATAAAATAACCCTAGAGGGGGGGTGAATAGGGTTATAAGACTACTTTAAAAATTAACAAACAACAAACCTCAATCTCAATAACTCAAATAAGCAAACAACCAATCTCAACACAAATGTAAGACAATAATGTAAAGAGAGAAGGGTTTAGAGATACTTGACAAGGAGAATTAAATGGTTCGGCTTGATATACCCACAAGCCTACGTCCACCCCTTCAAGGAAGTCCCTTGAAAGGCCCTAGAATCCACTAGTATGATCTTCCTTACGGGTCAAGATCGAACCTCTTACAATCCCTTGATGCTATGCCCACATCAAGAACAAGCTTTGACAAACCCAAAGCTCCAAAGCTTGACAACCCCAAGCTTTGATACAAGAACCTTTCAATGAAGAAATGTGTACAAGATTTCACTCTCAAGAAGTAGATGAGTACAAGTTTAAGCACTAGAACAAGAGAGATGAGTGTATGATGACTTATGAAAGTGTATATCTCTCAAATGTAAGCTCACAATAAATGCTCTCTTGAAAAGGATGAGAAATCAATGAAACAAGAGAGATTTGAACAATTGCTTTGATCTTTGAGAATATGAAAGATAAGAGAGCTTTGAATGCAATTGATGAATCAAAACTATGCCCAAGATGAGTATTTATAGAGGTGGGAAAGAATATGACCGTTTGGAATTAGGTGGAGCATTAAATGCGCCAAACGGCTATTGCAGTCGACTGCAATGTCCCATTGCAGTCGACTGTATTCCCAAAGTAGCCGTTGGAAATTCAAAATTTCCAACTTGCAGTCGACTGTAATAGTCTACTGGAAGTATTGCAGTCGACTGCATTCCAATGCAGTCGACTGTAATACCTCACTGCCCAAGTTGCAGTCGACTGCAATCCAATGCAGTCGACTGCATTCCAGAAAATGCAGTTTCCTAGTTTTCAAAGAATGAAAAACTTTTATGCATGCAAGGGAAACCTATGGGCAAATTCTAGGTATACAGTCATCGTAACGATCATCTCTCTACGTCTAGTTTACAAAGAAGGAAATAAAGCATAGTAAAGTTCAATCGACGAAATCCTTCTTTGATGCGTTCCGTTGAGAGTCTTTAAACGATTTGCTCGTCTAATTTTCCATTTGCATGAGTGTGAGATTGTTCCTATTGCTTCATCAACTCAATGCATGTTAGACAGCATAATCATCAATGTTAGTTATCATCAAAATCAAATATAATCCTAGGTTAAATAACCGTAGGGTTAACAATCTCCCCCTTTTTGATGATGACAAACATTGATTCAAATAATATGAGATATATAAGATAATGAACGCAAAGAAGCATGACAATCTCAATTATAAACCATAAGGGGTCATGAGAAGAAATCATAAAAGGCTCCCCCTATCTTAAGCAATATAGGGCAATATCTCCCCTAACTCAAGTAATATATGCTCATATATCAAATCCACATGAATCAACAATATTCAACAATATTTTCTCCCCCTTTTGACATCATTAAAAAAGATCAAGGGTGTGTGTGAAAGTGATCAACTTATGTATCCATCCATGGATAATCAATATAGCCAACAAGGGCATTTAAACAAGAAAAAATAAATACTTGAATAACCATCAAAAGGTGTACCAAGCACATGTATGAAAATAGCACATAAATTTTAAACCAGCGGCAGTAAGATAAGCGTGAATTAAGAGTGCTAATGCAATACTAAGAGTAGGATCCATGATAAGTTTTTGAGATACATAATTGAGTTTGATAAGCATAAATAAAAAAACATAAAGCATGTCCTAATGCCTAAGGACCCGATGGTGGAGGAGGGGGATGAAAGATGTCCTCCTCGGGACACTGAATCCCACAATGATCCTCCATGCGAGAAAGGCGTCGACTGAGCTGGCTGTGGGCAAGATCCATCCGACTGAAACCGGCATGCATATGCTGTTGCATCATATCTAAGCGTGTGAGGATCGCTTCATATCCGGAAGTAGAAGGACCGGAAGAAGTGCCCGCCTCATGTGTACTCGGAATGATCAACGGAGGTGGATCACGATCAAACCCATCACCGGCATCTCCCCCAGCATCATCATCAGCATCAGCAGCATCATCATCAGCATCATCATCATCATCATCATCAGCATCACCATCATCATCATCCTCATCATCATCATCGACAATGACATTTTCCAATTCAGGCTCAGGTAAGAGACGGTTACGATCATCTAAAAGGCCCTTCCTACGAAGGGTAGAGCAGTCTAGTACGATGTGCCTAGTAACCTCAATATACTCACCCAGAAGAGGTATGTCAAAGGCAGCAAGAATGTGAGTGAGTAGGAGGCCATAAGGTATAGCTAAGGCAGGATGTGAGGCGCTCCTAATCATGTTTAACATGATGAGACGAGGGAGGTTAAGCGGTGTGCCTGAGCGAAAGAAGGTCAAGAGCTGAACGTCTAAGTAAGAGACGAGTGAAAGACCGCCAGTTCGAGGAATGACGTTATGAGCGATGATATGATGGAACAGACGAGAGAGAGGAGGTAGGTCACGTAGGCTGGGTTTGCTCGCAACCCGAACCTGTCGACAATGAAGTGTGTGTCGAAGCTGTTCCTCAATAGTAAAAGGTCGGTCAAACCAATGTGACTGACCAGCGACAGGGATCATGTCTAACGAGAAAGAGAAGCCACTATCGGGGAGGTCTAGAAGAGTGGCTAGACGTGATTGTGAGAATGAAATGCGGCGTCCAAAAACATAGGAGGTGAGGGTACATGACTCAGAGGAAATGTTCCAAGTCAAATTCGCATAAAATAAGCGGATTGCATCAGGATAATATAGAATAGTGTTCCTATCGGTGAGGCGATCTAGATAACAATCCTGAAGGCATCTAAGTACACCTATGTTAAAAAGGAATGGAGTATCCAGTCGCAAACCTGGAGTCAAAGGTGAAGAGAGTTGTGCAGAAAAGCGATCGGCAGCCTCGCAGTTCCGATATCGATTTTGATCAAACTCGACCGCGATAGGCTCGGGCTCGGGCTCGAGCTCGGGTAGCTCGTGAGCGAGATGAACTGGCACATGCACGTTTCTCTCTTGCCATACTTGAAATAATCAATTTCAAGCCAAACGGAGAGAATTGAGTCCAAGGAGAGATGAGAGCTTCTTTTCGAAGAGAGAAGGAGTAGAGAGAGAAGGATTCTACAGAAGAAGAGATCTGGGCACGATTTATGCCCTTCCCCCGTAATGCAGTCGACTGCATTCCCCAATGCAGTCGACTGTATTGACCAATGCAGTCGACTTCAATGCACAAAGTCAATCAGTCTTAAAAAAAAGATTATACATATGTATATAGCAATAAAAGTGTGCAAATATATATTTATATTTTTTTAAGATAAATAAATATCAATAAAACCAACGATGTTTGGAAAGGAAAAATCAACCAAAGCATGCTATAAGCATATGAGATAATGCTCAAGCATGTAAAGAGCAACTAGCACAAAAATAACCTAGTCACATAGGTGAAGACATGCCAAGTTCTCTTCTAAGAGCGGTAAACCTCTTTGCATCTAACGGTTTAGTGAAGATATCCGCTAGTTGGTGATTTGTGTCCACGAAATCTAGAACAATATCACCCTTTTGCACATGATCACGGATAAAATGGTGTTTGATTTCTATGTGCTTAGTGCGTGAATGTTGGATGGGATTTTTGCTCAAATCAATGGCACTAGTGTTATCGCATAAGATAGGTATGTGATCATACTTGAGTCCAAAATCCAAAAGGGTTTGTTTCATCCAAAGAATTTGTGCACAACAAGCACCAACCGCCATATATTCGGCTTCGGTGGTAGAGAGTGCAACCGAGTTTTGCTTTTTGGAACTCCAAGAAACAAGAGAGTGTCCTAGGAATTGGCAACCTCCACTAGTACTTTTTCGCTCGGTTTTACAACCGGCAAAATCGGCGTCGGAGTAACCAACTAGGTCAAAAAATGATGTGTTTCTAGGAAACCATAACCCTAAATCGTGAGTGCCCTTAAGATATCTAAGGATTCTCTTTACGGCAACTAAATGAGATTCCTTAGGACAAGCTTGAAATCTAGCACATAAACAAACACTAAACATTATATCGGGTCTACTTGCGGTAAGGTAAAGAAGTGATCCGATCATACCTCGATAGCGTTTAATATCAACATCCTTACCCTTTTCATCTTTATCAAGCTTTAATGAAGAGCTCATTGGAGTGTCAAAAGCATTTGATGCTTCCATGTCGAATCTCTTGAGTAGCTCTTTGGTGTATTTGGCTTGGTTGATAAAGATTCCATCCTTGCTTTGTTTGATTTGCAATCCAAGGAAGAAGGTGAGTTCTCCCATCATGCTCATTTCAAACTCCTTACTCATACAAGAAGCAAACTCTTCGCACAAGGATCCATTAGTAGCACCAAATATAATGTCATCAACATAAATTTGCACCAACAATAAGTCCTTGCCCTTAGATTTGATAAACAAAGTGGTGTCAAGTTTTCCTCTTGAAAAACCATTTTCTAAAAGAAAACTACTTAGCCTTTCATACCAAGCTCTAGGAGCTTGTTTTAAACCATAAAGAGCTTTGCTAAGCTTGAAAACATGGTTTGGAAATTTTTCATGCTCAAAGCCGGGAGGTTGAGCCACATAAACCTCCTCCGAAATAAAACCATTTAGAAAAGCACTCTTGACATCCATTTGAAAGAGTTTAAAATCTCTATAGCAAGCAAAAGCTAAAAGCATTCTAATAGATTCAAGTCTAGCTACCGGTGCATAAGTTTCATCAAAATCAATTCCTTCCTCTTGGTTATAACCTTGGGCCACTAATCTAGCCTTGTTTCTAATCACGATTCCGGATTCATCAAGTTTGTTTCTAAATACCCATTTTGTGCCTATAATCCTATAGTTTTGAGGTTTAGGCACAAGGGTCCAAACTTGATTTCTTTCAAATTGAACTAGCTCTTCTTGCATAGCAAGCATCCA
Organism: Escallonia herrerae; assembly: GCA_033070095.1. NCBI lineage: Eukaryota > Viridiplantae > Streptophyta > Magnoliopsida > Escalloniales > Escalloniaceae > Escallonia > Escallonia herrerae. The sequence continues at coordinate 814,674 of JAVXUP010000100.1, read as the reverse complement.
AGATTCATGATGTAGAGCTTCGGAGAAGTTCTTCGGTTCAATTTGGGAAAGAAATGCTAAATTAACATGTTGTTGAAGAGAGTGTCGAGTTCTTACCCCACTCGAAGGATTACCTAAGATTTGATCGCTTGGATGATCCTTTTTGTAAGTCCAATCTTTTGGTAATTCTTGAGAGTAGTCCGAGTTTGAAACATCATTGCTTGCTTCCTTGTCTTCCTCTTGAGAGCTTGATTGTTGTTCTTCTTGAATAATTTCTTTGTGGTTGTCTTGTATTGTTTCACTTATATCCAAAGTTCTCATGTCATTGTCCACATCATCTACATTAACAATGTTAGTCCTCCGAAGAAAAGGATTAGTCTCATCAAAAGTAACATTAATGGATTCTTCAACAACCAAAGTACTTTTATTATAGACTCTATATGCCATACTATTATTAGAGTAGCCAAGAAAAATACCCTCAAATGTTTTGGAATCAAATTTGCTAAGGTGATCCTTAGTATTTAAAATAAAGCATTTGCAACCAAAGACTCTAAAAAAGCTCACCTTAGGTTTCTTATCATTAAAAAGCTCATAAGGGGTTTTTAACAAAAATTTTCGCAAGATAACTCTATTGAGAACAAAACAAGCACAATTGACCGCCTCCGCCCAAAAGTACTTAGGTAAACCATATTCGTTAAGCATTGTTCTTGCCGCTTCTTGCAAAGACCTATTCTTTCTTTCGGCAACACCATTTTGTTGAGGAGTTCTAGGAGCCGAAAAATTATGTGATATCCCAAAGTCATCACACAAGGCTCCTATTTTTGAATTTTCAAATTCTCTACCATGATCACTTCGAATGTTGGATATCAAATATCCTTTTTGATTTTGAATACGTTTTGCAAATGAAGTGAACACATTTAGAGATTCATCTTTGGTGGCCAAAAAGAAAGTCCAAGTATAGCGAGAATAGTCATCAACAATAACAAAACAATATGATTTACCACCAAGACTAGTAGTAGGGATTGGTCCAAATAAATCCATATGAAGTAATTGCAAGGGTCTAGAAGTAGATACCATTTTCTTCGGTTTGTGAGAGACTTTCTTTTGCTTACCCATTTGACAAGCATCACATACTTTGTCTTTCTCAAACTTGATCTTCGGGAGTCCCCTCACAAGTTCTTTGCTTGAAATATCCTTCAAATGCTCCATATGCATGTGTCCAAGTCTTCGATGCCAAAGCCAAGATGTCTCACTAATAGCACTAAGACACTTGACATCTTGGTTAGCTAGATCATTCAATTGAATAGAGTAAACATTGTCATCTCTATTTCCTACCAAAATAGTTTCATTATTCTTCAAGGATTGTATAGTGCAATGAGAAGCCTCAAAGATTACTCTAAAACCTTTATCACTAAATTGACTAATACTTAGCAAATTATGCTTCAAACCTTCAACATATAACACATTCTCAATTGAATGTGGTTCCTTACCTATAGTTCCTTTACCTTTGATTTTTCCTTGTGCGTTGTCACCAAAGGTCACTTTTCCTCCTTCTATAAGATCAATTGAGGTGAAAAGAGATATGTTGCCGGTCATATGTCTTGAGCATCCACTATCAAGAATCCACTTCTTGCTACTAGATTTTGCTTTGAGACATACCTATAAACACAAATCAAGTAGTGACTTTTGGTACCCATATTTTCTTGGGTCCTTGGGTGTTAGTCTTGCATTTGTAATCTTGACCTTTCACAACCCACATCTTCTTTCTACCTCTAACATAAACAATTCTACAAGGACAATAATTAGTCGTATGCCCTTTCTTGTTGCACCAACCACAATGTGTAAATGGTGTGCAATAGTTCTTTGGTTGTTTTGAATGAGTATTCAACCTAGCTTGTTGTTGAAAGATTTTAGGAGGTAAGGCCAAGGGATCTAATCCAAGACCACCTTTGTTTAGGCCAAATCTTTGGCGTCCAAGCATGACATCCAAATTGTTTTGACCATCAACAAATTTTTGAAGACATTTTTTCAAATCACAAATCTCAAGTTTTAAATCTTCATTTTGCTTTTCTAAAACCAAAGTTTTGCAAGAGATTTGTTTTGAGCTAGGAGTGTTAGCAATCAATTCAACCAAGTCATTATTCACATGTTTTACATATAAATGGTTGGAAATGCAATCATTCTTGGCATGCAACTCAATATTTTCCACTCTCAACTTCTCAATTTGCTTATTAGCCTCAAGGAATTTTTTTGATAAAATAATATTTTTCTTAAAAATTTTCTTGGATTCCTCATATAGGCTATCATAAGCATCTTCGAAGCTTTCACTATCACTATCACTACCGGAAGAAGAGCTTACCTCATCATTTGCCATGAAGCACACATTTGCTTGTTCGTTCTTCTCAACATCTTCATCACTTGAATCGAAGTCACTCCAAGTTGGAGTATGTTCGGCATTCATTGCTTTTTCCTTCTCTTTGTTCTCTTTCTTGGAGAGTTGTCTCCTTTTAACTCTTTCCCATACATCTCTTCTTTCCTTCTTTTCTCTTTTGTATATGGGACAATCCATCTTCATGTGTCCCGGCTTGTGGCATTTGTAGCAAAGCTTCTCTTCGTTGCTAGCATTTTGTTGCCTTCTCCCACCATTCCTTCTAAACCTCATGAACTTCTTGAAGTTCTTTGCAATCATTGCAACATCCTCTTCATCAAATTCTTCTTCATCATCGCTTGACTCAAGGTTTGAAGATGAAGCTTTAAGGGCAATTGATGTAGGCTTCTTCTTGACGTCTTCTTGATCAAAGGTCTTGATTTGCATTTCGTACGTCATAAGTGAGCACATCAATTCATCAAGAGGAAAGATATTGAGATTCTTTGATTCTTGAATGGCGGTGATCTTTGCATCCCAAGCTCTTGGTAAGGACCTAATCACTTTTCTTACAAGATCACCATTGGTGAATTCCTTGCCCAATTGCTTCAAAGGGTTTACAATGTTAGTGAAACGAGTATTCATATCCGTAACGGATTCATTTGGAAGCATATGGAATAACTCATAATCTCTAAACAATAAGTTCATCTTGGAATCTCTAAGGAGAGAAGTTCCTTCATGAGTTACTTGAAGAGTATCCCAAATACTCTTAGCGGAATTACACATAATGACTCTATTGAGTTCATTAGTGTCTAAAGCACAAACAAGACAATTTTTCGCTCTAGCATTCATACAAATCATCTTTTTATCATGATCACTATACTCCGATTTGGATTTTGGCTCTTCAACCTTGTCAACCACCTTTATCGGAACGTATGGGCCATTCTCAACAATATCCCACATCTCGTAGTCTTGAGACTCTAAGTAGATTTTCATCTTAACTTTCCACACACTATAATTGGTCCCATTAAACAATGGAGGCCTAGTGGTAGAACTACCCTCCATACCCCCAACGTAAGCCATGATCGATTAACTCTCTTGGCGTTACCCAATATAACAAGAGCCGAGGCTCTGATACCACTTGAAACCAATAAAATAACCCTAGAGGGGGGGTGAATAGGGTTTTAAGACTACTTTAAAAATTAACAAACAACAAACCTCAATCTCAATAACTCAAATAAGCAAACAACCAATCTCAACACAAATGTAAGACAATAATGTAAAGAGAGAAGGGTTTAGAGATACTTGACAAGGAGAATTAAATGGTTCGGCTTGATATACCCACAAGCCTACGTCCACCCCTTCAAGGAAGTCCCTTGAAAGGCCCTAGAATCCACTAGTATGATCTTCCTTACGGGTCAAGATCGAACCTCTTACAATCCCTTGATGCTATGCCCACATCAAGAACAAGCTTTGACAAACCCAAAGCTCCAAAGCTTGACAACCCCAAGCTTTGATACAAGAACCTTTCAATGAAGAAATGTGTACAAGATTTCACTCTCAAGAAGTAGATGAGTACAAGTTTAAGCACTAGAACAAGAGAGATGAGTGTATGATGACTTATGAAAGTGTATATCTCTCAAATGTAAGCTCACAATAAATGCTCTCTTGAAAAGGATGAGAAATCAATGAAACAAGAGAGATTTGAACAATTGCTTTGATCTTTGAGAATATGAAAGATAAGAGAGCTTTGAATGCAATTGATGAATCAAAACTATGCCCAAGATGAGTATTTATAGAGGTGGGAAAGAATATGACCGTTTGGAATTAGGTGGAGCATTAAATGCGCCAAACGGCTATTGCAGTCGACTGTATTCCCAAAGTAGCCGTTGGAAATTCAAAATTTCCAACTTGCAGTCGACTGTAATCCAATGCAGTCGACTGTAATAGGCTACTGGAAGTATTGCAGTCGACTGCATTCCAATGCAGTCGACTGTAATACCTCACTGCCCAAGTTGCAGTCGACTGCAATCCAATGCAGTCGACTGCATTCCAGAAAATGCAGTTTCCTAGTTTTCAAAGAATGAAAAACTTTTATGCATGCAAGGGAAACCTATGGGCAAATTCTAGGTATACAGTCATCGTAACGATCATCTCTCTACGTCTAGTTTACAAAGAAGGAAATAAAGCATAGTAAAGTTCAATCGACGAAATCCTTCTTTGATGCGTTCCGTTGAGAGTCTTTAAACGATTTGCTCGTCTAATTTTCCATTTGCATGAGTGTGAGATTGTTCCTATTGCTTCATCAACTCAATGCATGTTAGACAGCATAATCATCAATGTTAGTTATCATCAAAATCAAATATAATCCTAGGTTAAATAACCGTAGGGTTAACAATATGGTCCCCTTATTGGTGGCATCTTCTATCTTTATTAGGGATCTCATAAGAGCTTTGAACGACATGTGGTAGTGCCCTAAAGACATAATCATGGTAGATTGGAAGCAGATTGTTTCTGACAATATCACTTGTTCTTCCTCTGTCAGACGGTTCATCATTTGAGCTGCCTTATTCTTCCACCTCATAATGAAGGCTAATCTGGGCTCTTCGTTCGTGGTTTCCCAAATCCCTCCGGGTGATATCTAGGTAGGCAATGTACTAGTACTGCTTTACAAACTCTCTCACAACGTCTCCCCAAGTATGGACTCAGGCATCATCCAAGATAAGGAACCAACGGGAGGCAACTCCCGTGAGAATACAGTGGAACAACTGTATCAACTGATTCTGATTCACCCATAAGAAGCCAACGCTTGCTTCTACATCTTAATATGGATTTTGGGTTCCATGGTCACGTCAAACTTATCCAACTTGAGGGATAATCTATCCTTACGGTTCATGGTCAGGGCACTGAAGTCTAGAGGGATAATCTATCCTTACAGTTCATGGTCAGGGCACCGAAGTCTAGTGGGTCATCGACCCTCCTCATCCTAGCGATTTGAGACTTAAATGATGCTAACTTGTCCTTCTTTTTTGGTACAGCAAGGGGTTTTACTTCCTCATTCTCTAACTCATACAACGAATCAAATTCCGAACCTTTCTTCTTGACATCTCTCCCCTCTTCCCTCTTCTTTCGATTCCTTTTTACCTCTCTTTTTGAGGTTGTCTGATTCCTTAGCATTTTGGGATTGTTGCCATCTTAAGGTGGTGAAAACATTCTGAATATCCTTCAAAATTTCACTGATGATTCGGACCAAATTAAAGATATGTTGGAACTCCTCGACCATTGGAGTTCGCAAGAGGTTTTTGGATGAGTCCCGATACCAACTACCCTTAGCCTTAACTGTATAGGAAAATTTGTCAAAATTTTAATTACATATACCACAGTGATCGAGGTGGCTGGCTCATACCTTAATAGGGGTGAAGGGAATTTTTCTAGTTTGTTGGGGGTCTTTTTTCTAATTTTTGGAATATGAGGCACGTAATTGACTAATTGTCCGTTATCCAATAGGAACACTGGTCAGTAGGGTTAGGGTTTGTTTCTGGAAATTTCTGGAGAACAAGGTCCTGACTAACCATTCGGTCATCCAGAAGGAAACCTTGCCGATTAGTTAATGGGTTAAGGTTTCGTTTCTGGGATTTTATGGGAATTTTTCTGAAGAATAAGGTTCTAACTAGCCGTCTGGTCATCCTGGCAGATAACCGACCAGTTGGTCAGTGAGGTTAGGGGTTTTTCCTGATAATTGTAATCTAAAGGATAAGGTTTCTACTAACCATCTAGTCATCCAGAGGAATAACCGACCAGTTGGTCAGTGGGGTTCACTAAGGTACAAACCAGCCAGTTTTGAATTGTTTGAAGTAACACACATACTGACTAACCACCTGGTTGGGATCGCGGCTAACTCAGCCGGTTAGTCAGAGTCTTCCTTTTTTGTGAAATTACCAGTTTAGCTTATAGAACGGTGGTCGGTTTCCCTGCCAACATATCATAGGCCAATACATGTATTCTCCCAACAAGGGGCAGAACACTGAGTGGCTTGGGTGTGTGGTATCTCTTTCAACACTGGTGTAAAGTTCACCCCATTGGCTCGATTGTACCATACACATCTCACCAGTAACTAGGAAGTTAATAAATGTCGATCACCAGTACATAAACAAGTCATTTGATATACCAAAAAACCAGAGGAACCTTTAGTGGTAGACGGTAGAGTTGAGAGCTCAATCAAAATATTGCCTTGTGCCCAGGAGGACGAAGAGCTTCACTGTCACTCTCGAATGGTGGATCGGGGTGAGACTTGCTCGTGTGTGAGGTATAGAAATAAAAGTGCAAGTACCACAGTTATATCATATTGTACATGTCACAAAATACAAGTAAAATATAACGAGGCCAAAAATCAAGAAAACTTTTCAAGTCTAGTCTCCTTAGTTGTTTTGTCTCCAGCGAAGTCGTCAATGTGGTGAACCGCCTCAAAAAAATCCCAAGAAAATGGAAATCTTATGTAGTTGCCATCTTATTTAATTAAAGAAAAATAAGAAAACCTATAATTGACTCAAAGGTGCCTACAAGGACGACTAGTCTATCGAAACTAAGAGAGGGGTTCGGAGACTAAGTTACACAACAGGAAGGTGTTAGGCACTCGCCGCGTCCTTTCGCTCTCTACTTCATTTTTAGTGAATTTTGGCCTTAAGAACATATACCACGCAAAGCATGATAAAACTAACCCTAAGTCAATTTTTATGTGTTTGGCTTGAACTCGACATCCGGAGTAGAAATGCCTACATATCCTATCGGACTAATCGAAATCAAAACTGCCATAGTTTGACTCTGATCCTCCGAGGAGTAATTTACATTATGAACCTAGACTTTAGACAAAGAAATATAAAAGATTCTTTTTGTTGTTTTGAAATGAACTGTGATAACGGGAAAGGGAGACAATCTATATGATTTTTTAACCTGAAAAAACAATTAAAGATTATTTATTGAAGTAGCTTGTCTTGACGACTCGATGATGTTCTCCGTATGGTCCATGATTTCAAGGATACAAAAGACTTTTAAAATAAGTTTGAATGGTTTGGATTATCAAGAGAGCAAGAATATCATTTTACAGAGAAATAATCCACAAGCTCTAGAGAATAAGCTTATAGACCCCTTGAAATGAAGGCCAAGAACCCAATATATAGTATTTAGGATCGCAGAATCTGATAAGACTGGCTAAGCAAATCTGTAAAGCCAGAATAAGTGATAAAATTACAAATTGACAAAAGTCAATTAACCGACCGATTAGTCAAAAAATCGGCCGGTTTACTCCATAAATTTAAAAATAATTTTTTTTTGTATTTCGAGCCATTACCTGACCCTATTTTCGGTAATTATCTTTGATTTCGTCAATTGGATGTACCAGATTTGGATAATTCATTTTCTAACCATAAAACAATAAAACAGATTGATTTAATCTTTGTATCGAAGATAATTTACATATTATTTTTTCAAATTGTCTAGAAAAATTAAATCAATTATTTTAACTAAACCTAGACATTGGACTAAACTTGGCACAATTTGACTGAAGCAATGCAGTTGGTTGGACTAAATATTACTAGGCTAGACTAATGGACTGGACATGATATTGGACTAGACTGAATTAGTCAACTAAATCACATTACTAAGTCTAGACTTAATAATGTCCTCTAATTAATAATAAAGCCCATTATTTATTTAATTAAAAACACCTGCAATAATAAGGTGTCTACAACTTTAGGCGGGGGTACGTAGGCAACCCATAACGAACGAACAGGTCAAATTTTAATATAAGCTTTTAATTTCGCTGACATCGATTCTGAGTATATTTTTGATAAAAATAAAATAAAAAATACCCCAATAGGTTGAAAATCGTAAAAATGGAGGCCCAGGCAAAAAATAGGGTATAAGAACAATAGAAAGTAAAAGTTTGCTAGGTTGAAAAACCTGAAAAGCGTAACCTAGGCAACGTTTAGCGTGCAAAAAAGGAAAAAGAAAAAAAAGCTTCTAAGTCCTTTCAACGATCAAAGGAGTATTTTATCTGTCAGTGTGTTAGTAAGATTCCTTTTTCCTTCTATAAGGAGATCGACTGTCAGTACCCAAGAGAACAGTTGGGCCGGATTTTTGTTTGTCATTGGTTCCAAAAGTCAACATCTCCCCAATTTTGCATGTCTCTGAAGTGATTAATTTATTAGGTGTGTTCTAAACCCTTGTGTGCATGTGTGCTTTTGTGCTTGCATGCCATGCTTTCAGAGTTCAAACTTGTAAGGCGATGTCATACGGTGTAAGGCCAGTATATCATTTTATCCTTCTTAGCTAGAAGCAACATTTTCTCAATACCAATTTAATGTTTGATTTGAAAAAAGCAAAATGATTTTTTATTTCCTTACTTTATTTTGAAGTTTTTAGTGTAGGTTTTAGTTGCCTAAGCTAAGGTAGCTTCTCTTTTTGAATTTTTTTTTCCTCTCCAATAGCATAAACTCATTCAAAAATCATCCATTAAAGACCCCTTATATTATGCATTTCCTAGAATATCTATAAATAATATAGGTATTCAAGAAAAAAGTGCTTTTATAAATTTGACAAAACTACAAATATGTGATATGTGCTATTTTAAAATTTACACTTGTGAATTTAAAAAATATTTTTACAAGTTAATGACAAAAGCAATTTATGGCCAAACTCTCTAAACCATTGGACGAGTTAACAAAAAAAGAATTTGTTAAACTCTTAAATGACGGAATGCTTTGCAATTCCTTAAGAGGAATGATCGCCGAGAAAGTTCTAAAGAGATATTGTATTGAAGGACAAGCAATAATGGAAAGCTCATATGAGTTATGACTGTTGTTCTAAAGTGGATAACATGGTAAACCAAATAAGTGGTAAGATCCGATTGATTTTAAGATTTTTTGTATGTGTTTCAGTTGCCTAAAATAGCCTTCATTTGAAAAAAAATAATCGCATTTAACTTTACTAAATGAAACTTAAAGCAATCTTTTTTAAATCATGCCTTACGTTAGGACAACTTAAATCATTCCTACCAGTAAAATCATACTTCACTCTCCCGGAATCCACATGCTCTAATCATCTTCTAAATCTTTCTCTGCATGCCTATTCGAATTGGCATCACTAGTCCAAACGACATCCGAATACACAGAGAGTCATTTATATATGTCAATTTTGGAGGAATTACAACTTCATCACTTTTATATTCAATTTACAACTTCGATCATAGATAAAATGAGTTTTAATATTATGTGGAACCAAACCTATATTCAAATCAGAATCTAAAAATTAGTCAGAATCTGTCAACTAGAAAGAACATCATTGATCAAAGAGGAAAACCAATCTATTTGTTGACTTAATCCTTGAAACACTTCATCATCTATATTTGCCACAATGGTGCATGAAGAAGGCGGCGGCTACTGGCGTTGAAGGAGGTGACAGCGGTGATAATTCATGGAGGCAGCGAAGAGGTGGCTGAAAGAGGCAGTGCGGTGTGGGTGAATAAGGCGACGTACTATGGTTGAAAGAAGCTACGGTAATGAAGACATGGTGGAAGTAAACGATAATGGGGTCGAAGAAGGCCACCATGCGAAAAGGCAGTGGCTTGACTTAGCGGGATTTTTCTGGGTATAGGTAGGTTGTGAATTGTGAATTGAGGGAGAAATAAAATTTGGCGTGATGGATAGAGGGGTCTGATAGAGAAATGAGTGGAGGTGAGAAGAGCAGAGAGAAAAGGAAAAGTGGAAGTAGTAAATGATAGGAGAGATAAACATAATGGAGAAAATTAGGCGAAGGGCAAAATTGGCAAAACAAAGAAAAAAATTACCTATAAGAAAAATGAGCAATAATTTTGGGACAGCCCAAAAAAGAAACTATGAGTTATTTCCTTGGTATAGAAGGAGTATAAGTGAACAAAGTCAAATTAACATGCGCTAACCCTCAATTCTTAAAGAATTAAGTTTTGACACATTTACAATTGTGCAACTATACTTGAACATTCATGTTTTGATTTACTCAACTTACCAAGAGTTTTGTAGGTGGTTAACATAAGGAGACCCTGGTTTACTTTTACACCTGGGCGGATCCAGGGTATGACATCAAGAGGGGGCCACAAATTGCACGTAAAAACCTTAGTTAGTATTGAACAAAATTTGATCTAATATGAACTCACTTTCATGTAGCAAGTGATATCAAATAAGTTTGAAGCATTTGTAGTCTTCAATTCATGGAATGTGCCAAAAGAATTATATTTTTTTAGCGCACTAGTAATAGTATCACATCTATATTGAGGTTTTCTACTTTGCATACTATAAACACCCTATTTTTGTAGTCTTTTTATTTATTAAATAAATGATTATATGACTTTATTATCAATTAAGTTTACTATTATTGTTATAGACTTAGGCCTAATAATATAGGGAGCCTAATCTATTTAACGAAGTCCAATGAGGGTCCAGTCCGATACAGTGTGAGTCTCGTCCGGTTATAGTCCACTCCAGCTGGTTAAAACAGTCGAGTAAGTTAGGTTAAACTTGCATCCAGTTAAGATATGTGATTGGTTAGATGATTTAGGATTATCTTGTGATTCATCCTTGATGCATGTGATTAATCCTTGATTTATATGAAATCTATAATTCCTAAATCTGGTTTATCCCAAATGTATTTTCAAATATAATTACCGAATTAGGGGCAGATACTATCCCGAATTTTTGAAAAAAAAAAGTTTTAGGGTGAACCGGCCTGTTCATAAAAAATTGGCCGAATTTTTGACCAACTGGCTAGTTAGTTGACTTTTTTTTTTCAAGTTTAGGATTTTCATCAAATATTAAGCCTTATCACCAATTCTCAGACTGGGATAGTCATCATTATCATTTTTTGTCGCCCAGACATCTATGAATAAGGTCATTGGGATGCATTTTTAAGGATAAGTTTTTTCTCCCTAGAGCTTTTATACCATTTCTCTCTTAGAAGTGGAAGATTATCTCGAAGGAGAATTTAGAACTTCATATTTCCCTTCTCTATACACAAGTCACTTACATCGTGGATTCATCACAAGGAGTTCCCAAGCCTTATAAGCAAGCGCCTTCTCGAGGCAACTTTACTGTTTTTTGACTAGTTTAAATTATAATAGCCTAGAGGTTTTTCCCTCCTCACGATCTCATTTCAAATGCAAAATCTATTCAAAAGTGTCTTTATTTTCATTTCTTAGTTCAAGTCGTAAGACTAGAGTCAAACTACGACGGTTTTAATTCCGATTAGTTTGACCAGATACATAGGCAATTCGACTCCCGATGTCGAGTTCAAGCCAAAAACATAAAAATAAACTTTGGATAACCTTCCTGGTGCGTAACTTATTCCTTGAACTCTTCTCCTAGTTTTCGATAGACTAGTTATCCTTCTGGACACTTTAGCGTTAATTTGTATTTTTCGGTGCGTTAATTTGTGTTACCGGACTGTTAGTCACAACCCTGACCTTCCTAAAAAATTTCAAATACAAAAGTTCCAACTCGCTAACCAACCACCCAGCTAACCCACTGGATAATAAAACTGTTAGTCAGTACCATATCTTTCTAGACATTCTCCAAAAAAGCCATATTTTACCCACAGAACAACAAAGCGGTTAATCCACAAAGATTAATTAGTGTCCAATTCCTATATGAATATAAATCAACTGATTTAATGTTTTATACTGTAGCGTGTTCTGATTGTGTGATCCTATCGAGGCTGTAGTTTCCTGGCTTGAGTCATTTTATCTTTTTTTTCCTTTCAGTTCCCTTTAATCCTCAGGGCATCCATATATATATATATATATATATATATATATATATATATATATATATATATATATGGATCGTGATCCATTGCTAGCGCTAGCACTGTTGCTAGCGCTGTTTTCCCGTCCGCTACATAATGTAGCGGACGATAACTTACCGTCCGCTAGATTATATAGCGGACGGCCCTAGCGCTGCTAGCGCTAGCAACGGATCACGATCCTATATATATATATATATATTGGATGCCCTGAAGGGAGTTGATCCGTTGATAGCACAAGCAAAATGGGACAAGTTGCTAGCGCAATCTGGCCGTCCACGCGCAATCTGTGGACGGTCCAGATCTTTTTTTTGTGCTTTTTTAAAGTGATCCGCTACATAAAGTAGCGGACGATTTTTTGACAAAATTGCCCTTCAATATTCATTGCAAAATATTGTCCGCTTCATAATGTGGCGGACAATATTTTGGTCTGTGTAGAAAAAGAAACCTATTCTCTCTCCATCTCTCTGTTCATCTACTGGGTTCCTCCACCTTCGTCTCCCCAACCCCAGATCTATCATCATCGTTAGCTCCCTGACATCGCATCTGTAGCCTTATCATCTCCCCGCCGTAGCCTCGGCGTCACCGCCTCCATCGTACCCTCGACGAGCATAAGCCATTCCCCCTACCGCATATCTTCTCATCCCATCGGCGAATGGACCCTGTGAAGTGAAGTGGAGCATGCTGGTCCTACTTCTTGAACCAGTTCCTCCTGCTTTTTTGATTCTTTAACTTGCAATTAGTCCAGTAAAGAAGGAAGATAGGAAGGCATCTATCTATCTAGTTACACATTAGAGGTTCAAGTCCTGCTACTATTGCAATCGGTGACCTCTTCAAAGAGCTTATTGCCACCATAGCCTTGGCGTCACCGCCACCGCCACTATTGCAGCTAGATCCGCGTTTCAGATTTTGGGTTTTTGTTGGTTTCAGATTTTGAGTTTTCGTTCAGATTTTTTTTTCTTTTTTAATCATCTCATATCGGGTAGTTTCAGTTTGGTTTAGTCTCGGTATGATTTTGAACGAATGCCAGTCGAACATATTGAATTTGGTTTGTGGGATTGTATGATTATTGGATCATTTGCTACATAATAGATTGAATTTTGTTTGTGGGATTGTATGATTATTGGATCATTTGCTACATAATAGATTGAATTTGGTTTGTGGGATTTTGAACGAATGTCAGTCGGTATTATTTTGAATAGATTGTTTTCAGTTTGGTTTCTGATTGTATGTTTTGAGTTTGGTTTTTGATTTGGATCATCCACTACATAATGTAGCGGATGAACATTGGTAATCAACATACACAGACGAAAGAAGGGCAATTTTGTCAAAAAATCGTTCGCTACATTATGTAGCGGACGGACTTAAAAAAAGCGCAAAAAAAAAATCTTAACCGTCCAAAGATCGCGCATGGACGGCCAGATCGCGCTGGCAACTTGTCCCATTTTGCTAGCGCTATCAACGGATCAACTCCTATATATATAGATAGATAGATAGATAGATACACAACAAATGGGGTATTGATCTTTTTTGAAAAGGGAGTGTTTGCGAGTTGTTTATTTCATGAATAAGCTGCAGCTCTATTTTTTTCCGGTTAACTAGAAAAATGGGTGCATGATCCCGCGAATTGGTTGTGAATAAATTAAGAAATCGTATGTACGAACCATGCATTTCGTGATTCATTGGTAAATTTACTTTTATTCTCTATCAGCTACTAATAATGTGGGAGCTTGAACATAACTTGATTAAAGCTAAACCAGACGTAAAGCTAAACCAGAGGCAACATGGTACTCTTTCTACCACTATGTTCAGTTAACATAAAGATGGTTTCAAAATGAATATTTTGTCGATATGGAACACTCATATCGATAAAATTATTTGATCCAATATATATATATATATATACATACACACACACCGGTGGATAAGTCTCTATTTTTCCAGCTTCCATGTGGCCTTCCAATTTAAAAAATCAGTTTTTAAACTGAAGTGTAAAAAAAAAACTCCAAAAACTGTTTTTTTTTTTTTTTCACTTTTGGTTTTTTTTTTAGACCACCACCACCACCCTTCCACCGCCGGCAGCCACCTCAGGCGACCATCGCCGGCCGTCGACAGCCACCTCCGGCCGCTAGCGACCACCGCCGGTGACTGCCGGCAGCCACCTCCTGCAGCCGGCGACCACTGCCGGTGATTGTCGGTAGCCACCTCTTGTCGTCAGCGACCACCGTCGGCGACTGCTGGCAGCCACCTCCGGCCGCCGGTGAGCACCGCCGGCCACCACCACCGTCGACCACCGCTACGTCGCACCACCGCAAACTACCAACAAAAAAGTCAAAATAAAAAGGGTTACCAAACACAAAAAGCAATCCCTTCCTTTTTAGGTCTACACTGCATTTGATTTGCCCAGATCTGATTAGATTTAATTTCTTCCTTTGACTAGTATTCAAGCAATCCCTTCCTCATTCCGGACATATATTTGTTTTCCAGATTTAGTGTCCATACATATTTCAAATATAGGTGTCGGCTTGGGTGGGGTGGTGGCACCGGCTAGGGTGCCGCGGTGCTTGGTATGGTGGTGCCGGCTGTGCTTGGTGTGGTGGTGCAGACTTGGTTGCAATGGTGGTTGGGTGGGACTGGTGGTTGTGTAGTTTATCCTAGGGGAACACTACTGAACTAAGCGCCAGGGAATTGAATTTCGGTAAAGTATGTCTAGAAAATAAGGCCAGAGTAGGAAGAGATCGTTCAGAAATGAAGAAAGAGCTTTGTAGTAAGAGAGAGAACAGAGAAAGAAGGGAAGAGATTGGAATTCAAATTCTGTTTAGAGATCACATGCCTGACTTCTCTCTTCTCCCACACTTTATGGTTCACATAACAGAATTCAAAACAGAAAATCAAACCATTTGGCGCTGGCGCCATTTACTTCTAACTAGTGTCGCTAAAGCTACTAGCTCCATGAGAATCTGACCTTCATTACCCACAGGAGGCAATGTAGTGCAGGGAGTGATATGATGTCCCACCCTTTTCTTGAGGAGGGACACATGAAAAACAGGGTGCACAAAACTAGCTTCTGGTAGTTTCAATTTCTAAGCCACCTTGCTCACTCTTTGAATGACCTGGTATGGTCCAAAATACTTAGATGACAGTTTCAGGTTCTTCCTGAGGGCCAATGAGGTTTGTCTATGAGGCTGTAGCCTCAAATATACCCAATCTCTAACTGCAAATTCCCTTTCAGTGCGCTTTAAGGTTTGCATACTGTTGCATTCTAGCCTGGGCCATCATTAGATTATCTCTGAGTATGCTTATCACTCTGCTTCTTCCTTGTAAGTAGTCATCAAGTTCTGCCAAGTTGGTGGTCTCAGGGGTTGCAATACTCAGAGTCCTTGGCTTGTACCCATGAACAGCTTCAAAGGGAGTCATTTTGATGGCTGAATGAAAACTGGTATTGTACCAGAATTCAGCTAAGACTAACCATTTGGCCCAATTACGTGGCCTATCTTTACACATGCATATGAGATAATTCTCTAAAAATTGGTTCACCCTTTCTATTTGACCATCAAATTCTGGGTGGTAAGCAGTATTATGGGCTAATCTGGTTCCCAATAGCTTGGTCCAAAAATTAGACAAGAAGATCTTGTCTCTGTCACTAACTATAGACTCAGGCATTCCATGTAGCTCAAAAATAACTTCAAAAAAATGCTGGGCTATTACTTCTGCTGTGAAGGGATGAGTTAGAGCTATAAAATGAGCATATTTGCTCAACCAGTCAACAACCACCAATATTGAGTCTTCTCCATGTGACTTAGGAAGGCCTTCCACAAAGTCCATTGAAATGTGAGTCCATAATTGAGAGGGTATAGGCAGGGGTTGTAACAATCCTGGATATGGCAAGTGTTCATGTTTGTTCTGTTGACATACCTCACATTCACTGATCATTTGGAAGATTTGTTGTTTCATCTTTGGTCAGTAAAAATGCATGGCTACTCTCTTATAAGTGTATTGCATGCCTGAGTGTCCATCAACCCCAGTTGCATGTAGCTCCTCTTTAATTTGATTTCTCAATTGGCCTGTGTTCCCACATAAATCTTTCCTATGTATCTCAGTATGCCTCCTTGATAGGAATAAAATGAAGTAGCCATAGGCATCACTAATAATTCTTGAATGGCTTGTTGGGAGCATCATCACCTTCCAAGCTAGCATGCAATTCCTATTGCCACAAAGGTGTAATGATACTAATAGAATTACATGCATTTGATTGGGTTTGGGGTAACCTGGAGAGTGCATCTGTAGCTGCATTGACCACTCCTTTCTTGTAATGCACTTCAAAGTCAAAACCAAGTAACGTTGACAATAACTTCCGTTGTAACATAGAGGTTACTCTTTGACCCAACAAGAACTTCAAGCTGCTATGATCAGTTCTCACAATAAAATGAGCATGGCACAATTATGAGCTCCATTTGGTCACTGCATGTACCAAGGCTAGTAATTCTTTTTCATAGGTAGATAACCCCATATTTTTTCCCCAAGGCCTTGCTTATGTAGGCCAAAGGCCTGTATTAGAACTGCTCCTCTGCCCATATCACAGGCATCTGTCTCCACTTCAGACATCACTGAAAAGTCAGGTAGAGCTAGTACAGGTGTAGTAACCATGGCCTGCTTGAGAGTGGCAAAAGCTTGATTGGCTACTTCATTCCAAGTGAATGCATCCTTCTTCAACAAACTTGTGAGGGGTTTACTGATTAGGCCATATTGATGGCCAAACTTTCTGCAGTATCCAGTATGCCCCAAGAACCCTCTCAAATCCTTCAGAGTCCTGGGTGTTGGCCAATCTAGCATTATAGCCACCTTGCTTGGATTTGTGGCCACTCCTTGACCAGTGATTAAGTGGCCGAAGTACTCCACTTGTGTTTGAGCAAACACACATTTGCTAAACTTAGCAAATAAGGTGTTTTCCTTGAGTACTTGCAAAACAATTCTCAAATGCTCCAAGTGAGTCTCCAAATTCTCACTATAAATCAATATATCATCAAAGAAGACTAACACAAATCTTCTCAAATAATTTTGAAAGATGGTGTTCATTATCATTTGAAATGTGCCAGGAGCATTGGTCAGGCCAAAAGGCATGACCCGAATTCATAATGTCCTGAGTGTGTTCTAAAGGCAGTTTTATGCAAATTCTTTAACTACGCAAAATTGATGGTATCCACTTCTTAGGTCTAATTTAGTGAAAATCTATGATCCACTTAGCTCATCCTACAAGTCATCAATCATTGGAATAGGATATCTATCCTTCACAGTGAGCTTCTTGAGTTCTCTATAGTCAACACACATTCTCTAACTCCCATCTTTTTTTCTTAACTAAGAGAATATGTGAAGCAAAGGGAGAGTTGCTATGTTGAATGATACCTGTTTTTACGAGCTCTGTGATTATCTTTTCAATTTCATTCTTCTGGACATAGGACACCCTGTAAAGCCTTAAGTTCACTGGTTTTGCACCTTCCACTAGCCTAATTTTGTGGTCTTGGTTCCTTTGAGAATGAAGTCCTTTAGGCTCTTCAAAGACATCCTAGCATTCAGTCAGTAGACCTTGAACTTCCAGTGGTACATCACTTCTTTCTGGTGGTAGTGTAAGAGAGTAAATCTGTCCAAACAATGATCCCACATTATTCTTAATCAGCTTGCTCATGGCTTGGGCTGTTATCATTTTAATAGTAGTCCCTTTAAATTCTCCTCCCTTTAATATAACCAACTTTCCTTGATGCCTGAAGGAAATCTGGTTACATTCAAAATTGAAATTGACATTTCCCAGCTATTTCAACCATTGGATGCCTAGCACATAATCACAGCCTCCCAATGGTAGTATTCTCATGCTACAAACAAACTTCTGAGAGCCTATTTCCCAAGTAAAATCCTTACACATGGTGTCTGTTATCAAATTGGTTCCATTGGCCACTGCTAGTGTCAATGGTGTGGTGGTTTCCATACTACACCCTAATTTTTCAGCTAACTTAGGGTCTAGGAAATTATCTGTTGACCCTAGTCAACCAAAATGCTGAACACCTTGCCCCTCACTGGACCTAGTATCCTTATGGTGCGGTGTGTCTGGTTACCAGCCAAGGCATGCACACTAATTTCAGTCTCATTGATTGGTTTAGGATGTGTGAGAAGGAGTGTCTCTTTCTTTTCTGTTACTAGGGGTTCTTCATTAACTCTTGCATCTTCTTCATCCTCTGCTATAATCATTGCAATAGCCCTCATTGGACACACACTTTTATGACCAGGTTCAAAATTAGCCCCACATCTGAAACATAGTCCATGTGTGATACTTCTCTGATGTTTTTTTGTTGACAACTTATTGGTTCTAGGTGGGGGTGTCTTGAAGGTGTAGGTAGTAGTCCTTTTTGTGGCTGATGAGAGGTAGGGTTTTGGTATGGTTTAAATGGAAGGCTCTGTAATGGTGTTGGTTTCAGGATGGAAGGTTGTATAGGTGTTTTAGAAGTGATGGTCATAGGTTGGGGTCCAATAAGTGTGAAATTTGGTTTAGGAAGATTGTGGCCATGGCTGGAAAGAATTAGGTGAAGCTGATATGGTATTATGGTTTTTAAAAAGGCTGTGAATGGCTATTTCTTCCCTCCTTGCTATGTGGATAGCCTTGGAGAGTGAATCCACCTCAAACTGTTCAACTATACACCTTATCTCTGGTCTAAGCCCACCAATGAAACTCACACAGAAATAATCTTCATCAAGGTAATCAAATTCCTGGACCACTTGAGCCCTAATCATCTACTGATCCAGCTTGAATCAATCTATTAAAGTCTCCCATAACACTTACTCCATTAGTTACGGAGAATCTTGCATACAAGTCCTTAACAAATTGGTCCCAGCTCACCTTACCCAAGGGCTTGATATAAGTTGCGTACTGACACTCAGCCTGAGCATCAAAATGTACTGAGGCATATGATACCTTATAGTATTCATGAATTGGACAAAATTCAAAGTATTGCTCACACTTTCTAACCCAACCCCTGGGATTTACCCCATTAAATCTAGGGAACTCAAGCTTAGGAAATTTAGGTAAGGTGTTACCAGTTGGAGGTGGAGTTGTGTTTTGGTTAGTGTTGTAATCAATCCTTTGATTTTGATGGCTAGGCTCTCCCTTCTCTGTAGTGGTTCTTGTGTGAACTTCAGCTCTGGTATTAACTTGAGCCATGAAGTTAGCCAATCCGAACTTGAGCTCTGATAAACTTTGGTGCAGAATGGAAGAACATCTTTGTAGATCTCCAATGGATGCTTCCACAGAACTCATCCTCAGATCATTTGCAGTGAGTATATTATCCATCGCTTCTTGAGCTTCCATCTCCGATATATGGTTATTCTTCACAAATCTAGGCATTGCAGGAATTGTGTTTACAACTAATAGACTAGCTCAGGCCCTAATTAACCTGGCTCTGATACCAGTTGTAGTGTATCCTAGGGGAACACTACTGAGCTTAGCACCAGGGAATTGAATTTCGGTAAGTATGTCTAGAAAATAAGGCCAGAGTAGGAAGAGATCGTTTAGAAATGAAGAAAGAGCTTTGTATTAAGAGAGAGAACAGAGAAAGAAGGGAAGAGATTGGAATTTAAATTCTGTTTGGACATCACATACCTGACTTCTCTCTTCTCCCACACTTTATGGTTCACATAACAGAATTCAAAACAGAAAATCAAACCATTTGGCGCTGGCGCCATTTACTTCTAACTAGTGTCGCTAAAGCTTTTTAAACTGAATTTAAAGGAAGTCTTCCAAACGCTGTCATCTGACTTAAGTTGATAACTTTAAACGGTGTCGTTCAATCCTGGTGCGTAATTCAATTGAACACCTTTGTTATTTAACACAGTTTCATTTCCAGTTGCTGGAGTTGGTCTTTTGATTTGAATCTTGATGGTCCTGGTAGGTCCAGGGTTCTTCTCAGCTTGGTTTCCAGCTTGATTAGGAGCTTCTTCAATACTTGGTGCTGGATCTTCAGCTGCATGACTTGGGGACATGACAGGTTGGTTGTGGGTTAGATGGTGTTCGGTTATGGGAAGGTGGTGGTTGGTTGTTGAATTGTGGGGGGTGGATTTAGGCATGGTGGTGATTGGTTGTGGTGAAGGGGCAGTCAACTATGGAGCTGGGGTCGTCATCAGAATGCACCTGGATATGGAGATGGGGAGGGGAGGGGAGGGGAGGGAGGGAGAGCTAGTTATAAATTCAAGAACAACTCTGAAAGAATGGGAAATGGCATTTTAGACACAAACAGTAACTGCTACCTTATGCAGCGACCACACGTGATTTCTATAAAAAGAAACTGATCCAGACTGTCTATGTTTAAATGTAGACGATTGGATGGGAGCTGGAGAAATAAAGAATTAATCTACCGCTAGACAAGAATCGGCTCCCTATATATATATATATGGGAGCCGATCCACATCTACCGGTGGAGCTATTTCTCGACCAAAAATCTGTTCGTCCATGTGTATTCGTGGATGGACCAGATCTGTCCTTTTTTTTGTAAAAAGTGATAACCGCTGGTCTTTAAAGTGGTTACAAAAATGCCAAAAAATACCCTTTTCAGGCCAAAAAAGCCCTAACCATTGGTCTTTGTAGCAGTTAAGGGCCCACCAATTTTGCCCAACAGCTAGTCTTTTGAGTGGTTAATGGCCCACAACATTGAAGAAGAAACCCACCAAACCGCCACAAAGAGTAGCGGTAGGTGGGCCCCTAACCGCTACTCTTTGTGGCGGTTGGGGGATTTCCTCGTCTGCGCAATCTCTCTTCTCTCTCTCTCTTCCCCACTTACTCACTCTCAAACCCTAACCATTTCTTCATCCTTCATAAACATTGGTCTCAGCACGATGAGTGCCTTATATCCGCTCTAGTTGAGCGATGGAGGAGCGAGACGAACACATTTCTCCATGAAATGAAATGGAATGGAATGAGAAGGAAAAACTTACTGTGAAGTATTGTTGCTTTCAATTGTCTCCTCCTTTAGTTATTCCATTGTTGCTTTTAATAATTACCATTTTTGCCCTTCATTAGTTATTCCAATCACAACCATACCCTTCCACACACACACACACACACACACACACACACACACACACACATATATATAAAAGAAAATCCTTGAAGTCCAATAGAAAATCACAGCTAAGAAATAAAAAAAATTTGGGAACGAAAAGAAAAACCACAACAAAAGAAGCTTCAAGCTTCAAAATCAGTTAAGAAGAAAAAAAAATACTGAAAAACAAAATCCAATAAAACTAAACATACAAAAAAAAAAGTTAGTTAAAGTTCAGGGCGCCAAACATCACAGCCGAAAATCGGTTCAAAGACTCTTCACTTTCCTGCTTCGGTTCATGCTTATCTGTAGACTCTTCATTTTCCTCTTCGGTTCATGCTTATCTGTAGACTCTTCATTTTCCTCTTCGGTTCTTCTATTTCTCTCATCTTTCTTCATTCATTTCTCTATACCAATGTCCACACTACCAAAAAAAAGTAGTTTCGGCAACACTAGAAAAGTGACACTAATGACAGTAAAAGTGTCGCAAAGTAGTTTCCCGACACTTCATCAACGGTTTTCTTAAGCGTCGCAAATTTGTGCTTCGGGAATTTCCCGACACTTGTTACAAACGTCGCCGTTCCACTTACAACACATTTGTGCGATACTTTCAAGTGCCACTTATGGGGTCAATATTCAATCAAGTATGTGACATTTTTGAAAGAAGGGTTGCTAAAATTAGCGACGCTTTCACTAAAATGCCATTTTTATTTGGCAACATTATTTTTGAAATGTCGCTAAATTAGCGACACTTCCTTCAAGTGCTAGTTTTGTTTAGCGGCATTATCTAGCAACGCTTCTTTTCAAGTGCCAGTATTTATTTGGCAACACAGTCTTTGAAACGTCATTAATTTAGCGACATTTCCATTAATTGCCAATTTTGTTTTTTGTGGCATTATATTAGAAATGTCATTCCTATTTACGGCACTTTTAAGCAATTGTCACTAATCTTTTACCTAGCATATTATGGAACCTGTTAAAAATACATTGGCCTAACACAAAATAGCTATATTTCCCCAAAAGTGAATTATATTCTACGTAATCCTGCTCCAATACAACATAAATAATGCACAACTAGTCGATCTATCGAGCTTATAAATTCATCTTTAGAAACAAGCTAATGTCATTCATCAACCATATCATATCCAACATTCATGTAACATCCCAGAATTTTTCCGAACGTTAACGCTCAGTTGATCAGTTCACTAAGATAATAATTCCTCAATTCAACCAAATAATATAAATCTGTCAGGGCAACTATACTCAATCAAACTATACTCTCAATCAACTATCGTAATTGAAATACCAAGTCTAAGTCTAAGAAAATTTAAACAATAATATTAATTTACCCACGCAGGGGTTCTAACTATCAATACTAAACTTAAATTTAAATTCATTAGCTAGCTCGGTTCTAATCCATGCTCAGGTAATCTACGGCTAATGCTACCTGCAGAAAGGAAGTCAAAGGAGAGTGAGCTTTTGAGAGCTCAGTATGGTCGATCAAAGATTTCAAACATAA
This sequence comes from Escallonia herrerae, assembly GCA_033070095.1. Lineage (NCBI taxonomy): Eukaryota > Viridiplantae > Streptophyta > Magnoliopsida > Escalloniales > Escalloniaceae > Escallonia > Escallonia herrerae. The sequence continues at coordinate 791,903 of JAVXUP010000100.1, read as the reverse complement.
CAAAACGATTCGGACGAGTTTTCATATAAAACTTTTCAAGAGTATTTTCAATAAAATACAACACTTAGACATAGATGAACAAAACGAACGATTTTACACTATAGCATCTTTTTGAGAGGTTTGCTTTCGATGAAATCACTACAATACGATATAAACATAGGGATGAGTATTTAACTCACTCCCTTAAATAATACTCATTTGAAACACTTTGGGCATAATAAAACATGAATGGATAATATTCAAAACATTTCAAGTGAAATAAAACATAAACAGGAAACATTGAACATGAGTAGTACAGAAGCAAAGCCACCCCGACAGTGCTCGATCACTTTACATATGCATATGCAACACTGACTAGTCCATCTAGGTACTAGTTAAACACATCCAACAGACCATCCTTATAACGCCAACAATATAGACCATCCTTATGGCTCCCAAGTTACTAACTCATGTCAACATTGATAAACAATAAATAGAATTCAAAACATTTTATGATAATTGAATCGATAAAACAGATGAGAATAAATAAATTACGAATTCCAAACGATCGCTAAGGTTCAAGTTAGGCTTTCATGGACAGGTTTAAAAAATCTTTTATATCAGCATAAAATCGAACCGATTTAGTTTGTATAAGCATTTGAAAACAGAATGTCGAAATAGGGTTCGGATATAATTCCTTACCTCGGTCCAAGCTATACAACGCTACCAAACCTCGATCAAAAATCTCTGAATGAACCTAGATTGACAATTTATTTGTTAGAATATAATCTATGTCTAATATACTATAACCTAATATCCACTACCCAAACGATGCTCACTTCTAACTCCAAAATCGCTCCACCCAAAGCTCGCCTCACACGTAGCTAACCTAACCGAAATCCCTATACACTCTTTAAATGTGTAATGATACTCCAAATGCACATTAAATTATAATAAAACACATTTATGGCTTAAAACATTATAAAAAGTCAAAATATGAATTTTCTGATATTTTCGAATTAAAATACTTTCTTTAAATGTAATAAAAAACCCATATAAATTCCCAAAATTACTTCCAACTGCAAACTAAGTCCCATAATTTTTATAAGAACTTTAAAATATATATAAAAATTATAGAATTTAAAATCAGAATTGAAAAGACATAAAAACTATTTCTTTATTTTTCGTTTTTCTAAATTCAATGCGATACTGAAAATGATAACAAATCGATTCCAAAAATCACCAAATTTATACTGAGTCTTTATTATACTATATAAACACTTCTCTAATTTTCCCCATAATATTTTCAGGGTTTAAAGGCTCCAAATAAATTTTACAATTCTATGTTTATAGAAAATAATAAAAACACATATGATTTCAGAAAATTATAAAACTTTACTAGAAATTCTATTATAGTTTAAGGTATTCTATTGTGAAATTTCACATGTTAACGACCACTATACGATATATAATACACGCGACGTACCTAACGCTACACGTATTACACTGGTTTTCTACCCAAAACTGCTTTGGTCAACAACCACTTCTTCTTCCTCTCTTTCTGCCCACACTGAGAGCACACAATCTTAGACAATGGCTATTTGCTCCTCTCTATACACTACACACACATATACACTTACACTTCCATCCCTCTCACAAACCCATTTCTCTCATAAACACACACCCATGCACAACATACACACAATCACAACAGTCACGCAAGAACCCAATTCAGTCCCCCCCCCACACTCGGTTGCACAGCAGCCTTCACACGCACACACCTCGCATACACTCACCACAACTCACACCCATACCACCTGTTCATATGCCCAACTGCTCAAATGACACAGGCACAATAATTCTCCCTACACCCACACAAGCGCACACACAAACACTCACTTCCATCAACCACTTCCTCACACCTCACATACACCTTCATATATACACACACACACACGCACGCAGTGAGCACAACAACAGTGCTTCTGCTTCTTCACCCTTCCCCTTCACCACATTTTTCACACGCAACACAACCTACATAAATACTCTCTGCCCCTTCTCCTTTTTCATGCACACAAATACACCTCACACCCACTCACATAAAACATTTACATGTAGCCCTCCTTCCTCCCTCATTATTCACCCAGCACTCATGCATCTTCACACCACTGCCGTACGGCAGTGGGTTTCCCCCTTCTCTCTCTCAAACCACACATTAGCATATCATAAGGAAGTATCCCACTCGTGCACTCACGAACCAAGCAGCAACTTATGGCAGCCATGGTCCTTCTCTCTCTCTCTCTAAAACCCATTTTCTTCCCCCATACACACTGAAAACCATATATACTACCTACCTTCATATTTTACACCCACACACTCCCATAACCTGTATACAACCCACCATTTTTGCCAACCCAAACACACACATGCTCACAACCACAAAAAGATCACCAACAATGACACCACGCACAGCAACCTGTGTTGCTTCCCTTCCCCTTCTCCTTCACACACAAACACAAACACACACCTTTCATCCCTACACTCACGCACACAGCAAGCACACAACTCACGCCCATGGCCATTTCCTTCCACACCCACTGCTGTCCCACAGTAGTGGGTCTTTCCTTCCTTTCTTTTCTTTTCCAATTCACCCACGAACCCACTTGTGGACGCACCAACACAACAGGTCCATAACTTCACTCACACATGCATACTTACACACACTTTAAGGTATAAACTAATACACACATGCGCAATATGCCGTTACAGCAGCTGCTCCGTCCTCTCTACACCCATAAAGCACACCTCAGCATTCATTCACCTTCCACTAAAACCTCTTATGTACAGCCTTGGCAACCATCCCTTAGAACAACTACAACACACTAAGGCACACAAACTCCCACACCCTGTACCCAACTACCATCACGATAGTCCCCTCTTTACACGGCAGCCATAGCTGTCGCCCTTCCCATCGGGTTTCTTAAGCGTATCAGCGCACACCCTTATACAACGCATCTACGTGTAACCCTAACCCATGATCTATATATCTTTATATACGTGTATATCTACATCAAAAAGAAGCATAGGTTTTCAAGAGATCTCACCGGAAAGTTTCGCCGCAAGGTGAATCCTTCGATCCCTTCTCTGAAGACTCCGCTCTCTCTCTCTCTCTCTTTCTTGTTCGTGGGTATGACGGCTGGGAGGTGAGTCCTTAGACGGCTGTTAGTTCATGTTACACATTTATATATATGTTAAAAGAAACCCTAGTTAGAAAATGAAAACCCTACCCAAATTATTTGTCGCTAAATCTTTTGTCCGAGTTATTATCGTGAACATGGTCCAAAATAAAATTGATTACAATAAATTAAGTGTTAGGAGAATTTATGAACAGCTGTTACGCTACCCCGCTGGTCAAATCGTCGCTAAAAAAATATACGTCAATGCCAAGTAATAAAAAAAATAATAACGTAGCTAAAATTTCTAATTAAATCCTAAAAATATCGGGGTGTTACAATTCACATCCTAATTACATAATCATCCAAAAGTTCTCAATTTCAAAACGTACAAATATAATGTCATTGAACAACCAACCTAATTAAAGTTATATACATCTCATCCAAAATGTCATCACAATGCACATAGCTTCTTCTAAGTCCAATAAAAGCATTGATGTCTTCTGGTCATATGAACCTGAAATTAAAAAAGTCAAGAAAGAAGATTATAAATTTAATTGATATAACATGTCAAATAAAACCGAAAAACTAGTCAATAAACAGAATGCATTAAGAAAGATAAAGACTTGTCTACGTACCCTTTCATTCTTGCATCCTATTTTGCAAATTTTTCAAAGTGACGAAATTCTTCTTTACTTTTTTATGTTGAGAAACCTGAACAATTAGATAATACGTAATCATTAGTTACACAAAAGAAGAGACATAGTCATATGAAAAACAACCATGCACTTAAGTAAACGGTTATAAACCAAAAAGACAAAAGCATTAGTTTGTAACGAAAGTCCACATCATAGGCAACGAATATGGACTTCACGTGACAAATAACAACATTTATGGTTTCTGCAATAGCAGGGTTCTAAAAGACTGGTGGCATGGCGTCAAGTTTCCTCGCTAATTATGTGGTTTAAACCAGCATGCCTATATTGAATGGTGTTAGCTTCTCAACCTGAATTTCAATTAAATGCAAACTGCAGGATTATTCAGTAGCATAGCAAGATGGTGCTTTTTCCCCCTTCTTATTGTGTCTTTGTTATTGGCCAAAACGAAGGCAGAATGTCAGCCTTGAATGCAAGGAAAGAGCAGAAAGTGGTAGTTCTTAGAATGTCACATTATCTTTTTGATTGTTCTACTTATCAATGGTGATCTGCAAGCTGCACATCACTCTCTGGTGTAGAATTTATTACATGGCATGCTGAAATCGCCAAACCAAATTAGTGGTGACAACTAAGTAAGAGCCTTGAATCTACTAGATAGCACAGTGCTCTTGGATGGGAGCTTCCATTTCTTCTGTTTCTGGATGAAATCTTAACAGATAGTTTCCAGCAAAATTAGTAGTGACAGCTAAATGATGCCTACGTACTGAGCTATATCAACACCATCACCACTGCAATCCGAACACAAACTCGCTGCCAACTTCCTCTCCCACCACCCAGGCATGTATAGTAAACAAGACTAGCAAACATAGTGAATCTCTTGATCTTAGATACTCTAATATCTTCTCATATACTACGTCAAATTACCACCTGAAAACTTCATGGAATCAGCCATAAGGCTTTTTCCCCATTGAATTTACAACGTCAATTATCCCGTCTATTCTTGTAATCATATAGTAAGGTGGTTTTCTTAGTATTTGAAATCTTGTTAAACACTATAGTTAACGCAACACAGACCCGTATCACGCCCTTACCACTACTTTATATTTCAAAGCTTTCTTAACCTCTGAAGTTCTATGTATAAATCTGTGAATTGTATCATCAAATTAAAGGAGTCACCAAAAGCTCTCCGAAAGCTTCTTTACTCTCTCCATTAAACAACTACCAAAGTAGCTTTTGAAATTCGTTTGAACAGTCTTGCCTACCTTAGGGGCTCTATCTTCTTAACCTCATCTAAATTTACCAATACTGTCTGATTTCTCTTCTTGATACACTTTTGAAGCCTTGACAAATTATTTTCCAACCTAAACACTGTCCCCTGCCATTCCACCTAAATACGCAATCTTGAAATGCACAATACAATCATTCTTCCATACTGAACATATGACAGAGAGAATATGTAGCTAATAGTAAACACTTGAAAGTCGAAACATCATGCTCGACAGTCATCCATTGAATCCTAAAGCTGATATACTTGATCTTGAGGCTGCTGGAGTAAAAGCCTTTTGGTGACATACTTAAAGCCTTTTGGGGACATACTTATTATGCAGGTTCATTTTAGAATCTCTAAAGCCTTTTGGTGACATACTTAAAACTTCTTAAAGCTGAAATAGTTTTAACACACCTCTTTCTGTGGAGTAGAGTGTTTTCTTGGTGAAGCTCGTAGCACGTGCATCACGTTCCTTTGATCTTGAGGCAGTTGCTTCTGTGGAATTGGCTGCACATTAAAGTGTTTTCTTGGTGAAACTCGTGGCACGTGCTGCATATTCCCTGGATGTACTGTACGAGATAATGATACCACTCGACGACTGCTTGATTCATTAGGAACCTGATACCATTAACATGGGGTATAATGTGTTATAATCAGATAAAAGAACTTCAAAATCTCACAAAGGAAATAGTGAAACTTAACATGTCCATTTCGGAAGAAACGTCTTGGGAAGACTGCATCGACAACATCACGGTCCGTATATGGGACATCATGTTCTCTTGCATTTTAGTCTCCAACTGTGCCTTTATGGTTGATACTTGAGTTGATACTTGGGCTCCTACCTGAGTTTGCATCTTTTGTTCCATTTCAGCTCGCATTTCATCTTTCATTGTAGCCTCCAATTGTGTTTTGATAGTTGATACTTGACTTGACACTTGGGCCGCGATTTGAGTTTGCATTTCTTGTTCCATTTCAGCACGCATTTTATCTATCTCTTCTTGGCTAATGTCTCTTGTCTCTACTCAACCAACTCTATATGATGAACCAAAGGCATTACTCGGACAAACACCTAACCCAAGCCCACGAACACGTCCATTTTTATCATTGCCCATGACTTTGGAGAATGTATTGTCGAAAGCATAAGCTGGTTCTTGAACGGAATCTGAAAGTTCTGATGCAAACGTGTCCATTTTATCCTGCGTAAACAAGAGAGTAAAAATCCCACTATTATCCAACTTATTATTGCTAATGTTTATAGTAATCTAAAAAAAAGACGGGGGAAAAACACATACAACAGCATCAGCCACTTCTCCAGTTGTAAATTGCCCTTGCTTCTCCCCAGTCTTATACTTGTGTGTTCCTTTAAAAAAACTCATGAAAAGATGGATCTCTACCGATAGAATTCCTTAGCTATATCCCCATTAAGAATTACATTAGTAGGTCACTAGTCATCTACACTAACTTTAATTACATTAGTAGGTATATGAGAGTTTACCTCCACTCTTACGTGAGCACTACTCTTCCGACCATTTGTATGAGGCAACTTCATTTTCTCCCTGTTTCTTTTTTGTTTTTCACTCCTTGCCTTGCATTTGAAAGAAAACAAAGAAGCATGATTAGGTATTAAACACAGTTTATAAGTACATGCTACTAAAAAGTCAGTCAAAGCCATTTGAAATAGACCTTCACGTTTTTGCCACCCCAATAGTGGACAAGAATAGGCCACTGATTCTCTTTCACCCTATTCGGGCGATTTGCCAAGCTCTCAACATCATTATCATGTGGATCATAACCCTTGGCCTTCACAGAATGCTTCCACTCCTTCCATTTCTTCCAAACAGACATCATGAGAACTCTTCTCATCTCCGTTGTTGCATTTGTGCTCTCCTATATATATCGTGATGGCATACAAAGAAATTTTGCTATTAGACTTGGGAATTAATACTTAACATTCATTCAAATTTCAGCAGGAAAACAACTATTTTGCAGATTTTTTATACCTATAATAACCAGCTATTTTGATATTTTTGCAGATTTTTTATGGTGAGTTTTGAGTGCTCCTTCACTAGCTGTATGGTTGTTCTCATTTTTGGTTGTCTCTCATTTTCAAAATGAGAAACAATAGCATAAACACCCTATAAACCCACCCACGACACAGCACCATGCATGGCTGCCCACCATGGCAGCCACCTTCTCCTTCCCTTTTTCCACTTCTACACCCACCTAAACACCCTATAAACCCACCCACGACACAGATGGCAGCCACCTTCTCCTTCACTTTTCCACTTCTAAAACCACATAAACACCCTATAAACCCACCCACCACACAGCACCATGGCTGCCCACCATGGCAGCCACCTTCTCCTTCCCTTTTCCACTTCTACACCCACCTTAACACCCTATAAACCCACCCACGACACAGCACCATGGCTGCCCACCATGGCAGCCACCTTCTCCTTCCCTTTTCCACTTCTACACCCACCTAAACACCCTATAAACCCACCCTCGACACAGCACCATGGCTGCCCACCATGGTAGCCACCTTCTCCTTCCCTTTTCCACTTCTACACCCACCTAAACACCCTATAAACCCATCCAGGACACAGCACCATGGCTGCCCACCATGGCAGCCACCTTCCCCTTCCCTTTTCCACTTCTATACCCACCTAAACACAATCAACAATCACATAACATGGCTGCAACAGCAGTCATTCCCACAAAAACCAATCTACATGCCCTCCATCATGGCTGCTTCTTCTACACAGCTCTTATTGCAGTGGTTATTCCCTGCTTCCATATCCTCCATATATTAAGATAAATACCAAGAACATATATTAAGTTTTGGAGACAAATGACTTCAGCTATTACACACATTATATAACTTTATACCTTAATGTGGTTCCATATAGCATCCTTGTTAAGATTTGGTACCTTCCTCCACTCGATGTAATTCAGTGGTGCCAAAATCCCGTTGCTTGCAAGAACTCCCAAATGTGATGCAAGTTTAGTCCCTGATTCCAGAATTGGTTGGCCAAGCTCATTAGTGGGAATCTCCAAAATGCTTCCATTTTCACCCCACCCACCATGCATCATTGTTGGGCCTTGAGTATTTGTCTGATTTGGCTGCTCCATGCTTATATCTGTTCATCAAATTCAGGTTACTGCTACAAGACATTCCATTTTTATCGCTCAATCACTATATATCAGATGCATAGATCTCATGCTTGAGAATGTTCTATGCTTTAATGAAATAAGGGGACCAAAAAAAAATTTTGCACCAGCAAAAACAAAAATGAAAATTGTAGTGTTTATATATTGACATATACTGGATTGTTCTTAACAGAAAGAACACATGGAAACTTGACATATACTGACATATACATGAAAACAGTCCAGTATATTGACCTATACTGGACTGTTCCCAGCATAGTAATTGAAATGAAATAGGTCAAAATTGTACACGTCTTATTATTGTACCTGCCACATGCTTATAATCTTCTTGATGGTTGTTTGTTGGTTCACTGTTTGTTGGCGAGGTGCCAGCTGCAGTAGTGGCTGCCCAACTTCGTGGTGGCTCAGGCATGGTGGCATTGACCTCTTGACGCTCCTCGTTAGGGTTTGGCATAGCTCCTGCACTTCTTTCTACCCCACGTCTACTAATTCCCATTATACCTATGTAGTATTACAATCAAAGGTATATTTCACTAGTTAACAGGCAACAAAATAGAATATATAGATAAAGACTACTTTGTTTCACATCGTAAACATGGTATAAGAAAGTAGCATAGAAACTAAAGAAGATGAAAGCAAATCTTTAAACTTCACATGAGATTACATTGCAAACACAATATAAGAAAGTAGCATAGCAAGTAAAAAAGATGAAAGCAAATAACCAAAATCATTAATAGAGTATCAAAAAAAAGAAAAAGAAATCTACTCGAAATTCTTAGGTCATTCTACATTTATCAACTGAGCATCCTTTATCATACTTTTCTCCTCTTTCTCCTTTGGCTAGGAGCATTAGTGAGTGTGGGGTCAACTTCACTTTGAACTAAACCTTGCCTAACCCAGGTAACATCCTCATCACATATGAACGTTGAGTCATCCAAAGATTGCTCATTCCAAAAATTAGTATGATACTGACTATGAGCTTCGTCTAGAGATTCTTCTTCAAGAAGATCAAAAAAGTCTCTAGGCTTTGCCTTGACAATGATGTGCCAGTCTTCTTCTACCGCATCTTGGACATAAAAAACTTGTTCAGCTTGAGATGCAAATATAAACTGTTCATCTGATATGCTATGTGAATGTGCCAAATGGTTGAAGTTTACAAGCGTAAAACTCAAGCCATCTCGGTCAACAAGTCCAGTACCATTATCTACCCAGTCACACTTGAATAGCACAAATCTATATTTTTTAGAATAATGTAGAACTATGATGTCTGTCAAGACTCCATAGTAGTTTACATCGCCCGCTATAGGATTCATGTCTCTTGCACTTGCATAACTATCTGTATTTGCCTTAACCATGACCCCACTATGTTGAGTTGTTCTATTACTCTCGCGAGCCTTCGTGTGATACTTAAATCCATTTATAACATATCATGTATATCTCTCTGCCTTCTTTAAAGGACCCATTGCCAATGATATAATTTCTTCAGATAATGCCACATCACCTTCCTCGTATAGCTTTTGGACCTATTTTCAAATGTTGGAAAAAGTTTCAGGTTAAAGATTGCGCTCACATTTGATTTAAATTGAAGTGAAGCAATAGATACTACATTCATGTTACTTACATGATTTCTAAACCATATGTGAAAAGTCTCATTATGAACTTTATTGACATCATGCGGTCGAAGTCGGCGATTACTCCTTCTAATGGATGAATGATGTTCACAGCATAAAATAATATACTGAGTTACAAAACCATGCAAACATAGAGGAAAAAAATCATATTCATGTCATATTCTCACCGTCGATATTGAGTCATTGCATCAGAGTTGACAAGAACATATCGTTGTGCTTGTGCATATGAAATGTCATCAAGTACAAATCCCTCTGATGCCCCTAAAGGGCGACCTCCTACTAACTTCCTAGTACTGTCTCCGCCATCATCAAGCCTAAAAGGTCGATTCAACTTTGTCTCAACATCGTTATTTAGATACCTTGAGCAAAATGTGACGCATTCCTCTAACCAGTATCCTTTCGCAATTGAGCCCTCTGGACGGCTTCGAGTCCTTACATAGCCCTTAAGAGTGAAAAGGTATCTATAATGCGAAATAAAAATAAAATCTCAATAAGAAAGTTATCACATGTGAGCCATAACTAACAAATACGACCAAACTAAATTTGGGCAATAACACACCTCTCAATAGGGTACATCCAACGATACTGTGGTGGTCCACCTATCAAAGCTTCTTCAGCTAAATGAATAACCAAATGCTCCATGATATCAAAAAATGATGGCGGAAATATTCTCTCAAGGTGGCAAAGTGTAAGCGCAATACGTGATTGAATACGACTCAATTCTTGACTTTTGAGCAAATTTGACTAAAAAAAGTTGCTCAGCTCAATCAAAGGTTTACTACGTTCTCCAGCAACACGCTTCGCAGAGAGATAGGAAGTAGCTGTTGAATAAGGATATGGTTATCATGACTTTTGAGTCCCGAAATACTTCGTTTTTGAAGATTGACACATCGTGATATATTCGAAGCATAACCATCTGGGACTTTAACCCGCTTCAAAACTTTCAGCACATCATATTTGTGCTTATTATCCAAAGAGAAAGATGATGGTGGCAAATAAAATTTGTTACGCGCCCGTTGTTGAGGATGCAATGCCTTTTGAATACCCATTTCCTTTAGATCATTGCGAGCATTTAAATTGTCCTTTCCTCTACCATCTATATTTAACAACGTCCACAGTATGTTGTCACATACATTTTTCTCAGTATGCAGCGCATCAAGATTGTGGCATAGCAAATTGTCCTTCCAATAAGAGAGCTCAAAGAATATACTTAGCTTTTGCAATTATGTGCCAAACTATCATCCTCATCGTTGTCTCTTTTCCTCTTCTTACTTTCTTGAGCTTTACCCTTACCAAACTCATTCTTTATGTCCTTAACTTGCTCATAGACTTCAGCTCCAGTTAATGGAATGGGCTTTGGATCTAATTCAACTTCACCATCAAAAGAAACTTTATCTTTTCAAAACTTATGCCCCTAATCCAACCATCTACGATGTGTCGGATAGCACTCCTTCTTTCCATGACGCAGACGACGAGACTTTGTGTACCTGTGACACAAAGGACACGCCAACTTCCTTTTCGTGCTATATCCCGACAAGATTGCATATCCTAGAAAATCACTTATCGTCCAAATCAGTGAAGCATGCATCTTAAACATTTGATTGCTAGCTGCATCATAAGTGTCTACACCAATCCATAGTTCCTTGAGCTCGTCAACAAAAGGACGCAAGTACACATCTATGTCACCTAGTCTCTGAGGACCATCTATTAGAAGGGACATCATCATGTATTGCTATTTCATGCAGTTCCAGGGAGGCAAGTTATATGGAATCAAAATTACTGGCCATGTGCTGTGAGCTATATTCATACTCCTGAACGGGTTAAATCCATCCGAAGATAATGCAAGTCTTACATTGCGTGGATCACTTGCAAAATCTGGATGAAGTTCATCAAAATGTTTCCAAGCACGAGAATCAGCAGGATGCCTTAGAACCGCATCATCAGTACGCTCATCTGCATGATACCTCATAAGAGATGCTGTCTTCGGTGACATGAAGAACCTATGAAGTCTTGGTATCAAAGGGAACTACCTCACTACCTTGGCGGGTATCTTCATTTCCCTAACTTCATCATCATTTGGTATAGCCTTTGACTGTTTGTATCTAGGGGTATGACAATGTATACACTCGTGCTCATAAGCTGTCTCTTTCCAGTATATCATACAGTCATTGGGGCATGCATGTATCTTCTTATAATCAAGCCCTAAATTCCCAATTATCTTTCAAGCTTCATAGAATGACTTTGGTAATGCTTCACCTCTAGGGAATGCATCTTTCAATAACTTAAGCAGCATTGTAAATACCTTGTCACTCATTGCACTCAGACACTTTATATTCAACAGCAAAATAAGGAACGAGAGTGTCGAATACTTCTCACAACCCGGATACAATTCTTTTTCAGCTTCCTTTACGAGATTGAAGAACTTCTTAGTTGCATCGTCGAGGTCATCACTAATTTCATTCCCTTCCCCACTATATCTCTCATCTAGCTGATTAAACAGAGGGACACCAAAAGCATCACGTATCATTTCTTGTGTTCTGTCACCCACTACTAGTTCAGGAACAGAATTTCAAGTCAATGATGATTCGCCATGGAAAATCCAATGTGTATAGCTACTTAGAAAACCATCAACCACAATATGTTCTGCCACATCTACTTTCTTCATGAATTTCATGTTACGACACTTCATGCATGGGCATAGTATCTCTGTAGCATTAGGTCTATCCTTGGAGGCAAACTCAACAAAATCATCAGCACCTTTCTCATACAAAGGATCTAATCTAATTCGTATATTAATCCAACTCTTATCCATGTTGATTTTAAGCCTGAGAGTGTACCAATGAACAAAATAATTATATCCTTAAATCACATAAAGAATTATGTCCTAGATAGTTGAGGAGCCAAATTCTTGATTACATTAAAGAAAAACCAATAATCTAGCCTACACTTATTTGCTACTATTCAATATCTGGGAAATGCTAATTCACTGCCCCCACGTAGATAATAAGTTTCTCAGTTCAGTAAATCACTACTCCCTTTTGTAACTCGTTAAAAATGTGTCAAACACTTGAAGATTATACACTTGAACTAATCAGCTAGTTGACAAATGCAGATTTCAATTCAGTTTTTAGAAAAGGTGGAGTACCTTACAAATTAGAGTAGAAATGCAGGATCGGATCTTTTCCATCCTACAAATGCAGATATCAATTCATTACAATGATACAGTTCCTTGCCTTGATCTATGAAATTGCCACGATATGATGTGGCAATTTCACATAGAGTTTAAAAGACCTTACTCGCATTATTAGGTGTTTAAATATCATTTACAACGAATTGAGTTGGGAGATCTGTGTATGAATGACTTAACTCAATCTGCTCTCCCCGTACAGGTAGGATAACAACATTGATTGATATGCCTCTCAATAGTTTTCCATCTACAGTATCAAAAGAAACTTTTAAACTTAAGGTATGGAAGGCTGACTACATGTATTTTTCACCATATAGGCAAAGGTTGTCTAGTTCTTGCTCTGGGTTTCTTAGTCTTTAATAGTCTGTGTTTTCCTCAAAAGATAGCAGAGAATATGGTATATATGCAACTCCATCAAGTTTGAAGCAAAGGTTCATTATACCATTGAGCTTTGCATATAATAATTTTCCAGCAATGTCAATAAACATGTCACAGGTTTTTACCTAGAACTAATGCAGGATTAAGCGCCCATCAGCCTCTCAGACGGCCTTCTTTTTCCTTAGTGAGCTGAAAAGCAGGAATTCAACGTCAAAATTTAACGAACATTAAGAGATGGTGGTGAATCTTAACATACCATACCTTGCTGAAAATGAATCGGAATTGCACACGTCACTGTGCAATAATTTACAGCGAATTGGTTGTGAGAGAGACAGAGACAGAGCAGCAAGAGAGCGCAATTAAGGAAGAAGATAGGGTTTAGGCAATGGCGATCTTGAAACTGGAGGCTGAATCGGTTCAAGTTTCCAACGGCTGAACCGACCGCTGAATCGACACGAGCAACAGCGTAAAGGAAAAAAAATACAAATAACTGTCACTCAAACATTGTTGTGACAATAATTATACTGTCACTACAATGCCAAAGCAATCGGTTTTTATGTTTTCTTTGGCTGCTTACACTATCAAAGCAACTGGTTTTAATGCTTTCTTTCCTCTTTAATTTGGGAGGGGAACATACTTATTTATAGTTAGACTAAGCAAAAACGGATGAGATGCAAACATCAAGAGCAACATCATATTTAACCACAAATCTATTGGTTTCTCTGCTCACTTCACTCGTAATTCTCGAGCATCCAGGTGAAATTGAGTCTCTGTAGTACTCAATCACATATCGCGAATAGTTACAAAGGGAACTGAACATTTTATATGTAGAATTTGATATTAACCCGCGAGATCAAAAGTACTCCGCCCTAGAGTTGAAATCAGTAGCAAGTTCTAGAATGGATTAGCAAGCTGCAATAAAGATACTAAAATTAGCATACGCAACATGGAGGCTGCACCATTTACAGTTAACCATAAGGTCGATTTGAGGCTTAACGATATCATCAAAGGTTGCTCCTTGAAATGCTGTGACGCCTTCTCCACGGAAATAGAGAACCATGTCTATACACTAATCACACGGTAAATTTATATAATTCAACTGCTGACCACTATAATGGATTGAATTTGGTAGCTTTCACAGTAGAATCACACACAACACACGCACGCATCAGCGCATACACATGGAGCATTCAATTATAAGTGAACCTTCACCCAACAATTTCAATAAACATGTCACTGGTTACCTGGAACTAATGTAGGATCAAGCACCCAGCAGCCTCTCAGACAGCCTTCTTTTTCCGTCGCAAGCTGAAAAGTAGGAATCTGACATCAAAATTTGCTTTAATGAAAATTAAGAGATGGTGGTGAATCTTATCATACCTTGATGAAATCGAATTAGAATTGCAGAACATGTCACTGTGCAAGAATTTACAGCGAATTGATTGCGAGAGAGACAGAGATAGAGCGGCAAGAGAGCGCAATTAAGGAAGAAGAGGGGATTCGGGCTATGGCGGTCTTGAACCTAAATGAACCAGAGGCTAAATCGGTTCAAGTTTTGCGAACCGGAGGCCGAATCAGCAATTTTATGAGGCTCACTTTGGGGAGGCAACACGAGCAACAGCAATTTGGGGAGAGTGAGAGGGAGACTGATTGTCGGAAGTTTGGAGAAGATGAACTGTTGACTGGGACAAAATTTCTGGTTCCTGATCGCGAACGATGTACGTAGCATGTATTGTTGGGACAAAAATTGTGGAGAAGATAGGTACTGTAGCTTGTAATGTTGGGCCAAAAATTTTGGCGCCACGATTTTTTTTTGGCTCCCGACGTTTATTAACAAAAATGAGTAAAAGATGAAATGATATGAATGACCAAAATGACGTCGTTTAAATTCCAACAGCTATGGCATTTACTTCAAGTGTCGCTATTAAACGACATGTCAGTAAATGACGCTTAATTAGTGTCGCAAAGAGTAAAGCGACACTTAAACAGTGGCACTTAATAAACAGTCTAAAATTTTGTGACACATTAATATATTTGTCGTAAATTATCCGACATTGTGATTGAAATGCCACAAAATATAACTCATTTACGGCACTTTGTTAAGCGTCGGAAATTAAGCGTCGCCGAAACCACTTTTTTTAGTAGTGCCACATGCATGCGTTTCCAATTCCAAATCATTAATCCTCAAAAAAAATTTGTCTTTCCAAATCCTTCGTACTCTTCGTTTCTTTCTATTTAGCAATAATTTTGGGTTCTTACTACAAGCACAGCCAGGTTGGGTCTATCCTTTTATAATTTATATTTTTTTCAATCGTTTCCAGCTCTGTCTAATTTTCTTTTGGTAGACAACAATCTTCAGGTCTATGGGCTCCTACATATGGTCGTGGAGGCTGTAGACTGACTAGGCTTAGAAAGTAAAAAAAAAAGAAGACAAAATTCAGGCAGAGAATGATTTCTTACAGAGGGAATTGCACAAGGCATGGATTGATCTTGAAGAGGTACGGTTAAATGCTGAAAAAGAACTTGAATAAGTTCAAGCACAACGTGATCGCATTCTAAAGGAAGTGATTGCTGGAATTGAGGCGGTACAAGAGCATTGCGAGGAAAACATAAGGGACCACAATTTTAAACCAACTTCATGTGCCCTACGAATATATGAACGTCTAGAATCAAGTTGGAGCCTACCTTAAACAAGCCATCTTATGTATCAATGAGCCTTTTGTACATCTTAAGCAACTATTGAGTTTTAAGCTTTGTATGAAATAAAGAACTTCCTTATATCTACGTGGATCTTGTCTGTTTGAATTATTTGTATTTACATACTTATACGTATCAAATAGTAGCTAATGTTTATATAGTTTCAAACATCAGAAAATGTTTAGGCAGGTGAAGGAGTGAAGAAAAAAATGAGTAAACAACGTATTACACTTGCAAGAAGAGAAGAGTAACAATTTAAAAGCTTTTACCCTTAACGTAGTTTTACACTTCATATAGGTGGCTGAATTCGTATAGTATGTGTGCCCATTTTGACATGATCATAGACCATAAAAGACAAGATCTCGATGAAGCTTCGACCATCTTGTAGCTGGATTTTGTCTTATTGATTCGACAATTTTGATTTTAATCGCATGCACCAACTTAATGAAAGTCAATATTCAAAGCGCTTAATTTTCTATCAAAAGAAATGACAAACAAATTAATGAGCGCTGATAATTCACCAACAATCACATCAAGATATGGTGAAAACATGATTAGTGTGGAAGTTCATGGTCTATTCTTTATATACGTTGGAGGACAAGGTTAACCTTCTCCAAATCAGAGGACAAGGTTAACCTTCTCCACAATTAGGCATTTTGCTTGACTCTCCGCAGACAATCAAGCTACGATTAAATTGAGGAAAGAACGTAGGAATCATTGTTGTCTGGTGCTTCAAGTGCAATACAATGAAAAGACCAAAAAGCACATGTAAAATACAATGAAAAGGCCAAAAAACATGAGATGGATATAGACCAAGCAACTTCTGTGCAGGCTGGCTTGCCAATTATGGTCTGAACCACGCCCGTGGACTACAAATCTATGATAAAATGCATTTTCTATAGTATCTTCCGCAAGGAAAAACAAAAAGAGGCAGTCTTATAGCTTTCCTGATTTACTTCAAGAATTTTCAAGTCTTAATGAAAATATTGGGAGATTTCTCATGTACATTCTATTATATTATGAAAGACTGACTACGGGAATTAATCATAACAGATTGTATAATCACATCTTAACTACAAGAGAATGGCAAATGACATGTAGCAGTTAGATAGGCTTTTTCTCTTCATTAGTTTTGGTGTAGTCCTTACAATTCACAGAGGTTTTCAAACAAGTTAAAGTTGCACTGGAGTTATATCGCAGCTCTATCACCGAGGTATGTCTGAACTCTTCTTTTTAGGGAAAGAAATAGAGTTACTTAATTTAGTGAATGCTCGTGCTAGATGTTTTGCTCATGGTTAGGTTGCTGCCATGTAGTGTCGTTAAGTAAGTAAAAAAAACATTAAATTCAGACCATTAAAAAGTGGGCAAGCTTTGACATTTGACAGAGTTTCAAAATGTATAACTTGGAACTCACTGCTTACTTCTGTCGTTCGGGTTTTGGATTTAGAACTTTGAGGAGAGCCCGCAGTGCGGGTGTGGGTTTACTTGCGTGAATGGACAAGTAAGCACGCCTTAAACATACCCTTTTGGAGTTTCTTCTTATTAGTTGTTGTTGAATCTTGTCGTGGAGGGGCTCTTCTCTTTCTTTTTGGATTTTAGAACTCAGGTGGTTGTTAAATACAACTAATTAAAGTTGTTTACCACTTTTTTAGATCAATTAATCCTGGTTTGATGATTTAATACTTATTTCTGGTTTGTTAATGCTTGCCTACTATGGGTTATATTGAACTTCCTGTTTTATACTTGCTGGGGTAGACAAAGGTATTCGGTTATTTGTTTCTTTGTGATGCTTTCTTCTATCCACATTGCTTCAAAAAGATTTTCGGTCGCAATAGAAAGTGATATTTTGATTGAGGTACCATCTATGATTACTTGTGCTCAGTCTGCATTATGACCTCCCGTGTTTCCAATAGGTAGGTCTTAGGTATAGACCATTTCTTGTACTTATACTTGATACACAGTAGCAGAGAATTATGTAATTTCACAAATCAAGGGGTAAAGCTACGCTTCCACAAAAACTTACAAGTGCATGAATAGTGAACTTCTATGTTGAACAATAACATTTTCCTCATATGTAACTGAAGTTTGCAAAATATATAAATCAAAGGGCCAAAACTCCCTAATAGATTGTATCCTATATAATGTGTGTGGTAGATGGTAAGAAGTCAGCTTGTTTGCAATATTCCCTATGTTTGAATGACAGTGTACCACACATTTCTAAAATCTTAACCGGTGTAATCTTGGACCGATACTCTTCAATAGATCCCTCTTCTTGAATGAGAATGCAACTGGCATATGGGTTGTACATTCTGGTCTGCATGTTATTTTTTTAATTGAGCTTGCCATCTTTAATCATATTGTCTTGGATACAACATACCTTAGACAAACCTTTCTAAGCATAGAAGATAAAGCTCTTCTTTTGATTGATAATAATTTTGTTATGCAGGTTGCAAACAGTATTTTTTCAACTGGAGTTGAAGTGTGACAAGGTACTCTTTTCTTACTTGCCTGCCTATACGACTTTCGAACTAAAGTAATTCATAATTGAACTATATTAACTACGTTCTTTTGTCACACTCTATTTACTTAACGTGTGCATTTGTCTAATTTAGTGAGCATGCAACCTCACTGTTAAATTAACATATGTTTCAATTTTAAGTAACATAACCAGTTTATCTCATAGCTCGAAAGAAGTTGCTAGGACATACTATGGTTAAATGACAAGCTTTACATAAAATACAACTAAAGTTTAGGTCATGCTGTTCATGTCCATTGGCGGACCAAATGTGGATAAGTTCTGATTTCATGACTTCTAAGATATGATTAATGGTATTTATCAATTAGCTTAAAATGAACCTGCACAGGAGATATTTCTCAATTAGTGCTTTATCCATTGGTGGACCAAATGTGGGTAAGTTCTTATTTCATGATTTCTAAGATATGATTGATGGTATTTCTCAATTAGCTTAAAATGAACCTACACAGAAGATATTTATCAACTAGTGCATTATTGCTTTTAGAGTTAACTAGAACATAGAGGTAACAATAAAAGAGGCAGAAGATAAATACAAGTTCAAATTGCCATTGAGTTAGTACTTCAGTGCCTCGGCATTTGGGATAAATTTCTTTTGCTTTATGGAGAAGTAAATCTGTTACTAAAAGGACAATGATTGAGGTGTGCTGGGGTTTGCTTGAAATCCTATGTCCTTTTAGTAATACTTCTTCCAAGCAAACCCCAGCACACCTCAATCCTTTTATAGAAAGGAGAACTAATGAATTGTGGAAGGACTCCTTGTAGAAAGGCATATTTTGGTGGATTCAAAAAAGTTATGCTCACCAACTAGGGATTTGTAGGTTTATAGTAACAGACATATTATCCAACAATAAGATCAAGATATGATGAAAATGGGAAGTTCATAGTGTAATCTTTGTATACATCCCAAGACAAGGTTGACTTTTTCCTCAATTAGGCATTTTCCTCTGCTAGATTGCATATAAGTACATTAGAAGTTGTTATTTGCAATATGGGGTCACTGTTGTATCACGGTACTTATCTAACAAATTACATGGGTAATGGCATTGTTGTTGCGCTACGCAAGAGTGCTTGATTTAGTTAATAGTTGTGCTAGATGTTTAAGACTTGAAAATATTAGGAGATTCCTGATGTAGATTCTGTTTCATTTCAACAGATTTAGTGTAATTCGTGACAACACTATTAATAAGGTATGTCTACGGTCCTTTTCCGGGAATATAAATGTGTTTGCTTGTATGGACTAAATGGTTTGTTCTACAAAGCTTTTGTTTCAAAAATATATTATTGCTTATGTAGCCTGTTAGTACTCCTTTGTAGAAATAGATTACCGCACATAGATGTGTGTGCTTTGCATCTATATCATTAGGTATCTATGCCTAGGGTGATTAGGTAAGAATCATAGTCCCAATTTACTTTTGCGTCACCCTCAGTGATAACATAGCATCCATTTTCAAAACCTTCGGCCTAGCTGGAAAAGGGTTGGGCCAAATAAAGTTTTACTCAGAAAGAAACAAAGATCTAAAATTTAAAGACTTAAGGCATAAACTAACAATGTATCCTTCTGATTTCAGCATTGAAGCATAAAAGAAACCAACTGAAGAAGATGATAGGTAAGTAAGGATTGAACTACCATTGGTTCAACTTATAAACACTACAAGAAAAAGGACTTTCAGCGACGGACAATTCCGTCGCTAAAAGTCCTTATTCCGTCGCAAAAGACTTTTAGCGACGGGGTATCCGTTGCTAAAAGTCCGTTGTTAATAACCTTGTCGCTAAAAGTTTGGCGACGAAATTTGGTGATCCGTCGCTGAAAATCTTAGTTTACTGACGGAATTAAATACTTTTTCCGACGGAAATTTCCGTCACTAAAGGTATTTTTCCAAAATTTTCCTTTTTTTGGCAAAAAAATTAAAAAAAGGACTTTTAGCGACAGAATATCTGTCGCTAAAAGTCTATCACAAATAGTTGACCATTTTCAGTAGCTAAATTTCGACGCTAAAAATTCATCGCTCACAACTTTGTCCGTCACTAAAAGTCCAATGTCAAAAAATGAAGTCTTTAGCAATATATTTCCGTTGCTAAAAATCAAATCTGATTTATTTGAAGTACTTTTAGTGACATAATTTCGTCGTAAAAAAAATTATTTCTCAATTTTTGTTTATTTAAATATTCAAACCTATGTCCATCGACCGTTAATCATAATCAACCAATCTAACAACAATTTCCTTCTTAAAGCTAGCATTCATTCTTTATCAAATTTCAAGTAATACAAATAAGATTTAAGTCATAAACCACCAACTAAAACTCAATACCAAACTAACAAAATTAGATATTCACTAAATATAATTGATCACATCATACAAATCTATAAAACAAAATTACAATTTTCATTGAAACATACAAAATATAAGTCAGGAACCTTGCTCCAAAATCCTGAGGTGGCCATTGAGTCTCCAGCAGCACAAGATGTAAGCATTAATCCTGCAAAATTGTGGTGAAACATACGAAATATAAGCTAGGACTAGAGGAATCCGTGCACATCAATTGCCTAAACCTTAATGGTGCAATCTATAAAACAAAATTACAATTTTCTGAAGCAGCAAGTGCCTAAACCTGGAGATTAGCATCGCCGAAGGAATTGGAGTTGGTCGATTATCCAGAAACAGTCTGGGACTCGGGCTTCTTCGCCACTTTCAAAGGCTAAAACTGTCAAAATCAATATCATCCAAAACAACAAAATCGCCAATACCAACCCAAGAAACCCTAAAACCACATGGAATTACAATTAAATACCAGCTTTTACCTTCTTCTAGGCCTTCTTGGCAAAATACTTGGCAATGTCCTCTTCGGTGATCTTTCTTGACGACGAGGAAGTCGATCGCTTCCTTCTCCTGTCGCGGTCGTTGTTGTCACGGCGGCGCATGCTGCAGCTGCCAGAGTGTTACGGCGGCTGGGATGTGTCACGGCGGGGTAGTGGAGGAGGTGGCCGGAGAAGGACGGACGGGTTGCCAACAGGAAGAGAGGGAAGAGAGAGAAGAGGGAGAAAAGAGAGAAAAAGGAAAAGCGGCAGTGGGAGAAAGAGAAATGGAGTTAGGCTTTTTACATTAAATGACTTTTAGCGACGGATTTTTGGCTGTCGGTCAAGGTCTATCGCTAACAGTCATAAAAAATTTAAAAATATACTTTTACCGACGGATATAACCCGTCGGCAATACTCCGTCGTTAATTTTTTTTTCTCAAGAGCCAAAAAATTTGTAAATGACTTTTTAGCTACGGATTTTCCATCGGTAATAGTCCATCGCTAAAGATATCCACCGACAGACATTCCATCAGAGTATATATTTAGCGACAGACCCTTTACCGATAGATAAATCGGTCGATAAAGGTCATTTTTAGCGACGGATTTTTGTCCATTGCTAAAAATCCATCGGTAAAGACAATTTTTCCTATAGTGAAATAGCACCGGCAACTTGCGGCAATTAACCACAAAAAAATTTCCAAACAATTTCAGATTGTCTCCAATGGAACCAAACACGGGCTTGCGCAAATAGATATAGCCAGCTTAGTCTTGAGCAAAGAAAGGAATATATTGAGATAACAAACTCAAGGAGAAGGGTGATGGAAGCAGTGTTGTTGTTAACAAAAGAAGGAAAATTGATTGGCTTCTAAGAGCTCAAGAAACGACACTTGATGAACAAGGTTTGTAGGTTCTTGGGGCACCTTCTGGGAAAAAAAAATAAAAACATAATTACAACTCTTTTAACAAAAACTAATTATGAAATTCAAATAGCAGAGGAGACCAATAACTGTGAAGAATATGGAGTACTGAAGCTGGAAAATGTTGATGACTGTGTACATTGTGGTGCTAAGCGGTTCCATTATGAACCACCAACATTTTGCTGCTCGATGGGACAAGTCAAACTAGCACCAATAGATATACCAGTTGAGTTGAAAGCATTATTTAGTTCTGAAACTGAAGAAGGAAGAGAATTTCTGAGGAACATCCGAGCATACAACAGTTTATTCAGTTTTACATCATTCGGGGTGAATATCGACAAGGAACTTGCATCATCAAAAAAGGGGATATACACATTTAGAGCACAAGGCCAAATATACCATAATCTGCCAGCTCTGGTTCCCACAGAAAATAGGCCCTCTTACTTCCAGTTGTATTTCTACAATACTGCTAATGAACTGTAAAATAGAATGAGAATATTCCAACATGAAGACTTGAGCAAAGATATAGTCAAAAAACTAATGAAGATTCAATGAGGTAACCCATATTCACAATTCCTTCACAGACTCAAAGACTTCTCATAACTGAATGATTTTTAAATACATATTAAGAAGGATGTCAAATTAGATCAACGGGTTTACAATGCTGTGTCAGCTGACCAAGTCGCAGCTATATGGATAGAGGGCAATGATCCTCATTGACCTCTAGAGCGTGATATCACTGTCCATGCACATTCTGGCAACAGCCATAGAGTTAGGCATTACTATGGTTGCTATGATCCTTTGCTTCCAAAGGGTGAAGTTTGATGGCATCAAAACATTAAAAAGCGAGGGATAGAGGAAATTGCTAATGCACAAGGACAATTACAAGATTCAGGAGAGACGGATTATCAATCTGTAGGGCTCTTTTCAACTGCTGAAGAAATATTTTCTCGAGAGAAAACAGGTAAATTTACTAGGGCTTTAAGTTTTTGCATAAACTTAAAATTTAAAGTACCTGCTAAAATATTTCCTTTCTTTTCAAAAATTTTAGAAGTGGCTAAGGAAAAATATGGGTATGTATCTTGTCGCGAGTACTACTGTGATAAACTTCAGATTAGGAAAATACAAGCCCCACACATTCTATCAGCAGGCTGTCTATTATAACAGTATGCAGTGGACATGTATATTAAGCTGGAGACAACCCGGTTGGACTATTATCGTACAAGGCAATTAGATCTTCGTAGTGAGTTATGTCAAGGGATAATCGGCAGTGTAACTGCTGGGGAAACTAGGGGAAGTGAGGTTAGAAAAAGAGTTGTGTTACCCGCTCTATTTGTTAGAGGCCCAAGAAAGATGAGTCGTAGATATTTAGATGCAATGGCATTGGTTCAGCGCTTTGGGAAACCCGATATTTTTCTCACGATGACTTGCAACCCTAACTGGTAAGAAATTACTAATGAGTTGCTTCCTGGACATAAACCTTAGGATAGACCTGACTTAGCTGCACGTGTTTTTAGGGCAAAACTTCAGGACCTTAAAGACTAAATTTTCAAGAAAGAAGTATTTGGGAAAGTGGCAGTAAATGTTCAAGTTATTGAATTTCAAAAAAGAGGCCTGCCACACGCTCTTATGCTCATCATACTCAAGCCAGACTATAAAGTAACAACTCCAAATCAATATGACAAGTTTGTTTGTGTTGAAATCCCTAATCTAGAGAGCCAACCTAAACTTCATTCTTTAGTTGTTAAGCACATGATGCATGGTCCCTGCGGCAATCAAAATAAGAAAAACCCTTGCATGGTTAACAGCGAATGCAAGAACCATTACGCTCGTGGGTTTTGCTCTAAAACTACCCAAGGCAAAGATGCTTACCTAATCTACAAGAGAAGGGATAACAAACAGGAGGTTTTAGTTCGAAAGAAGCTTCTGAACAACCAACGGGTAGTTCCATACAAACCATACCTTTCATCAGATACAATTGCCACATTAATGTAGAGATATGTTCAGGGTAGAAGGCAGTAAAGTACCTTTTAAATATATTTATAAGGGCCACGATAAAGTAGTGATACATATCAATTTTGATGATGAAAGGAGTGTAATTGATGATATCCAAAGATTTCAAGATGCTCGACGGGTGTCAGCCTCAGAAGCCATGTGGAGGACATTTGAGTTTAATTTGAATGATATGAGCCCAGCAGTGATTAACTTGCAGTTACATTTACCTAACAAACAATGCTTGAGCTATTGGGAAAATCAGGATCTGAGAAACGTCGCTCTTTGGGATCATGCAACCAAAACAATGCTTACAGAATTCATTAGGATGAACGCCAATGATGCAAAGGCCAAAATGGCAAAGTACCTCTACAATGATTTCTTGAGCACTATGTTTGAGACAGAAATGGGAAGTGTTGGAAAGAAAGAAAGAAAAGAAGTGTTATTGGCCGCATCAATGGTGCTAACCCAATAAAAGGCAAAAGATATTTTCTACTGTTACTGCTTAATCATGTTATAGGACCAGAATCATTTGAGGATCTACTAACAGGTAATGGAGTTCAATACAAAACATTCAAGGAAGCTGCTAAAAAAAGAGGACTTCTAGAATAAGACCAGAGCATAGTGGATTTTCTTAATGAAGCAGCAACATTCCAAATGCCGAAAACCCTTCGAAGATTGTTTGCGACGGTCTTGGTATACTGTGAACCAGTAGATGTTAGGAAACTATGGGATCTAAACTTTGAAGCAATGTCTGATGATTTTAGGAAAGCAAACCAGATTTTCCTTATTATCATCTATCATCAACACTACGACGGATCAATTTTTTCTTAGAGAGTACGGGTAAGAAAATTTCAAATTTTGATTTACCTCCTTTCGTTCCAGATGACAGTGAAAACGAAATACATTACCCAAGAGAAATAAGAGATGAACTGAATGTTGAAATCCCTCCTAAAGACATCGCTGCAGTTTCAAGTTTAAATGAAGAACATCCAGCATACAAAAAGATATTGCATTGAGTACATTTGAATTCAAGTAGGGTATTTTTTATTGATGGCCCTGGGGGAATAAGAAAGACATTTCTTTATAGAACTTTGCTGGCACATGTTAGGGAAAAAGGATGGATAGCTTTAGCAACAACTTTAGGAGTAGCGGCTGCAATAATGCCTGGTGTCCATACAGCACATTCTAGGTTCAAAATCCCAATCATTATTACAGAAAGTGGCTTATGTAACATACCAAAGCCGAGTGCAACCAGTGAGATTTTGCATAAAGCTAAACTAATCATCTAGGATGAGGCACCCATGGAAAAATGTTTTGCAATTGAAACTATCGATAGGAGCTCGAGGGACATAATGAATTGTGACGAACCTTTTGGAGGGAAGGTTATAGTTTTTGGTGGTGACTTCCGACAGGTGCTACCTGTTGTGCCCCGGGCAACAAGAGCTGAGACTGTTGTTGCAAGCATTGTAAAATCACTGCTTTGGGACTCTATGGAGAAAATTTGGCTCACAAAAAACATGAGGGCAATATCAGATCCTAATTTTAGCAATTCCTGCTTAGAGTAGGGGATAGAAATCAGCCAACAATTGAAGATGATTTGATATCTCTTCCCAATGAGATGGTAATATTGAGAAGGTAAATCTCCAGAAGAAGCATTGATTGAAGAAATCTTTCCTTTCATACAACAAAATGTTGGTTCGATCGACTACATCAGTGAGCGTGCAATCTTAGCAACAACAAATGAAAATGTTGACATGATAAATGAGAGATTAATCAAAGCTTTCCCTGGAGAAGAAACAATATATCACAGTTATGATGAAGCAGTGGATGGCACTAACCATTATTACCAAGAAGAGTTTCTGAATACTTTGATGCCAAATGGCCTTTTGCCTCATAGAATAATCCTAAAAGAAAACTGCCCAATCATGTTCTTAAGAAATCTTGACCCTTCAAATGGCCTACGCAATGAAGCAAGGATGGTCTGTAGATCATTAGGCGAGTTCATTATAACTGCAAAAATAATTGTTTGCCAACATGCTGGCAATCAAGTGTTAATACCAAGGATACCACTTTTTCCAGCTGAAAACAAAGTGTATCCTTTCAAGTTTAGACATAAACAATTTCCAATTCGACTCTGCTATGCAATGATAATCAACAAAGCCCAAGGACAGACCATAAAACATGTTGGTGTCTACCTCCCAGAACATGTCTTCTCACATGGACAGCTTTATGTATCCATATCAAGAGGAACATCCATGTTGACAACCAAAATTTTGATGAAGCAAGAAAAAAGGAAAAAAGCACGAAAGTTGTGCACAAAAAATGTGGCATACAAGGAAGTTTTTACATCCGAGAGGTAAATATCACTTCAAACAATCTATATTTATGTTTTGTAAATTAGAACTACATGATATTTAAACTTATTTCCCAATCAGTTAAATACTGCAACTGTGCCATTACTTTAAACTGTAATGGTATTGCCTCATAGATTTATTTAAATTTAAGACAAAATCATTGAAATTCCCTAGTTATAGTGGCCTATGAGAGTACCATGTTTATAGCATATTTGTTACCCTCACCTGAATACTAAAAAAGTCACTGTTCACTGCATTGTTATAGTTAAAGTCTAAAAACAAAATTCAAAGCTCATAGAATTATTGCTGGTGCGGAATCCTCACTTTAGCTGCTCAAATCTTACTGATTCCTTACTCGTTTTGCAGAATATTATTTGTAAAGAAATATATGCTTCTACTTACTCCTGTCATTGATATAACTAAAGAACATGCTTTCTTGATATGAACAGCGAAGAAGTCTACTGAGTAAGCAATGCAGTCACAAGAAATAGAGGAACCACAGCTAGAACACATTCCAATAACATCTCTTCAAATAAACCAAAAGACCTGGACCATCAAAGTAGTGGTGCTGTGACTAGGTAGTCCAAAAAGATACAGCAATCCAAGGGCTCCAGATCGATAAGTGTGGAAAATAATCATTGTTAATGAGGAGGTAAAAAGCTTGGACTAAGATTTATCCCTCAAAAAAATCATACTCTATTACACTTTGATTCTTAATACTTTAAGAGCTGATGTATTTTCACTGTCAACAAGCAAACAAAAAATTGTAATCAAGATACATGCACTAAAAAACTCATGAATTTACACACAAGGAACAAGAGTATAAGCAGTCATGTTAATTGATGCCATCTCAAAGTTTGAGCCAATGCTTAAAAAAGGAAAAACCTACTTGATATCGGACGAAACAGCTAGGCCAACAAACCAAAATTTCACAGATGTCAACAAGCAAATTGAGTTGTCATTTCCAGTGACAGCCAACATCATTGAAGCCCCTGAAGAAATTTGCATGGATAAAATTTTGAAGAACTTTTTACCTATCCGACATGCAATACGAAAAGGACCTACAGCATTCTCAAGTAAGATGATAGGGGAAAAAAAAAAAGAAAAACAACTAGCACACATATTATTGAATTTAGATTTCATTTTGTACCTCTTCTGCTCACTTTAATGCTAGCTTTGTTATGTCAATCATTAGACTAGAGTTAAAACCTTATAATTGAAGACCACTAATAGTAAGAGTGATCCCCCTATCAACTAAATGTTAAACTGATTATAAATTACTTCAACTAATTATTAAAAATCCTTATATAAATCATTTAACGTCAAGCGGAGGATCCAACCGTCCTAAGATAGACAAAGCTAGAGAAAAGAGGAGAAGAGACGTGTAAGATATACTGCAACATCAATAAAATTCAATTTTAGGTTGCCATAAAAAAAGAAGTCAAAAACTTGATAGTTAGAGCTTCAATGATTTAATTTTGAAGGAAGTAATGAATTTCATACCAAAGATATGATTGATCAAATGATCAATTCTCCCTTATAGTTGATACAAACATTCTGATATTCAGCTGTAAGACTGTTTAAGGTTAATATTGGACCAATGTTTGCTATGTTGCCATTGCAGTAGTTATATTCTGAGGTAGCCATTTGGCTGTTTTTGTAATAGATTCAACTATCTGGCCTAGCAGGTACTTGAGATTGTGATTGACAGTGCACAACCAAAATGGTTGATGACATAGATATGAGTTCCACTTGGTAATTGCACAACTGCCAATAGTATGTTGACATACCCAATGTCTTAGACCCTCAACCCTCGCTGAAGTTAGCTAGAGCGTGACATTGCCGCTACAAAACTGCTCCCATCCCTCTATGACTAAGATTTATTTCTAATCCAAGTGGTAGGTGAAAATGAGGGATAGCAAGAGTAAGAGTAGAGACCATAGCTTCCTTCAGAGAAGGCCTTAGAAGCGTTAGGGTTCCAGTGGAAACTATCCTTCTTGATATTTGTTATCAATGGCTTTGACATGAGGCCAAAGTGCTTGAGAAATCTTCTGTGATAGCCTGTTAGCCCAAATAGCTCTTAATGCCTTCACACTCGTTGGGGGGTGGCCAATGTACAATTGCTTCTATTTGGGAATGGTCAGCAGCTACACCTTGGCCAGAGATGGTGTGGCCTAAGTAGTCTAGTTGAAATTGAGCAAATAAACATTTGCTTTTGTTTTAAGACCAGCTTTAAGTGATGCTCATGCTCTGAAAGGTCTTGAGTGTAGACCAAGATGTCATCAAAGAAAATTCATATATATTGCCTTATATAAGGCTTGAATGCTAAGTTCCTTAAGGCTTGGAAACTAGTTGGTGTATTAGTGAGCCCTTAGGGCATTACCTTATACTTAGAATGTCCAAAACAAGTGGAAAGTTGTTAACAGAGCACTTATAAGTGATAATTAATCTTGATGGAGTATACTCACATCTTATATATGTGAAAGGCGAGAAGGCTAAACTAAAAACAAGTAATATGAAGGAGTAGTGAGAAGATTGGTCAATTTTTAGTTGGTAAGCTGTTAACAGAAATGCAAAGCCTTGTGATTGAGCGAAGGTGATATACCAGCAGCAAATTCTTTCATTATATGACCAATGTGCAGAGGTAAGCCAATAAAATTTGCACCGTGAGGGATAGGTAGTTGATAGGGGGGACAACAAAAAATAGAAGTTGTATTGTTGGAGTGAGTTAGGGAGAATATTCACAACTAATTGAAATAATCGTAAATCATCATGGGCATGTCTTTGAACATAATTATTTCATGCTCAACTGAGTTGAGTACAGTACAGTTGCAAATAAGTGACTTCATTTGCATCCTTCCCAAGTTTTATCTCAACGGTTTTCTAAATTCAAGAAGCTCTTCTCTTTCGCACACTGTAATTTGTTAGATAAGCCATATGGAAAAGTAGCAGCACCATGGACTACTCACAGTTTCTTTTCTTCGATTTTTACATTTTGCTTGTCCTTTGGAGTATCTGCCCTCACCTTTGGTTGTCTTGCCATTAATTCCGATCGTGTTTGCTTATGAAATTAAGACACATGAACGTTAAACTTTGCGACAAAGGGCTGCTACTGTTGAAGAAACTCCTACTACCAAACCTCTTTTTTCTTCTCAGTTGGATGAGTTTAAAGCTTTTGCCACTCAAAAGAAATTCAGTACTGATGATGGCAGTGATCATGAGATAATTCCTAAGAGTTCTGATACTTATGTTGTTTGTGATTAAGTTGTTAGTGCTATAACCAAGAACACAGCCAAGAAGTTAATAGAGAGTATAGGCCATCTTCTCATTCTTGAACCTAAGCAATTGGGAATTAGGCTTCCTAGACTGCTGTTTTCGCAAACATGAATATAATTGTTTTTCAACAGTTTTAAAACAATTTTAACTTTATCCATGGGGCCTCGAAGGAAAGATCTTTCTTTAACTTTGATGAAAAATTTTCTATTTTGAGAATTAGAATTGATTGGTCGTACTTACGATACTTAGTTGACATTCATAAAAAGTATCTAATGAATTATGAGTTCAATATATCCTGTTTAGCATAAAGACGGATATTCCTTGCTCACCTAGGATATAGAAGATCATAACATGAGTGATTCGGCAGATTTGGATTACTATATATCCACCCATGTTTTACTTCATTCCCGAAGAAGAAGCAATGACGGTATTTGGGGAATAAGCATCGGCTAACTCTGTGCCAGTAGCTGTGGTAATACAGAGGATGCAAGCGTTATCCAGAATTCGTTGTGCCATAGAAATCAAATTACTTGAACTTAATAAAATAAATAATCTAAAAGACCCTCCATTTTTATTCTAAGAGGCCGGATATGGAACACTTCAGGCAAACATTCTCATACTCAGTTGTAAGACTGTTTGAGGTTAATATTGGACCAATGTTTGTTATGTCGCCATTGCATTAGTTATATTCTGAGGCAGCCATTGGCTATTTTTGTAATAGATGATAAATCTCTAGACTGACAGGTACATGAGACTGTGATTGACAGTGCACAGCAAAAATTGTTGATGACATATATTTGAGTTCCACCTGGTAATTGCACAACTGCTAATAGTTCCTTGTCATATATTGACATATCTAATGTCCTAGACCCCAAAGCCTTGCTGAAGTTAGCTAGAGGGTGACCTTGGTACTAAAAAACTACTCTCATCCCTCTATCACTAGCATCTATTTCTAATCCAAGTGGTAGGTGAAAATGAAGGATATCAAGAGTAAGAGTAGAGACCATAGCTTCCTTCAGAAAAGGCCTTAGAAGCTTTAGGGTTTCATTGGAAACTATCCTTCTTGATATCTGTGGTCAATGTCTTCGAAATGAGGCCAAAGTGCTTGAGAAATCTTCTGTGATAGCATGTTTAGCCCAAACTGCCTTCACACTTACTGGGGTGGCCAATGTACCATTGCCTCTATTTTGGTATGGTCAGCACCTATATCTTGGCCAGAGATGGTGTAGCCTAGGTAGTCCAGTGAAATCGAGCAAATAAACATTTACTTCTGTTTTAAGACAAACTTTAAGTGATGTTCATGCCTTAAAGGTCTTGGCTGTAGGCCAAGATGTCATCAAAGAAAACTAATACATATTGCCTTATATAAGGCTTGAACGCTAAGTTCATTAAGGCTTGGAAACTAGCTTGCGTATTAGTGAGCCCTTAGGGCATTACCTTATACTTAAAATTTCCAAAACAAGTAACAGAGCACTTATAAGAAAGAATTGTTCTTGATGGAGTAAACTCACATCTTATATATGTGAACAGGCAAGAAGGCTAAACTACAAAGAAGGAATATGAAGGAATAGTGAGAAGATTGGTCAGCTTTTAGTTGGTAAGTTGTTAACAGAAATGTAAGGCCTTCTGGTTGAGCTAAGGGGATATACCAGCAGCAAACTCTTTCATTAAATGACTAATGTGCACAGGTAAGCCAATCATATTGGCATCGTGAGGGGCAGGTACTTGATAGGGGGACAACAAAAGATAGAAGGTGTACCGTTAGAATGAGTTAGGGAGAATATTGTGGATTTTCTCATGTAGTTTGTTGAACATATTTAATTTCTTTCAGAATTTGCCTCAGTGCTCCTTTCACCACTTTGTTTTTTTTTTTACATGATTAAATGTCATGACTTCCCAATTGAGTCAAACAAAGCATGCATACGTACTTATCATGTTTATTTCTCATTGCCTTAATCAGGTTTCATGATAAAGGCTTGCATGCCGGCATATAAGTCATCCATGATGTAGTTTTACGTGTAATTGCATTGCATCTAAACATCTTAAAACACCCTGCTATACCAAAATAAAGCCGTGAACAGAAGATACAGTCACAACTAGGTGAAATAGGCATAAATTATCATCGGCATGTCTTTGAACATAATTATTTCATGCTCAACTGCAGTTGATACAGTTGTAAATAAGTCACTTCATTTGTGTCCTTCTCAAATTTTATCTCAACGGCTTCATAATTGAAGAAGCGCTTGTCTTTCACACACTATAATTTGTTAGATAAGCCATATGGAAAATAGCAGCATCATGGACTACTCATAGTTTCTTTTCTTCACTTTCTACATTTTGCTTGTCCTTTGGAGAATCCGCCCTCACCTTTGGTTGTCTTGCCATTAATTCTGATCGTGTTTACTTCTGAAAATAAGACACACGAACATTAAGCTTTGCAACAAAGGGCTACTATTGCTGAAGAAACTCCTGCTACCAAACCTCTTTCTACCTCTCAGTTAGATGAGCTTAAAGCCTTAGCCTTTACCACTCAAAAGAAATTCAGTACTGATGAGGGCACTAATCATGAGACAATTGCTGAGAGTTCTGATACTTATATTGTTTGTGATTAAGTTGTTAGTTGTATAACCAAGAACACAGCCAAGAAGTTAATAGAGAGTATAGGCCATCATGTGATTCTTGAACCCAAACAATTGGGAATTAGGCTTCCTAGACTAGCTAAGAGGCAGCATATGGAACACTTCATGCACAACAATCTTCAGCTTACTTTCACTTGGCTATTTTGGCACAATGACCTTACTGTAAATTTATTCTCTAACTGTGACAAAGATATGTCAGTTTCTATTTCTTTTGCTGCTGTTTCTACTGTTCTACAGGCATTCTATGAGTAGTAGTTAATGCAAAACCACTCTCAATGTAACACCCCAAAAATTTGAAACTTTAACACCCAGACTTTTCCAGAGAGTTATTACCCCGAACTCCCGGAACGTTAAAATTAAGGACATAAAAATCTCAATTTCAAATAACTAACTACGAAAACCTATGTCAGAGCATCTAATCATTTCAATTTCACAAATCAATTTAAATATAACCAACAAGCTAGAGAAGTTTACTAGCGCAGGGGTCTTAATGATCAATACTAACAAGTTTAAATTCAGTTCCTTATGCTCGACTCTAATCCGTGCAGGCAACCTCAACCTAATCCGGGCTATCACCTGCAAAAACGAAGTCAAAGGAGAGTGAGCTTTCGAGAGCCCAGTAACGTCGATCAAAGATTTAAAACAACAAAACAATTTGGACGAGTTTTTCATATATTGTCAAACGAAACTTTTTAAGAGTATTTTCAATAAAACAAAACATTTCAATATAGACGAACAATACGAACGGTTTTACACTCAAGTCCAATAATATCTTTTCAAATGATTTTATTTTTGATGAAATCACTGCAATTTGATATAAACATAGGGACGAGTATCATCTCAATCCCTTAAATCAGTAGTTATTCAAAAACGCTTCAGGTATAATAGAAAGAAATAGGAAATATTGAACATGAGCAGTACAATATAGGAAAGCCACCCCGGCAGTGCTCGATATGATTTACATATGCATATGTACACTGACTAGTCCATCTAGGTACTAGTTTAACCTAACCAACAGACCATCCTTATAACTCCAACAATACAGGCCATCCTTATAATTCTCAGGTTACAAACTCATGTCAACATTGAGAAGCAATAAATAAAATTGAAAATATTTTACGATGATTGAGTCAATAAACAGATAAGTGTAAATCAGAATTTTAAACGATCACTAAATGGCTCAAATTTGGGTTTCTTGGGCAGTTTAAATTTTTTTTTTATATCAATCACAAAATCAACATTTAATTTAGTCTGTAAAACTAATGCATTTGAAATCAGACAGTGATATAGAGTTCGGAGAGAAAATCCTTACCTCGGTCCAAACTAGCTAATGAACCTCGATCCAAAATTCTTGAATTAACCTAAATTGGCAAATTCGTTTATCAGTACACAATATATGTCTATTATACTATAAACTCTTATATCAACTACCCACCACGTGCCTACCAATAATTTCAAAATTGCGCAACTCAAAACAGGTCCCGCACACTGCCAACCTAATCAAAAATTTTGTACACTCCTAAACACGTAACGACACTCTAAAATTCATAATAAATTACAATAAAACACTTTTATAACTTAAAGCATTAATAAAAGACAAAATATGAATTTTCTGGATTTCTAAATATTTTTGAAATAAAATAATTTCTTTAAATGCTAGAAAAGCCCATAAATAAGCATCATTACATCCAGCTGAAAATAAAGTCCCATAATTTTTCTTACAGCTTATAAATATGTATAAAAATAATAAAAATTAAAATCAGAAATTAAAAGTCATTAAACTATTTTTAAATTATTCATTTTGCTAAAATCAATGCGATACAGAAACTATAACAAATCAACTCCAAAATTCACAAAATTTATATTGAGTCTTTATCATATTATAAAACCATTACTCTAATTTTTCGCAAAACATTTTCATGATTTTAATGGCTCAAAAGCATTTTTATAAGTCTGAAGTTGCAGAAAATATAATAAATACAAACAATTTGAGAAAATTATGAAAGTTTGCCGAAAATCCTAATTTAGCGTGACGTATTATACTATAAATTTTTACGCATTAACCATCACTGTACGACTTCCAATGTATGTATCGTACCTAACGCTAACCCAATACCATAAACTCACTCACGTATACACATACCCATGCACCCAGCTCATACTCACCCATATACACATCACTCACTCACTGCCTCACTCTCACGGCACACATATACAAATATCCTCACACACATTATTGGCATTAGATACGCAGAAACCATTTCACCAACTTCCCTCTTCTTCTTCTTTTTCCAACACCCTCCTCATTCATCACCCTCACATGCAATTATGTATATACACAGACCAACACACACAGTTCACATATCCACCATATACCCTCATTGCACCTCACATTTCCCACGTCCACAGCAGCCCCTCACTCTTATTACACACTCAAAACCCCACATTGTTTCACATGCACACTCACACATCAAGACCCACATTTTACACACACACGCACGTATGTGTGTGTGTGTGTGTGTATATATATATATGCTGCCATGCCCAGTGTTGTGGCGTCCCTCTTCTTCCTTTTCTTTTTACCCACACATAGCACTCACATGCACGCATTACACTACACTCATGCAACTCATCACCCACGCCAAACACACAATATGGGGCTGTTTTGGCAGCCCCTCCATGCACTCACAAAATACACACAACGCACACCCTAACGCACCACACAGCACACACTAACGCACTCCCTTCCAAACACTTCACACACTCACTATTATGCACTCAAAGGCCAACCCGTTTTCACTGGGTCTCCCATCTCTCTCTTCTCTTTTACCAACCCACTCTTTTCAAGCTCCATGGCTGCTCCCTCACGGATACACTAAACTCCTAACTCGAGACTAGACTCTTGATACATGAGCAACAAGGCAGTCAATATTCTCCTGCAAATGAGGATTCGTCATGCAGCTCTGACTCATAACAGGAAGCATCTTCCCTCCTTCAAACGAGTATGAAGGTAAGAAAATGAAATGGTTAATCAACTTGACTTAACCGTGACGGCAAAATAACATAAAATGATTCGAGCAACGTGACAGTAATCTCTCTCTCTCTCTCTCTCTCTCTCTCTCTCTCTCTCTATAAAACCCACATGTACACAGCCATAACCCACAAGATCTTACGGATTCTCTCGTGCCCCCCAAACCCTTAAATCTGTAAGTAGTTGAATCACAAAGAAGGGTTAAAAAAATACAAACTTACCGGAAAGAAATCGGTCGCCGGAAAATCCCTTCAATCCCTTCTCTTTTCTCTCTCGGTATTTCGCTCTTGCTGCCGCAATAAGAACTCCAAAAAAAAAAACAACAAAGACGGCTGACCACTACTCCAATATATATGATATCTGTGTGTGTATATATATATACACACACACACATATATATGTGTGTGTGTGCGCATGTGTGTACGCGTGTGTGTACATATGTGTGTGCGCGCGCGTGTGTGCGCGTGTGTACATATATATACACATATATATGTACACACACATATATATATATATATATATATATATACTATATATGTATATACCTAAATTGGACATTTACCAAAAATCCACTAAACTTCCGTTAATCATTTTAAATCTTACCCGCTACCTTCTTTTATTATAAATAAGTCCAAAATAAATTATTTGCAATAGTTTATGTGCTAGAAAAAAAATTAATGGGTTTGTTAGATAACTCCGCTAGACTAATCTTCACTAAAAGTATAACGATGCTAAAAATTTTGGCGCTAAAAGTCGCTAATAAAAATACCGATGCTATGTTAAAAGTATCGTCGTTAAAAGTTACCGATAAAATTACACTCATTGCAGTCGACGTTAAATCTTTCGTATAAAAGTCATCGCTTAACTTAAACTAACCGATTAGGCTATATCAAGGTTTAGGGTGTTACACTCAAGCATCAGGAGAAGCAAAGATGGGACTGTGCATAAAAGGCGAGAAATCACCATGATGGACAACGATTATTTCACTAAAGCTAAGGCCATCTGATGCTAAAAAAATAAACAAAAAGATAACTAATGTTGTTTATGTAATGCAGGTCAACTTTCACAACTATAACGCTTTGGGGTGACTTGGCAACCAATGACGGCAAAAATTTAGAGACAGAAGCCAAAGAACAACTAATTATTGCAGTAGATAATGACAAAGTGACAGAATATCAAGGTAAACTATCTTCAAATTTAAGTGTTTTACCCAAAATTTCAAAAGCATTATAAAAGGAGGAACATAACACTTCAAACATGTGAACCTCAACTGTCACTATCATTCATCAGCACGCTACAAATTAACCCAAAAATCAAGGAAGCGACTATGATCAGAAACAGGTCATACACATCTATACTACTTATAAAAGTGTGGATATGATCATTTTTTTGGACAAAACTACCCCTATAACTTTTTTTAATGCCATGATTGACCTTTGTTGTAATTATTCATGAATAAATGTCATGGCCCACGAAAAACTCTTCATCTCTCCATGCTAGATGCATGGTTCCTCTCTCAAAATTAATTGTCAAATGCTAAAATGGTTGGTTGTATGGGTATTGTCTCTAAATTAATTGAGACTTTTAAGCCAACCATTCAACTTCTTTAACACCACGAATATATCACTTGATTTAATTGATTTGATTCTGTCATTCATTTGTAAATTTTAGTTACACTTAAATTCAACCTCTTCTTTTATGTATCTTACATCTCAAAAATAAATGCCTATAATATCAAGCAATCCCCTTTTTTTCGCGTTCAATCTTATTCTCTTAACTGCAACAAAATTCTGTTGAGTGAATGTTGATATCCACCACATCAATTTGGACATGATTAAATGGAATTACCATCATACAACGATTCTCTTGAAATTTTCTGCATGCCTCTCATCTAAACTTTGCTACTGTAATTTGCACAACCACTGAGTATGTAAAATTATTATACAAGTCATTGCAATATTATGACTACAAAGAGAAACAAAAATAAATTTGACAGTAAATAAATAAAACTACTTGCTACCTTTCACTTCAATAAAAGGGTGAGGAGTCTTAAAAAATTTCTTATTATATTTTCTAATGGATATAGTAACATCCTCATAAATATACATTGATGTTCTTATGATCAAAACCATATTAGCGCAAGATTTATAGGAATCATAAAGGCTTTCAACCAGTAATTATAAAAGAACTTTACCTAATCGTTTATGTGTGAATATATGGCGGTCATTTACTAATAGGTAAGACAAATACATCTTAATTTAAGCTAGGAAAACTCACGCTAATAAAAAGACTATCATCTTCATTTGGACAATCTCAATAAGTAAAACAAGGTTAACAAACATCTTTGTCATAATTTATATAACTTGGAATTTTGCTGAACCCCTATGGATCTTAGAGAATTAGCAACACTATATCAGCGTTAATCTTGATAGATAAATAAGGACATACTCTGTTCCAAGTAAACCAACTGAGACCATCCTTAAAGTAAGTCTTAGATCTCATTTTCTTGATGCCTAAAGCAATTCAAGGCGATTAAAAAGTAAATCAAGTTTACCCTAGATTGCGTTTGTAGGTTTAATTCGTTTTATTCGTTGTAAAGACAGCAAATAGAAAATACGGGATAAATATGTAAAGTTTTGTATTATCATAACTTGGTTGTTATAATAGAGCACTAAACTTAATTTCAAGGTAGGAAATTTGTATGTCGCACACCCTAACTTTGAGATCGTAGTTTGAACGAGCAAAAGTGGTGCGGTATCTACCACTTTTGCTCCAAAGAATGGAGACATAAATTCTTTTTGAAATTAGTCTAAGCACATATGAATTTCACGACATCGCCTAAAAGTGAGCACCATAATTTTCATTTAACGAATCTCATTCTTAATCTAACTATAAAAGTATCGCAATCACACAAATGGTGAGTGGTGCATCTAGTCTACGTATTTGAGTACACAATTTTCCTCAAGAGAATGCATGAAAGAAAATTCGACCCGGTTATAACCTAATGAGAGTTTGATGAGATTAAAACATTTTTTGCATTGTGATGAAATAAGTAAAATAAATTATTTCTTTGTCTAACTTATAGCAACAATTAATATAATGAGAATCCACGAGTAATGGTAGATACATTTTTTGTTAACGTGCTTTATATAATTAAAATGCTTGGTGGGATAACATGGTAAATATAATGGATATACTTAACTACTTAGATAACATGAACTATGTAAAGATTGCTTGAAGACTTGTAAGTTTGGACTTGTCATTTGAATATGTTAGTGAACATGAGTTTTAAACTCTAAATCTGAATGTCCTTCGATATACTTTTTCTCTTCATAAAGCTATATTACAGATGTTATGGAGCCTTTGAGGCTTATACCGTCAAATAAAACTTTAGCAAAAGCAAGATCCTAAAAATAATATAATAGCGATGTTTGTTGTTTTTACAGATAAATATAATTTTACATAAAGGTAATCTAACATCATTTTCTACAAAGGTATGCATTTACGTGCAACGCAAGTGCTTTTATCTAGTTCTTTTTAAACATGGTCTACACAGAACGAAACATTACATAATGCAGAATTCTCGCACGTTCTTACTTCAAACACAGGTTGAAAAAGGAAAACCCATGTCTATCACCAATCGAAAAAATGAGAGATGCAACAGTTGTAACTTGAAGAAATCGTGACAAATGCACCAAAAATAACTCAGGTGTGAAAAATACACACACACGCAAGCACACATATAGATTGGGAACACAACACTGACCACACACACAATGGGAAAACAACAGTTACTAATAATGGCTTTACACAGAAATTGTACTGCTCTTCTAAAGGAAAGCTACTGAGTATTGAGAATAAAGAAGAACCATGGTACCAAGCATACAAAAGATGCAGCAAAAAAGTTACTATTACATCGAATGGACTAACTTGTAAGGACAAAAAGTGTGAACCTCCAATAACTTATAAACCAAGGTAAACTATGGAAATCAATAAGACATATGTATTTATTTGAACAAAAATATTGTTGATTAAATAATAGTGATTAAAAAAGTAGGTACATGTTGAAGGTGGCTATAATTGGAGACACACAACAGGCATTCATAGCATTGTTCGATACAACCGAAACTTTAATTGGATGTCCAGTCTCAAGACTGATATAGTCAAAGCAGGTATGTTACTTTCATCATTGTAAAAAATTAAACAATGACAACATATAACATTAAAGATTAACATACAGAACGGAAAAGATCTTGAAGAAATGGAAGGCAAAGAATTCATCTTCATCATTAGGATGGACAAAAAGACTGAAGATGACAGAATCCAAGAAAAGGTTGGTAGCACAAGAAGTTCGAGAATACAATCCAGCAGAACTACATGACAAAAATAATCGAATGACAGAAAAAGATCCTGTTCACTCCAACCATGCAAAAAAAAAGCTCAAATTTGATGAAGGCTAAAAAGAGATTATATTGTACTATTAACTAATTTATATAAAACTAAAACTGCATCTTCTCATTCTGCATTTTCGTGTTAAAATATGAAGTTTACATATTTGGAATTGTTTTTTTGACTTTCTCCACTTGCTCTTCTTCTCGAAAACAACTTAATACATTATGATCTTGAAAACTACTTTCGGCTACATCCACGTGCAACACACATGCTCCATACTAGTATGTGTGTGTGTGTGTGTTCAGCTCTTTTAAATTTTTTATTTTATTTATTAATTTTTTTTAAAAAATTGTTTCAAATAGAAAGTCATTTTTAAGTGCATACGCACTATCCAGAGTTACATTATGTTAGAGACAATAATAATTTTGTTTGACTTGTGAACTTCTACCAAAAACACTCATTTTCGTGTAAAAGCCAATTTGTTGAGAGCAAGCAAGGTCGATGTTAAAGGTTCCGTTGTGTGTGTTTGGGCAAGATTTCCTCCGCTTAATGGATAAAGATCTGATCGAATTGATCAGATCATGTAGGAGCAAGGTTCAAGTCTATCAGTCAACTTACCCTTAGTATCGAAATGGGTTCTTTACAAGAAAAAGTGCCTTTCTCTCTATAAGAACGGTACAAAGCTTTGGCATCAGACCAATCCTAGTATTCTTACGCATTCCAATAGCTAAAGAATCCCCTCAGATCCTTGACCTGGTGCGTATCCTCAGTAAACTTCAAGAAGACTTCCAAATCAAGTTCACTGCCTTAACACTTCAGTAAGAGGAGTCACCAAATAGGTGGAATATCTCATGAACAAGGATCAGGGTAAAGAAAGCGAACAGGAATTAAAAGAGGAGAAGATAGAAGAAAAGAAAGAAGCTAAGTTGAAAGTTGACTGCCAATATGAGTTTGATGGTAAAGGAAAGGCTACAACTGCAAAATGGAAGGAAAAACTAGCAATGCTTGAATCTTAAGTTGCACAAATGAAAAGGGCCGATGACCTCATGGACTTTAGTACCCTTACTCTAAACCCCGAAGATAGGCTCACCTAAGTTTAGGATGCAGGACATGGACAAGTTTGATGGGGCTTCGCATCAAAATGGAGTTAACCATAACCAGTTAGTCTTGCTATTCCACCAGACTTTAGCATGGGCTACCTCTCGATGGTTCCTCACCTTCAATAACTCTCGAATTCGAACGTGGAAAAGTGTTGTGAGCGAATTTGTGAATCAGTACCAATATAACTCAAATCTCGACATCACTCGAAGAAAATTAGATACCACCAATAAAGAGCCCACATAATCAATATATGTATTCATCATCCGTCGGAGAAACAAGGCTGCACAAATGCTCAACCGCCCATCAGAAGAAAAGCAGGCGAGCATACTTAGGGCACTATCACACTAGATTCAAAACATTGATGGGTTCTCTCACTCAAATTGAGGATGTTATAAACAAAAAGACGATAGCCCAAGATGGAAAATTGGGAGAATGCAAGAATGTCTCAAAGAATCCTAGCATGTCCATAGACAATGATGTGAATAAAGTTTAGTTTTAAGAGGTGGTCTCTTAGAAGCCAAATACCAGGCAGTTCTTCAATATGTATGCTCCAATGATCAAAGTGTTTGAGCAGCTA
This sequence comes from Escallonia herrerae, assembly GCA_033070095.1. Taxonomy (NCBI): domain Eukaryota; kingdom Viridiplantae; phylum Streptophyta; class Magnoliopsida; order Escalloniales; family Escalloniaceae; genus Escallonia; species Escallonia herrerae. The sequence goes on along the minus strand of JAVXUP010000100.1, from coordinate 750,149 downwards.
CTCAATAGAGGAATCATTATGAAGTTGCCCTCCACTACTTAACCAAAGGGGCTTGACCTGTAGGCTCGATTTGAATATCACCAAGGATCTAAGCGCCACGCAGATAGGTATATGACCTTGAGGAATGCTATTCCCAATTTCATTGACAAGGTGAGAAAAGAGCCCTCCTGCCAAACCTAATGTTAAAAGGTAGCCTCTATTGGGGCACCAAGTGAACACAATTGAGACAACTCTCCAAGCATTAGATCCTGTTACACTCAACCAAGAAAAGGATACTATGGGTTCAACTAGTCGGGTCATCCAAGTTTGAGACAAAGCTTGTGTGCTATTGATTGATTGTCTGGATTCCGGGCTAGAACTTTAGCTCATTTTCTATTTCAAATGCTTTACTTAATATCGTAGATTATCTTTTCGAACTTGTTCTTCTGATAAATAATGAGTCGTTGTTTTTTTGTGGATTTAGTCTTTTGTGGCAAATGACAACAAAACAAAAATACAAAATTTTAAAAAGGAAAAAATAGTTTCTTCCCCAATTAGAAGTCTATTTTAGGGTCTAATTCAAATAAAGTTTGTGTAAGTCTAGTTATCCAACCTTAACAAGTATAGAGCATGTGAAAAAAAAACTTGTCATGAGCAAGAGACGATAGTGCAATTTCATACTGGTTGAAATTCATAATTGACAAATCAATTCAAGGAGTTACACAAAAGATGATTTTCAAATTTTAGCCTTGTGGTCTATCTTGTTGATACTTATTCTCTGCCTTGAGGGTGGTGAGTCACTGTCTTTTCAAGTGTAAAAATCAGAATTTTATTGCTTCGAAATTGAATGTCAAAAAACCTAACAGGAGAATTTGGTTTGAAACTTAGACATTTGAGTGAAAGGCCATGACTTCGTTTCTTGGCAACCTACTGCAACCTTCATTCAATTAAAGCAAGCCGAATCCTTAAAGACAATGAGGTATTATATGGATGTCCAGATTTTCACCCATGAAAAGCTCACTTACTATCTCTTAACATAGGCCATTTATCTTAAAAAAAGAAGGGGGAAGGAATAAAAAAACTCGCTAGGCTAGAAACCCTGAGAAGGGTAGTATAGGAAAAAGTGAGGGCACCAAAAAACAAAATAATAGTAATATAAAATAAAAAAAGATCTCAAAAGAAATTAGGTTTGCATAAGTCTTCTTTAATATGAGCATTTCTAACGATAGGAGGCCATTGTTTGGCCACTGCATATCATCATGATTATCCTATGCAGATCATCCCATTTGCTAGCCCTTTTGTGCCTAAACAATTTAGCCTTTCTTTTCAAAAGCCTATATTTCTAACCTTTGGATGGGTAGTCTGTGTGCCCATGTCCCAGTATTACTGCAAAGTCAACTTAGCATGAAAAGGATTCTCTCTTAAAGGAACTAAGGTTTTGAAGAAGATGATCATTTGGTTAGTCTTGAAAAAAGAGAGAGAAATGTTAAAAAAAAAAAAAGGAGGAAGAGAGAAAGAACGAAAAGAAGAAAAACCGATACGGCTGAAGAATGAATATAAAAAATTCAAGGCTAAGAACTGTCATTGACTGAGTTCGAGAATATATATATATATATATATATATATATATATATATATATATATATATATATATATCCAGCATATCCATTTTGAACTATGCCCAAACTAGTTTTCCCAATAGGGATATGTAGGCAGCTTAGTCACCTTCTAGGCTCAGTCTCCATGGGCACGCTAGGGGCTTAGGTTTTATGTTTGGGTTCTTGAGCCTTATTATCATTGTTTTTTAGCCCACACCTTGGCCTACAATATGTCATGTATATAAAGTCCTCCTTAATGTTATGCTTATTTAAAAGAGATAAATGCTCTTTTACATTCTGATGAGGTAGAAAGAATGAAAAAAAATTGAGGAAAAAAAAAGAAGATAATGGTCCATGCACCTTTCTGGGCTCACTATATTATGACATGATATATTCACCTCGGCTCTCTGTGACTTGTTGGACAACCTTTCCACTCCTGATATTTATATATACTACCCTGTCGTATGATGATGACCCATTGATTTTCATGACTTTCTGACTCTTGATTTTTTCGAACCTGGTGCGTTCACTTCCCTGTGGCATGATGATACCTACTAATCTTCATGACATATCATGCCTACCCTATCCTATACAGCAACCATGCTCTGTACGACTGTTTGATATATTTGCCACCACTTCAATGAGTATATAAGAACCCTTATAACTTTGTCTTGTGCCTTTCTATCACGTATTTGAGAATCATGTACTTTTACCTGGCCTAGGCATCTACATTGATCTGTCAGCTAATCCTAGCCCTGGACACTATCAGCTCAAACATTATACAAGTCCATATCATACACATCAGCCTCACAGTTCATACACTACCATTTCCATACATCCTCACAATCTACCTTTTGGGCCCAACCTTTTTATAATAGTCTTGAGGATCAGGCCTGAGTGTTTAAGCTAAGAATTGACTTATTCTGTGAAGTTTCATGACATTTAATGATGAGGAATTGAAAAGTTTTTGATTAAAAACTTCAGTGATCTTCCCTCTTTGGGTAGAGATGGATATATCAACTGACTGGGCAACATTTCTTTAAATTCTAATGATAAAATCATATTGATGTCAAAGTGAATGGTCGATTCGTCATAGTGGGCAATCAAAGTAACTTTCAACTCAAAATGCTCTCAAATTTTGAAAGGATATTATCTTCATCATAGGTTCTTCTTTGTAGATCTCCTTAGGGGTTTCCATCGTGATTCGCCTTCCACTAGGGTTATGCTAGAGTCAACCCTACCTGCATTTTCTAGACTCTTTGTGACTCCCTCTTCATGACAGTTGTAATGGGGGCTTATCTTTTGATCTCCTTCCATTAGGATTATGCAGAGTCAACCCTGCTTACTACAGTTAGGCTACTGTCTGTTTATCTCCTTCTAGAGGCTCGCTGTGAATCCCTCCCTACTACAGTTAGGCTACTGTCTGTTTATCTCCAGTCTATTTCATGGTCAATCGTGTCCATTAGCATTTCGTCTATGGGATACCTAGAAGTCCCATTTCATGACAGGCATGCTAGAGTCTTGTCATTTTCTAGTTCATTGTATAGTCAACGTCGACCTCATACATTTTGTCTAGGCGCTCCCTGTGATACCCTTTTCACAATAGTTATGATGGCGTTCACACCCTCTTCTGGTCCCATCCCAGGGCCCGCTAAGGGACCCACTTTGCGCGACACATCACCCAGTCAACGGTCAATTATTCAACGCCATCACCTGATCAAAGGGCATCTTCTTTCGAGCATTCATAGGCATCACCAATGCAGTGACGTCAACACAGTTGGAAAAAGGGCTCACCCCCTGAAGGGGGTTGGCCACCCTCTTTCAAAGGGGGTGGGCCACCCCTTCTTGTGAGGTGGCCACCCCTTCTTGAGGCGAGGGGTGGGCCACCCCTTCTTCAAGGAGGTTTGACCACCCCTTCTTGAGGGGGATCGGCCACCCCTCTTTCAAGGGGGTTGGCCACCCCTTCTAGAGGGGGGTCAGCCACCCTCTCTCCCAGGGGGTCGGCCACCCTTTTGTCTTGCAGGGGTCACTCCTAAACCCCGCCATCACTCATTGCGCTCTCTACGATGCTCGCTTGACACCAATTGCTCCGCAACGTTCGTCGCCGCGCCCGTGCACCCCTTCTCATGTTACGTGCTCCCGGCATCAAGTATTGCTCCACGACGTTCGTTGCTGCGCCCGTACGCCCCCTCCTCATGTTGCGTGCCTGGCACCAAGTATTGCTCCGCGACGTTCGTCGCCGCGCCCGTGCGCCCCTTTTTATGATATGTGCCCCCGGCACCAAGTATTGCTCCGCGACGTTTGTCGACGCACCTGTGCGCCATCATCATGATATGTGCCCCGACACCAAGTATTACTCCACGACATTCGTTGCCCCGCCAATGCGCCATCATCATTATATGTGCCCCCAGCACCAAGTATTGTCTCTGCGACGTTCGTCACCGTGCCTGTGCACCACATCCATGATACGTGCCCCAGCACCAAGTGTTGTCTCTGCGACATTCGTCACCGCGCCCATGCACCACATCCATGATACGTTCCCCCGGCACTAGGTATGGTCTCGCAACAGTCATCACTGCGCCCATGTGCCACAATCAATGCCTCATGATGTAGGCACCGAGCCCAAGTGCCACAATCATGTTACATGCATCCGGAGGGGCTCTGGCCCTCACTACGGGATGGGCTCACAACCTTAAAGCCATCCCCGGCTCAATCAAACTATGGGATGGGCTTAAAGCCATCGCTGGCTCAATCAACTGCGGGATGGGCTCACAACCTTAAAGCCATCACCGGCTCGATCAAACTGCAGGATGGGCTTAAAGCCATCGTCGCCTCAATCACTGCGGGATGGGCTTAAAGCCATCGCTGGCTCAATCCACTGCGGGATGGGCTCACAACCTTAAAGCCATCGTCGGCACAATCACTAGGGGCTCTAGCCCTCACTGCGGGATAGGCTCACAACCTTAAAGCCATCGCCGGCTCAATCAAACTATGGGATGGGCTTAAAGCCATCGCCGGCTCAATCAACTGCGGGATGGGCTCACAAGCTTAAAGCCATGGCTGGCTCGATCAAACTGCAGGATGGGCTTAAAGCCATCGTCGGCTCAATCAACTGGGGGATGGGCTCATAACCTTGAAGCCATCGCCGGCTGAATCAAACTCTAGGATGGCCTTAAAGCCATCGCCGGCTCAATCAACTGCGGGATGGGCTCACAACCATAAAGCCATCGCTGGCTCAATCGAACTGCGGGATGGGCTCACAACCTTAAAGCCATCGTCGGCACAATCACTAGGGGCTCTGGCCCTCACAGCAGGATGGGCTCAGAACCCTGAAGACATTGCCTGCACAACCTTAAAGCCATCAACATCACACTGGCAGGGGGCTCCGACACAAAGACTTCCCCGCAACAGACTCTAAGCACCGAGCGGCGACCACGCCCACTCGTGTTACTATTGATCATCGACACCAGCAGGGCAGAGACCCCTGGTCACTCTGGGATAGGAGCAGGTCCTTGGAGGGCATCGCACCTAGTCCACCTGCCAATTGGCTATAGGGGCAACCCTCACCGCTGTTAGGTTCTCTACACGTCTCTTGACGCACTTTATGGGATTCAGTAAGGGCTTTGACCGGTGGCTAGGGCAACGGGCTACTCTGATCATGCTACTGCGACATGATCAGTCTCCTCTGACGGGCAGAGAGATACTATAAGGGCAAGGCAACACGAACTCGGGGACCGGCAGCCCAACGAAGAATCAATACTTTGGACCCCCTGGCGATGTGTCACTCCCAGGGGATGACACATGTGGACTTATGACACATGTACATTTTTGCCTATAAATAGTGGACTTTGGAGCCTATTCAAGGATCTTTTTCTCATTTTGGCATTTTCACTTTCTCTCTCTAAAAAGTCATTATCTCTAGAATTATAGTGAGAGAAACACATTTAGACTTCTGATATCAGACCCTTGACTCGGAATGTCGACTGCCAGCCCTATTCATCGTCGCCCTACCTGTGCTGCGCTGCTAGCCCTCGCGACCTGTCTGGGGAGCCTTGCTCTGAGCCCTTACTCCATCCTTGCTGTCTCCCACTTTGCCTACCTGGAAGCTGACTCAGACTGCATCCTTTGTGGCACCTCGATGTAGCAGCGAACCCCTTTCCTTTAGAACTTTTTGGCAACTCCGCTGGGGAGGTGAGCATCATGTTGCAGTCTGCTGCACTTAGGCGTCATGCCTATACAACGATGAGTTACGAGGGCTACCTGGAAGCTGACTCAGACTGCATCCTTTGTGGCACCTCCACGTAGCAACGAACCCCTTTCCTTTGGAACATTTTGGCAACTCCACTGGGGAGGTGAGCATCGTGTTGCAGTCTGTTGCACTTAGGCGTCAAGCCTATACAACGACGAGTTACGAGGGCTACCAGCCAGGGCCTTATCCATGCCGTGCAAGAGGAGACCACCAGAGTGAACAAGAGGGGACTAGTGCCATGCATCCCCAAGGCCATCCCGCATCTAAAGTGCAAGTTGCAGTCAATGTGGCCATCCAGCAGTTCACTCCTACTATAGCCAGCATACAAGACTCACAGGCCACTCTTATGATCTCCATAAATGAAATGCAAAAATCCATGCAGGCCATGGCCTCAGAGCAAGTTGTTCCACCGATCTAGCCTGCAGGACCTGGGCCGTCCCCTAATGTCGTCCAGGCCCCAGTGTCACGACCACTGCCGCCTTGGCCTTCTAGACCCCAGGCGGTAAGACTCGCGACATCCTCCCTGCCTATAGCTGGCATGCTGCATCCCCCGATGCCATCGCACAGACCGCAACCGGATCTTGGACCAGTGTTACAACAAGTCATCCCTGCTATTGCACCTCAGCATGTACCGGCCAAAAGTTCTTTTGAAACTCATGAATCCATTGAGATGGAGCCTAACCCCTACCCAACGGAGCAATATCAAACGACATGTCTCACCCACCCACCCATACCGCCGCACACTTGCCCATGGCAACACCTGCCATGTTTCATCTTTCTGCTCCTCCTACTTATCAAGTTGCACCGTCAGGGGGCTCAGGGGCTCGCGGAGCCCCAGCCAGCCATCATCCACTAGTTGACCAGAAGGAATCACTCTCTCCTTATGTCTCCAAAGTCGACTTTGATGCACTCCTCCACCGACTGTCACAACAGTCTGCACCCGACTCATCAGCACGACTGACAAACCGCGCATCGTATACCAACGAGATGGCCACCATACGATACCCGCTCAAATATAAAAAACCCACTTTTGTGCTCTTTAACGGGCATGAAGGCAACGCCCCTAAGCACTTGATAAGATTCGTCGGCTCATTGGAACAGTATGGCCCGGGCGATAGTTTGAAGCTGAGGGAGTTTCAGAAGTCCCTCACAGGCTTGGCATACACTTGGTATCATTAGATCCTCGTGCGGACAGTCCATTCTTGGAATGAAATGGCCCAACTATTCTTGGACAAATTCCACTACGAAGCTGAACGCGTCATCATAGTGGACATCGCCGGCATACACCAAAATCTCGGCGAAGACTTAACCAAATATGTGCACCATTTTCACCTTAAATGCATCGAGTGTACAAATTTTAGTAAAGACGAGACGTTGGTTCCCATATGCATCAAAAACATGAACGACATCTACCGGGTACACATCGAGAACTTACAGTTGAAGTCATGGGGGCACCTCAAGGAAACGGCCTGACGTACTTACGAGACGGTCGGCCCCGTCAAACCATGGAGGCCTCACCCGCAGAATGCACTGCTGGCCTCGACAAACATATCCAGTACTCAGCGCAACAGCAACAACACCAACCACAACAACATTAACAACTACGTTGGCTTCAAGCGTCAGTTCCCAGATATGGACCAACACTCTAAGAAACGAAGACAACATAAGACTCCCCCTGCCTTTCCATGTGATTTGAATACGGTGAAAGAGCTCTTAACAGAATGGGTCGTCAATGACAGAAACTTTAAATTGACGCATGTGCGGATCCCCATCACAGACGAAGAACGAACCAGACCCAACTACTGTTCTTTCCATCAAGCCCTTGGCCATCCTCTTCAAAACTGCAATGCACTGTGAACTATCTTTGCAAGGAAGGTCGCGTCAGGTGACCTACAGTTAAGGAAGAACAACGATGTGCGTAAGGACCCTTACTCGAACCATGGCAACAACAATCGAGAGCATCAGGTGCTCATGGCCGTTACTGACCACACCGAGTCTCTCGTCCCCGAAGCTCCTACAGAGATCTTTCCTATGGTCACACCTTGTGTACCTTCTGCTCTTCAGCCAGCGTCCTTAGTCAGGCATATGTCAAAAATCAAAAGTTTTTTGATGAAATAGGGTTTTCACCCGCAGCACGGACTTACCTCTCAAATTGTCTCATCGAGGTCACCACAGGCCTCGGACCTGAATGTTTCGCTGCCCAAGCCGAACTCAAACATGTCCCTTCTACCGCATTCATTTTCTCAGACAAGGACTCGCCGCCAATTGAAGACCACAACCGACCGTTATACCTCGAATGCACTGTTAACGACACAGGCTTCCGCCGCGCCTTAGTAGACTGTGGCACCTCAATCAACATCATGCCTCTCATCACCTTGCAATGAGCCAGCATCCCACCAAGAAAGATCATCCGCGACCCCATCAAGATTACTGGCTTTAGGCAAGGCCCTCAGTCCACCCTCGGCCATATCACTGTCAACCTCATGGTCAGAACTATATGTCATGACACTACTTTTCATGTGATAGACAGCGAGTCTTCCTTCTACCTCTTGCTTGGATGACCTTGGATTCCTGTTAACAAGGTCGTCCCCTCAATGTACAACCAATATGTAAAATTGGTGGCCGATCCTACGGGACGTGAGGTAGCAATGACGATCCCTGCAACCCGGGCACTCTTCGAATATGCCGAGTCTTACTTCGTCGAGGCCTCCTTCTTCACTGAGCTTGCCGCAGATGATGAGAATGCCACTCACATCCATTCCACCAAATTGCCAGATTGGGACGAGCTGTGTGGGAACAAGCCTCCCAAGTCCAAGGCCAAATCCAAGAAAAGCAACAAAAGCAAAGCATCAGCCTCGACGCCGCCACCTACGGTCATGACCAATTCCCAGCCTTCATCCCCTAGTCCAAAAAGCACAAGTCTGAACCTACCTACCTTCTAACGCATCGTTAAAGATGAAAAAGTGATCTACCAGTTATGACGGTGTATGGGGGTTCCAGGTGGTTCGTCATCTGACCCCCTCGATCCTGACCCGACCAATAAAATAGAATGGTGCTGTACGGCCGAGCATTGCCCGCCAGACCCCAAGCTTACCCTGCGTGCTGCCCCACCCTGCTATGAAGATGGCCCTCGACCGCAGGCCAAAGATCTAGAAGAAATTAACCTAGCTGACCCAAGCGAGGAACCTCGGCTGACATACATTGGCACAAAACTTACCCCGAGCCGAAGAGAGGAATTGGTTACCCTCCTCCGCGAATATCGCGATGTATTGGCATGGAGTTACAATGAGATGCCTGGGTTGGATCCCACCTTGGTGATGCACCATCTCAACATTGCTACCGGGTTCAGCCCTGTCCAATAACATCCGCGATCTTTTCGCCCCGAGCTTAAATTAAAGATCAAGCAAGAGATAGAGCGACTTCTACAAGCCGGCTCTATCGAGCCAATTACTCATCCCATATGGCTGGCTAATGTTATCCCTGTCCAAAAGAAGAGTGGCCAAGTCCGCGTTTGTATTGACTTCCGTGACTTGAACAAAGGGTGCCCCAAAGATGAGTTTTCACTGCACAATATCGACATGCTTACGGAGGCTACCGCCGGACACGAGACCCTGTCCTTCATGGATAGCTTCGCCGGCTACAACCAAATTCAAATGAATCCGGATGACTGTGCCAAGACAGCCTTTCGGACTCCAATGGGAAACTTTTGTTGGAAGGTCATGCCCTTCGATCTAAAAAATGCCGGTGCTTCCTATCAGCAGGCCATGACCGCCATCTTCCATGACATGATACACGGTACAGTAGAGGACTACGTCAATGATCTTATCATCAAGTCTAAAAAGGAAAAAGATCATCTCATGGACCTTCGAGCAGTCTTTGATCGTTGTCAACAATACAACATGCGAATGAATCCGTTGAAATGTGCCTTTGGAGTCTCCTCCGGTAAATTCCTCGGCTTTTTGGTTAGTCGATAGGGGATCGACGTTGACCCTTCTAAAGCTGTTTCTATCCAAGAAATGCCCCCACCCAAGAGCACCAGACAGTTGAAGAGATTCCTCGGCAAGGTCTCTTATCTCCGTCGATTCATCCCTGCCTTGGCCAAACTTATCGCGCCCTTCCGGTGCTTGACACGCAAGAGCGCACCATGGAGTTGGGAGGCGCCCCAACAACAAGCATTCGAACAGATCAAGGCGGTCCTCATGTCACCATAGACCATGCTCGTGCCCCAGCAGAGTATTCCTCTCTTGCTTTACTTAACCTCCACTCCTAGGTCCGTAGGGGCCTTGCTGGCCCAAGAAGTGGACAGGGTGGAGCGTCCAGTTTATTACATCAGCCGGTCAATCAGGAGACCCGAAGCCAACTATTCTGAGCTCGAAAAGCATTGCTTTGCCTTGGTCTATGCCTCGCAAAAATTTAGGCACTACTTCTTGTCGCACCAAATCATGCTTGTCACCAAGGCTGATCCACTACGATACACACCCACACGCCCTGCCCTATCTGGATGACTTACCCGTTGGTTATTACTATTGGCCGAGTTCGGCCTATTAATTAAAAATCCTACAGCTCTATGGAGCCAAGCACTTGCAGATCTCCTGGCCTTCTTCCCGCGCCAACAGTATGAACCGACCTCAGATCAATTACCTGGGTAGGAGACGGCCCTAATCTCCGACGTAGATGAATTAGGGACACTTGAGTTTGATGGCTTAGCCACTAGCAAAGGTCCTGATGGAGCTCCCCTCCGACAAGAGGGTGCCGGTATAATCCTTCACAATCCACAGGGTGTTCCCTATCCTTCAAGCTTGCATTCCCGGTATCCAACAATGAAGCTGAATATGAGGGCTAAATCATTATGCATAAAGGGGGACTCAAACTTGATCATGAAACAGGCTGACGGAGAGTTCACAGTCAAATAGCCAGCTTTGGCACCTTATCGCGCCCTGGTACAACACTTGGAGGGAAGACTTGGCCATGTCCAATATGAACATCACAACAGGTGCCACAACCGACATGCAGACAGCTTGCCCACGATCGCATCAAAGATCGAGTTTGATGGTGAACAACAAATGCTAACCATCATCAGAAGGACCACACCATGCACAATATTGAATTTAGTCCCAAAAGACACTACTGCCGGTGATTGGAGGCAGTTAATCGTTGACCAACTTGAGGCACCATCTCTTGCTTCCGCCTCCACCCTCACGGACTTCTTGATGTTGGGAGACGTCTTGTATAAACGATGTCCTAGAGGCACTCTGTCAAGATGCTTGGCCCCGGCGGAAGCAAAGCATAAACTACAGTTCGGTCATTAGAAATGTTATGGCCTCAACGGCCCCCCTCTGTACCGTCGCCTCTAGCGCATGGGCCTTTTTTGGTCATCAATGGCCAAGGATGCTTCGGATGTACAACGAGATTGTTCAAAATGCCTGTATGTGCCAGATAGCGCGGAATCGCTTGTCATTAACGTCGAGGGTGACTGGCGTCAGCCTTTCCTACAATACCTAACTCATGGGCTCCTACCACCGGACCGCGGCTCGGCACCATCTATCAAGTGCCGATCGGTCATATATTTTGTGACAGAAGACGAATTATTTTGTAAAAGGTTTTCAGGGTGCACCCTACGATGCTTACAGGGTGCCTCGGCAGTGGAAATAATTAATGAAGTACGCAATGGTGCCTGTGGGGAGCATCAGGGATCGCAAAAGCTATATGCAGAACTGCTAAGGTTAGGGTACTATTGGCCGACCATGGAATCTCACTCCATCTCTTATGTCTGACATTGCCAACCCTACCAGAGACATGCTGACAGAATGCACACCCCAACGTCTGATCTTCGTATGATCGTGGCCCCTTAGCCATTTCACTCTTGGGCTCTTGACCTTATCGGCCCCATACATCTGCCGTCGAAAGGCCTCATATGGATCATGGTGGCAATAGAGCGTTTCACAAAGTGGGTCGAGGCCATACCTCTACGAAAAGCCACGGGAGGCGCCATTGCCAACTTCTTGCGCGATCACATCATTTGTCATTTTGGCATCCCCTGATGCATTATCTTCGACAACGGCATGCCATTCATCAACCGAGATGTTCAGACTCTCATGGAAGCGCACAAGATCAATCACACCACTTCAACCCCTTACTATCTGCAAGGCAACGGTCAAGCTGAAGCCTCCAACAAAACCCCGTTGCGTGTTTTGTCATGCATGGTTCATGACGCAAGCGACTCTTGGTCTGAAAAGCTGAACCATGCCCTTTGGGCTTACAGAACTTCTAGACACACAGCCACGAAGGCCACACCCTTCTCCCTTATCTACGGGAACGAGTGTGTGGTACTAGCCGAGGTCGAGATCGCAGTGGCCTCGGCCTGACTAGCCCTCAGCAGTGGCCTCAGGGAGGAGGAAACCAGAATGATGGCCCTTGAAGGCCTCGATGAAAAAAGAGCCAATGTCATGCTTAGAATGAAGAAACACCATGAACGACTTGTCAAAGCCTACGGGAAGACTGTCAAACCCCGCTCCTTCGTAGAGGGCGACCTTGTCCTCCGAGCCGCCAAGCATGTGCGGGCCAACCTGTCAGCCCCTAAATTCACAACCAACTGGGAGGGACCACTTGAAGTGCATACGGCCAGAAGCAAGGGCTCCTACCTCCTGCTCAACCCAGATGACGGACGGCTCACAACCCCTGTCAACGGTCGCTACCTAAAGAAATACTATGCGTGACCAGTTGCAGCTTGTTCCCCACGACCTCCCACACGTAGTTTATAACACTTACACAACATTTTGTTGTATATACACGCATATCCTAACTTATAACTCTTGTTGCTCATTACAAGTTCCTTTTTCCGAAACAGCATTTTAATCCGAGCACTATCCATATACAGTCTATTCGCTACATATGTTTATGCTTAGCCTGCCTTTTTTTACTCACTCCTAGTCACTAAGTTGTTTGCCCTTGACGGGAAGAGGGGAACACCAATGGACAACCATCAGACATAAGACATTCGACAATCGTAACAAACCCTGCATACACGCACCTCTGCAGCACTGGGTTCTCTACAGTCACTCCCTCAAATATCTACAGGTACGCTGCCTTCACCAGCTCTACCCATCACATTGTCTCAGCGGGCAACTGGAGACTCTCCCAGGATACGACGTTGGCCTGCCCACTCGACGATCCCCTACTTGTTTCACCAACCACAACATCGCTCCCCACCACCACAGGCCTCTCCCTAACTCCTCCCACTGCCTGTGCACCGACAGTCATCGAGTGCATCACCATCAATGTCGCCCCCGCCTCAACAGCCAACCCCGATGACGCGTCATGCTGACGCTCCGCAACAGGCAGCACCGGAATATCTGACTCCTGAGACGAGGGTGCCATCGCAGGCTCTAACTCCACCGGGTCCTCCTGCTCAACCACCACAGCTTCTGCTTCTGTGCCTGTCCGCCAGTAGCCACTGGCATCAAATATCAGCGACTCGTCGACTGCTCCACCATACACTTCCTCCACTCTTTCCTCAGCACCCAGCAGTGGGCTCACCCTGCCGCTCATGCCAGCCCCCGACGTATCAACCGCCTCCAGCTCACCCGGGCCTACCGGCTCATCTACCTCAACTGTCATAGCCTCCTCTACCTCGGCAGCCGCACCTGCATCACCGACTCGCTCCACCGTCTGCTCCTCATACTCCTGTCAAAGGACCGTCAGTACGTCAACTTTTTTTATTATGACATTAATAACCAAGACTTAATCAAAAAAAATAGTAACATCAAGTCTTACCTCAACCGCTGGCCCGTCCGATGCCTCCTGCGGCCTCTTTGACCCTGCCAGCCGTGAGCCCGAAGTGCCTGCACTCGCCTGACGAGCACTCTCCATCATACTTACCCGAAACGCCAACAGCGGCCCCTTGCCAGCCCCTGGCACCCGCGATGAAGGCATCGCCGGCTCCTCTCCACGGTCTTCCCCCGGAGCCTCATCCTCAGACCTTTCGCCCTCCTCGTCTGGATCTCTCTCCGAGCCCCTAGTAGCACTCCATAACACTAGCGCCAGCATGCCAGCCCGCCTCGTAGCTGTCACCGATATCAAACTCAATGCCCGGTCACTTGCGAACACGTCCACCAGACGACGTGTACCCGATGGCTGTGCCAACCACCCCGCCCAACTCCCACGCAGTCGCTCCCACCACTGTGAGTACCCCACAGTCACTGCCCCCGCTACTGCTGTCCCTGGCCGTCTCCACTCTGTCACCGGTGCCGACCACTCACAAACTCTATCATACCACGTGTACCCAAACGCGGTAGCCACACTCCACGGGCCACGATATCCACACAGCGGCTCCAAGTCATAGCCAAACGCCAGCGACAACCGGTCTGGGCAATACCGGGCCACGTAATACAGGTTCTCCTCGGGCTTCCCACCATCGTCAGTCATCACCGGAAGTGAACCCGAAAAGTGGGCCACCAAGAGCACAACATCTGCCGGTGCCAAGGCCCCTCTCTTAGTCAAGTCCGTCGTCATATCCGGTCCATGCAACCAGGGGGTACTCCATACGACGCATGCATATCTCTGTAAGGCCTCGCCAAGCATGCCTCACACAAATCTATCAGCCATGATAGTGGACAATCAGGCCTCTTGATGCCCGACCATGAAAATGCCCGTGATTTGCTACACCACACCGACACCTCCTGTAACCTGCTCCCATGCGTCACCATCCTCATCGTCGGTACCGGATGCTAGCGCGGGAATCCTACCAGACAATAATTTGGAAAGCACTCGTACAGGTACCTCTGCAAAAACATCCAGTCCACGTACGTTGCCACTTGGTACCGCCCATGCGACCGCTTCACGTCATTCACCATTTGATCCAAACGTGAATACATGGTGCCCAGATACACAGGAGCCAGCCCGACGCGCTTCCCCTGCGCCATCCGAATTGCCAGGGGAATCACCCTCGGAGAAATGCCATACGCCGGCGTCACCTCACACAAACCTGCAAGAAAATAGCAACTCATTATATGCGGCGTCAAATAAAGTCACATAAGTACAAATACAATCTATGGAAAGTACGATACTCACCTCGACAAGAACATCGTCAGGAAGGCCACCATCTCATACCGCTTGTCTTTGTGATACGGCCCCATCACAAAGTGAGCAACAACTCCCAATCTCTGCCTCTACCTCACATGTGTCGTACAATAGAACAGTCAGAGCCACCCACCATATGTTCCCTTCCGGTGCTGCCTTGTCTCCGTTAAAATATCCAGCAACTGCGTCTGCAACAAGCGCTCCTCACCACTGAGCCACGTCACATGTGCGTCCAACTCTCCCTGCATCGGCAGCCCGTCAGTATCATCACATCAAGCAGCGTCGGCCCGATCTCTCCAAACTCAGTCACAAAGGTATGTGTCTGAGTGCTCCACCTCGACAACAGCAAGGTCATCCCAGGGGTATCCCTATACAACTCCAAACCCCTCCCCATAATGTCTACCGCCGGCAGCAAACCCAACCTCTGCAATAGCGCCTCCCACCGCGGCGTCTCCACCATGTGCTGACACCAGATGTCCCACCCGGTTGGCATCGCGCCATGTCCCTTGAACACTATAGGTGCCCACGGTATACCCTCAATTTCCACCAACAACCCTGAAACATATCTCGGCAACATCACAGGCGCCTCCTCCCAGCTCGGAGCATGCACATATGGTGACGGCACCCATGGCTCCTCTCCCATCGACAGACCACTCCATGACACTGTGAAAGCTCCATCAGCCACCCGGATGGCAAGCTCCCTCCACAACTCCTGATCAGGTATGGGCGGCACTACCCCCTTCACTCCCAGCAGTGTGTTCATCTTGTCTAGATCCGGATCATACGATCTCACTCCACCATAATCAAAAGTCAAGGGCACTGCTGTCTCCCTACCCAATGCAACTCTGGCCTCATCTATCGGTGGCTCAACCACTGGTTCCGTCGTCATAACCGGAGGTGGTCGTGATGCGCTAGCCACCGCACCCCGCGGCTTCGCCCACATCTTCTGCTTAACTTTTCGACTGGCATGGCCCTCGTTCTACCCCTTAGCCCAGTCAACCCCCCTGGCTGGCCGACCCCCCCCCCCTTTCTCCCCTCTCCTCCCTTCCGACTTCCCTCCCCCATCTTTCCCCGGATGAGGCCGACCTCCCTGGCTGGCTGACCCCCCGTGCGGCCGACCCACTTCCCTTTTCCTCCCTCCTTCCCCCTTCCCCCTTCCCCTTCTTTCCCTTTCCGCACCTGAGCCGACCCCTTGGCCCCGCTGACCCCCATCACCTGTCGACCCTTCAGCCACTTGTTTACCCTCTCTCACTATCTCACGTTTTTTTCTCTCTTCTCCTCTCTCTCTCTGGACTGAAAGAATGCAAATGCTTTTTTTGCAACTCCCCTCCCCCTTCACTATTTATAGGGGAGGGCCAACTTTCAATCTCAACCGCCCATTCCAAATCCAACTCAATTTTTTCCTCCCAAAACCCAACAACTCTATTTTTTCGCACAAATACGCCCTTTCGCACAACACAATGTTTTTAACGTAACATTCCATTTTTGCCCCCAACTACCCAATCACAAGCCACATCATTTATGCATGCGGCGCTCACTCAGGTTGCCCCTCCGCGCACACCACATGCAGGGGCTTATGTTCACACCCTATTCTGGTCGCACCCCAAGGCCCTCTAAGGGACCCACTTTGCGCGACACATCACCCAGTCAACGGTCAATTATTCAACGCCATCACCCGGTCAAAGCGCATCTTCTTTCGAGCATTCACAGGCATCACCAATGCAGCGACGTCAACACAGTCAAACGGTTGGAAAAAGGGCTCACCCCTTGAAGGGGGTCGGCCACCCTTTTTCAAAGGGGGTCGGCCACCCCTTCTTGTGGGGGGCTCGGCCCTAAATATTGGGTCTAGAGGTGGCCCACCCCCTCTTCAAGGGGGTCGGCCACCCCTTATTGAAGGGGGTCGGCTATCCCTCTTTCAAGGGGGGTCGGCCATCCCTTCTTGAAGGGGGTCGGCCACCCTTTCTTGAGGGGGGTCGGCCACCCCCTCTCCCAGGGGGTCGACCACCCTTTTGTCTTGTAGGGGTCACTCCTAAATCCCTCCATCACTCATCGCGCTCTCTACAATGCTCGCTCAACACCAATTGCTCCGCAATGTTCGTCGTTGCGCCCGTGCGCCCCTTCTCATGTTGCGTGCCCCGGCACCAAGTATTGCTTTGCGACGTTGGTCGTCGCGCCCGTGCTCCCCTTTTTATGATACATGCCCCTGGCACCAAGTATTGCTCCGCGACGTTCGTGCCAGTGTACCATCATCATGATACGTGCCCCAGCACCAAGTATTGCTCCGCGATGTTCGTCGCCGCGCCAATGCGCCATCATCATGATACGTGCCCCAGGCACCAAGTATTGTCTCTATGACGTTCGTCGCCGCGCTCGTGCACCACATCCATGATACATGCCCCGGCACCAAGTGTTGTCTCTGTGACGTTTGTCACCGCGCCCGTGCACCACATCCATGATACGTGCCCCCGGCACCAGGTATGGTCTTGCGACAGTCCTCACCGCGCCCATGCACTACAATCAATTACTCGTGATGCAGGCACCGCGCCCAATGCTTCCAGATGGACTCCGGCCCTCACTGCGGGATGGGCTCACAACTTTAAAGCCATCGCCAGCTCAATCAAACTGCGGGATGGGCTTAAAGCCATCGCTGGCTCAATCAAACTTCAGGATGGGCTTAAAGCCATCGCCGGCTCAATTAACTGCGAGATGGGCTCACAACCTTAAAGCCATCGCCAGCTTAATCAACAGTGGGATGGGCTCACAACCTTAAAGCCATCGCCAGCTCAATCAAACTACGGGATGGGCTTAAAGTCCGGCTCAATTAACTGTGGAATGGGCTCACAACCTTAAAGCCATTGTCGGCTCAATCAAACTGCGGGATGGGCTTAAAGCCATCGCCGGCTCAATCAAACTATGGGATGGGCTTAAAGCCATCACCAGCTTAATCAACTGCGGGATGGGCTCACAACCTTAAAGCCATCGCCGGCTCAATCAAACTGCGGGATGGGCTTAAAGCCATCGCCTGCTCAATCACTACGGGATAGGCTTAAAGCCATCACCGGCTCAATCACTGCGGGATGGGCTTAAAGCCATCGTCGGCTCAATCTACTGCAGGATGGGCTCACAACCTTAAAGTCATCACTGGCACAATCACCGGGGGCTCTGGCCCTCGCAGCGGGATGGGCTCACAACCCTGAAGCCATCTCTAGCACAGCCTTAAAGCCATCAACATCATACTGGCTCTAACACAAAGATTTCCCCACAACATACTTTAAGCACTGAGCGGTGACCACGCCTACTCATGTTACTATTGATCGTCGACACCACCAGGGCAATGACCCTCGGGTCACTCCGGGACGGGAGTAGGTCCTTGGAGGGCATCGCACCTAGTTCGCCTGGCTGTTGGCTACAAGGGCAACCCTCACCGCTGTCAGGTTCTCTTCACGTCTCTTGATGCACCTTGTGGGATTTAGTAAGGGCTTGGACTGGTGGCTGGGGCAACGGGCTACTCTGATCATGCTATTGCGGTGTGATCAGTCTCCTCAGACGGGCAGATAGATGCTGCAAGGGTAGGGCAGCACGAACTCGGGGACCGGCAATCCAACGAAGAATTAGTACTTTGGACCCCCTGGAGATGTGTCGCTCCCAGGGGACGACACATGTCGACTTATGACACATGCCCATTTTTGCCTATAAATAGTGAACTTTGGAGCCTATTCAAGGATCTTTTTCTCATTTTGGCATTTTCACTTTCTCTGGCTAAAAAGCCATTCTCTCTGGAATTCTAGTGAGAGAAACAGATTTGGACTTCTGACATCGAACTCTTAACGTTGCACCATTGACTCAGACTGTCGACCGCCGGCCCTGTTCATCGTCGCCCTGCCTGCCCTTGCGACCTGTCTGGGGAGCCTTGCTCTCAGCCCTTACTCCATCCTTGTTGTCTCCCACTTTGCCTACCTTGAAGCTGACTCAGACTACGTCCTTTGTGGCACCTCCACGTAGCAACGAACACCTTTCCTTTGGAACAGATGGTCTCGTCCGTCGTTTTTCAATTTATTGCATAGTCAATGTAGTCTGCATGCATTTTATCTAGGAGCTCTCAGTGATTCCCCTTTCCTAACAGTCGAGATAGTTTTGTCATTCTCCAGTTCATTGCATAGTCAGCATTCACATGTATGCACTCTTGCCCAGGGGCTCCGTGTGATTCCTCTACCCCGACACTCAGGGTCAGTGTCTTTGTCTCCTCTAAGTCTAGACTATAGAATTGTCTCCTACTCCTAGTCTTCAAGAAGAAAATTTAACACCAAAAAAAATTATATAATAAAAAAATTAAAATTAATAATAATAATAATAAAAAGAGAATAAAATATAATTCTTGTTGTGACTCTTCAGTCATGCTCCTATCTTTTCTTTCTCTAGGTCTAACTTTGAGTCTGAGGGTATTTGACTCTCTCTTCAGATCAGTACGTGTATGTCATGCACATCCTTCACTTTCTGGATGGGTGTAAAATCTCTATTCAAGTCAGTACGTAGAAGTCACGTAAATTCTTCATCTTTCATCCTATTTTTAAGTCCAGGAGTATTAGAACCTCAGTCAAGGTCGATATGCAAATTGCAAAACCTTTTTATCCCAGTTTTATTCTCATCCCAGTTCTAGTTCAGTTGACGTATCCATAGAAATTCATGTCCGCCCTCCCTACCGATACTTATCCCTTGGTGTCAAAGTGACCAACCCTTCCAAACGTTGTTGGCTCCCATTTTCCCACATGAGTCTTTTTTGTGTGTCTAAATGTCCATCCGCTTTTACATGTCGTTGGTTCCGACTTATACGCATGAAGCATCCAATCGCTACCAAGCGTTTGTGACTCCGATTTTCACATAAGTCTTTTTCGTGTGTCTAAACGACCATTCGATTTTTAAATGTTGTTGGATTGACTTTGAATGGCACCTTTTTTCTAGACTGCATTGGTCTAATTCATTTTTCAAGATGTGTAAGAAACCTTTGAGGTTCGACCTCATATCTGTGTGAGTCCTTGAGTAGGTCTTGAATCATGTGGTCTTTTCTGTATTTTACTACAAAAATGTGGTGTTGTACGGTGATGTTTACTTGCATGCGAGCTCTCTCACGGAAGGCCTCTGTAGACACCTCATTGTTGTAGTCTTTTTCTTTATTAAATAACTATTGAACTGTATTGTTAATTAAGTTTATTATTATTATTATTCAGGCTTAGACCTAATAATATAGTGAGCCTAATCTATTTAATTAAGTCTAATAAAGGGTCCAGTCCAATCCTTTGAGTCTGGTCCAGTCCAGTCCAGTTGTCTGTTCTAGCTACAGTCCAGTCCAGTTGGTTAAAGTAGTCTAGTTAGTTAGGTTTAAACAAGGTCCAATTAAGATATTATGATTGGTTAGATGATTTAGGATTATCTTGTGATTTATCCTTCATGCATGTGATCAATCCTTAATTTATATCAAATCTGGAGATATTCTCAAATCTGGTTCATCCCAACTGTATTTTCAGAAATAAGAACTGAATTAGAGGCAGATACTATCCCAAATTTTGGAATTTTTTTTGGGTAAACTGGTCGGTTCATTGCAAACTGCCCGGTTTTTTACCAACAGCCCAATTAGTTGACCTTCTTTTTCCAAGTTTCGATTCATCATCACCAATTCTCAGACTGGGATAGTCATCCTCATCATTTCTGGCGCCCAGACATCTATAAATAGGGTCTTTAAGCTACATTTTTAAGGACAAGTTTTTTCTCCTTAGAGCTTTTATATCATTTCTCTCTTAGAAGTGGTAGATCATCTCCATGGAGAATTTTGCACTTTATATTTCATTTCTCTATACATGTCCCTTCATCGTTGATTCATCACAAGAAATTCCCCAGCCTTCTAAGCAACTGCCTTCTCGAGATATCTGTACTGTTTTCTGACTAGTTTAAGTTATAATAGTCTAGATTGTTTCCCCTCCCATGATCTAATTTCAAATAGAAAAACTATTCAAAAGAGTCTTTCTTTCAATTTTTTAGTTCAAGTCTAAGACCGAAGTGTACGTCACCTCCCGTAGGACAAGAGTCAAACTACAGCGATTTTGATTCAGGTTAGTCCGACCGGACACGTTCGCAATTCGACCCTCGATATCGAGTTCAAGCCAAAAATATAAAAATAAAATTATGGGTAATCTTCTCCTTGCAAAAGTTAGTCCCCGAACCCCTCTCCCGGTTTTCGATCGTCCTCTTGGACACTTTTGAGTTTTTCATTTAATTAAAATTAAATAAGATGGTTACTTCTAAAATCCTTTCTGAGTGAACGGATTTTTCCTAGGCGGTTCGCCAGACATACATTTATACATTCTAGTCTTACTTTTTATTGTAGACATGCACAATAGTTATGAATAATTTGATTAAATGCTACTCACATATAACACTCATAACTATATCACTTATGCATATAAGGAACTTTTAGTACCGAGAAAAAGTATTGGTTAAACTTTCAGTTTGTTAATGCAAAACAAAAAGAAAATTTTTAAGTTTTCAGTGACTAATATGTGAGGTGAACAGGGTGGTCCGACCCTATTGTGAGTCCGTGAACATCCATCTTGAAGTTGAGTAGCTAGCAATCTAGAAAACGTTTAGCTCATAAATGAGAGGCATGAACCCATAGAGACCTTGGTTTACTATTGTCGCTAAGGGATTAGAAAATGGTTCCATTTCCATCTAGTCAAACTTACTCATTAGCAGTTCTCGAAAATCGAGGAAAGCAAATGTATCACGCAAATGTATCACCGCCGTTCCTTCTAGGAGATGGGTTAGCGCACAATGTCTTTCACATGCCCCATAAGCAGTCGTGAGGGTACGTATTCTGTCCCTCACGAAGTTTTTGGCCGAGTCTTTTAGCCAAATTGCACCATTCACATAAGTCATAAGTCATTTTCCTTGTCACAGAGCAAATAAACAAAAGCCCAAGTTATATATTATACTCGAATGGTAATTTGTTTAGAAAAAGTTACATGTCACACTTAAGCACTTATTTGTAGATATACGTAGGTGCAACCAACCAAATTATTTCGATATTGGAGTTTAATTGTACAAAATCTGGTTATTGTTAGATCCCTGCATCTAGCTCGAGCACAACATCATGGTTTCCAAAAATGGAAGCAAATGTAAAGCCTTTGCGCTGAGGAAGTTGACTAATCAACGAGGACTCTTCCTCAGTCAGAGACCAATCAAAGATTTGTAGATTTTCTCTCATCCTCTCCTTATTGTAACTTTTTACTATCAAGCTCACCTCTTGTTCATAAACCCATCTCAGCGAAACCTGCAAAGAAAAGGTCAGTTTGATCATTACGAAATCATCGTTATGTGCTCATACAAGTGATGAATGTGACAAGTACCAACTTTCAATCAATTTAAAACATAATAATAACCTAACCAGAAATGCAAGGATGACCCCTTTATCTAATACATCATTAGAGAATGTTTCAAGGATGACCCCTAAAGTTATACGTATACTTACCTTGAAGTATTTCATCAAATATGTTATCGCCAAATGCATACGTGCTTTGCTTATTGATATTCCACTGGTATGTTAATTCATATGTTAAACACTTAAAAGTAACTGCACCTAATAAAAAATTAGTATAAGTATCTTAGATGAAAAAAAATAACCCATGTAAAGCGAATATTGTTAATATTGCTCCTACATAAGTTTTTTTACATAACGCAATAGCTTGGCACGGTTCTTAGACCAGTTCACCATCATTTTGTAATGTTTAACCCCTCGTCAACCTCATTTCATAGTATATTTTGATGATATTCAACTTGGTTTGGCGTGGAATAAAAAAAGTTGTGAGGCCATTTTTCAATTGATTTCAGATTGTTTGGGTCAAGAACAGGAAAAAAGAAAATGTTGTGAGAGAGAAGCCAGCAATTTAGCCGACTTACGGCCTCTTGACTCACCCAACAATACGACCTGCTTTTGGGCCTGCTCCACTCACACGGCCATCACTAAAGCTACGCTCAAGGAATGAAGTCAAATGAAGGATGACGACAGATGTGACTTTGAATATGATAATATTGTATATACTCTTGCAATCTAGAAAGCAGACTTATTACGGTATAAAGTTCTTTATGCGATATGCCTGCAGCTTTTTTTCTTTTAGTTTTAATTTTTTTTATTAAAAATTTTGTATGATAAATATTTCTCTGAACGTGCATGTAGTGTGAATCAAACCCGTGCTTGAATCGAAAATGAGATATCGTTGCAAGTTCTTCCCTTTTGAATCAGATAGATTCGCATCTGAAATAGGTTGACGATGAATTCTTTCATCATTGGTTTTTGTGTCCCTCTATTAGAGGCGTTTCAGAAATGTCCGCATCAGCTAAATAGACTTGATCGGATAGACTTGAAAAATGGAAAGATTTGTACAATTTATATGCTTTGTCACGACTTTGTGTCAGCTGTTATTTTTGTCTAGTAGCTGCAGTATCTGACCTTTTCTCTACAAAACGATGATTTGCCAACACCGTTGAACCACATTTTGGATCAAGGGAACTAACCGGAAGCATAGAGAGATGATAAAAAGAAAATAAAACTTTACTGAAGTAGGAAGAGTAACAAGCACCTGGGCAGTGGTTTTCCCTTTGGCCTTGGCAATCTTTTTGAGCACATCACACTCGAAAATTCTGTTGTCACCCCATGAAGTCCCACTTGCTCCCAATGGCGAATAAGCAGAGACGTGGATACCATTTTTCTTACAAAACTCCCTCAGTTCCTTTTGCTGCCAGAGTGGGTTCATCTCCACCTTTCGTATTAAAAGAAAAAGAAAGAGCATGTGACCACCGACCAATATATCATACATGTTAGCTCCCTCCAAATTAGAAGAAAAACTGACAAACTCACTTGATTGAGTGCCGGTGGAATTTTGGCAGTGGAGAGCAACTCTTCAAGCTTCTTACAAGAGTAATTGCTTACACCAATGGACTTGGCGAGGCCGAGATTTTGACACTCTTCCATACCTTCCCACACTGATTTTATGTCGAAGGGTAATATGTATTCTCTTGGCATTGGAGTTCCCGTTATCAGTGGACTAAACCTCAGAGGCATGTGTATCAAATACATATCAACATAGTCCATTTTAAGTTTCCTACAAAAGAGGACAGAATCTTAGAAGCAACTAAATACACAAAGAAAACCTAGCGGAAGTAGACCATTATAGCGGTTAGTATGGGTGATCGAAGAGATGGTTACAACTTTACAGACAAAGTTCACACTCACGCTTACTATTTTTTTGAGTAACGAGCTGTGAAAGCCTCTAGCCTAAAAACACTTTTACAAACTCTACGGTGAAAGTGGGCCTGCACCCTACCTCGTAACACACCATTTACGGAAAAAATCTGGACATGTATAGCATCTAAAAATGCAAAAAAGCATACGAGCATTTGAACAAGGGTGACACATGTGAACGTGGTTTAATGAGCATTCTCGAAGAATTGGCTGCTCTGAATCTCGTTGGCCAACCGAAGTTCAAGTGGTTGCTACTTATTATCCAAAAACTAATAAATAAATATGTGAAAACTGTGTGAGGGGAGTTTACTGGAGACTCATTTTGATGGCAGGGACGACTTGATCACGATCCGCAAAGATGCCAAAAAGCTTGGTAGTGATGAAGAGGTCGTCGCGGGACTTGATGAGACCGAGACGAATCGCTTCAGGAACAGCCGCAGCAAGATGCTCTTCGGTTTGATACCCAAAGGCAGTGTCAAAGTGGCGGTAGCCTGCCGTGATGGCCTCCAAGATGGCCGCTTTTGCAGTTTCAAGATCCAGAGGAGGATGTGGGGAGGTGCCCATGCCGATGATTGGCATGGGCTTGTCACAGGATCCTACTGTTATCTCCGGAATCACTGCCATATTCAAATCTAGAGCTGCTTTGGATTTGCTTTCCTCACTTCTCACCTTCTAATCACTATATATGCATCAAGCTTTTGTTAGAATTTGTTTTTATTTTATTAACAAATTCTTTTAGTAAAGCTTTAAAATCTTACTTTATTTTATATATTTATGTTGGTCGATGTAACCTATTATATTAAAATTTTGTCATAATTTTATTCATAATGTTTTTGACCGTTATTATTTATTATGTGTGTAACCCCTAGTCTTCTTCTACTATAAAATGAGACTACTCCTACCATGGAGAACACATATCAAGACATATGCTTGATATATTATATACTCTCTACATTCTATATACTTTGATTTTTGGGCAACTTGATCGGGTTAGTTCAACAGAATTCATGTGGACGCACACATAGAGAAGGCGACGCTGCGAGCCTTGGGTTTTATCTTGGGGGATTTATCGTTCGTTGGAACCCGTGCGTAGGGAGACGATAAAGCCTTTAGGACAGCGATTTTATCGCGACTCTCACATGCCAGCGTTAACTTACTTTAATCTCTATATCTTGAAATATTGCATACTAGTTAAAATACTTGACAATTTGTTTATATATATATATATATATATATATATATATATATGTGTGTGTGTGTGTGTACATAATTGTATGCTTGTAATATGTTTAATATATTTAGTTAGCAACAAGTTTTGATTATTTTCATGGTTAGATAATTATATGTTTTAGTCATATTTTGTGATCAATTGTTATGAGAAATTGATGTAGCAAATCTAAACTATATTTTCCAACAGCTTATACACGCCATGTAGTTACCAAGTTTATGTGTAGTTTTATTAGTCATACAAGTAGCCACTGAATTCAAAGCAAGAAGGGTGCACAAACCAAAATACATTTAACTCCTGGAGAAATTCTTAGCAGCATCTGGTGGACCCGCTCAATACCTAAGTAATGCAACCTCATAAAATGCACAAAATATTTGTACCCAGTCGATTTTATTTAGCAAAAATTTTGGCGTTATATAAATTGTGAAAAAATAGTTAAAACTTCTCGTATTGCGACAATTAACGATTGTTAAATATCTTTAGTGACTTATAAATAATGACGTTAAAAAGTACTGCTACTAATTTTATTAAAAGTGTTAGCGAAAATGCCACTAGCTGTATTTGGAGGCCATTGATTTTAACTATACGTGAAGTTATATTTATCTTTCTACAACTCGGCTAGCAGCAAAACACTTTTTTTTTATTTATTATAATTTAATTAGGTTGGCATTTACGTGTGAGAATCTCTTGCGAAGAAACTACTTGCTCACAAGATACACCCGGAAAAGAAAAAAGGAATTCCTTTTCAGCATTCCGTCCACACATTGATGAGTGGGTTGATGGGTCTCATATTCTGTGGAACAAATTTTGACTCCTACTTGACTTGTAGGAACCTTCCTCCAATCCCGTATATAGCGACAATTAATAGTCATTAAATGTTTCTAGTGACTTTTCTTCTAATATTTTCAACAACAATTATTAACAGCACTTTTTAGTGTCACTAAATAAAAGTCATTAGAAAAAATTGATTGTTACTATATAAGGGATGGGAGAAAGATTCCTCTAACTAAGGTAGCAACCAATTTTTTTCCTATCATGTGTGGTTCCTAGTAGCATTTGGACGTCACGCATTTTAAAGCAATTAGTATAGTATTCACCAAGCAATCAGCCTTCTTTAGTCAAAACAGAGAACAACAGCACGAGTAGACTCATAATTTTCAAATAAACTTCACTATTCATTTGAAAGTTCAGATGTAAAATCAATAAAGAATTGCCTCCTAAGTCTGCCGCGTTCTAGAAATAGGTCATAAAATTCAACAAACTTTATAATTGGTGTTGGATGATGAATTAGTCACGGTATGAATTAGTCACGGTTTTATAGTCCTTTTTGGCTGCGCACGACTTATCATATTCGGCACCAACATAGCGCAACACACCCAGTCAAATTAGAAATCACCATCCACATCCGTTCTATTATGGCAGGCTACCAATTTTAGAGGGCCATCCCTTTTGCAGTCCAGGGGAGTTTCGATTTTGGGTTAGCATCGAACTTCTTAGATATATAAGGCGTGATAACCTTTTTTTTTTAAAAAAAAAAACGTACAACCACAGTCTAGTTTCCCTCATCCTCCATTAACAAAAGAAGATGGTGGATGGAGGATGGGGGAACTACACCCACAAAAAGGTTGAAAACTGCCCATTTAGCCAAAATATGAGCCAACCTATTTACAATCCTATTTACTTTAACGAAGCACCAAGAGGTAAGGGTTTTCAGCTTCTCCCTTGCATCAGCCATAGTTGCGTAGCATCGCCAATTCGGGTTTGTATCAAAATCATTGAACCAGCTAACCACGGATTGGGCATCTCCCTCAAAGATGATGTGGGTAAACCTGTATTGTAAAGCCAACTCAATAGCATAAAGGGCTGCCAATGCCTCCGCATGTTCAGGGTCCGTGGTTAAATTTTCAGTGACGTGAGCAGCAATGATAATCCCCAAATGGTTCGAAATGATTACCACTTGGATCGACTTCTTTTCCCTGACCGCCGCATCAAAATTGATCTTGATCCAAAAAGGAGGAGGGCTGCTCCAAGTATGCAATTCCGTGGTAACGATTTCATTCAGCTTCATTGCCTCACAGTGGTATTGATAGTTCTTGAGGACAGACGTTGCCACTTCATTAGCGTTGATCGTAGCTTGTTGAAACACCTTCCGATTCCTACTCATCCAAATATGCTCCATTGTCGTACAAGCAAACAAGGTGAATCTGTGGTTTTGGTTTGCATTTTGCCTACCTGGGACTTTAGGTTCAAGAATATCCTCCAGCCACTTAATCATCAATAAACCAGAGTCATCAGCGATTGGGGCAGGAGGATGGGAATTTTCTGGAGAGATTGCCCACAAAGCTAGAGCTAGAGGGCAATGGTAAAACAAATGAATTAAAGATTCTTGCTACACGTTACAAAGAGGACATACCGTATCAATATCCGAATTGAAAACTTGGATTTTGCTTCCTATTGGGAGAATGTTCCAAGCAATGCGCCTAATCAGAATTTTTTGGCATTCACAAAGTCTAGCCTTCCAAATAGATTTCCAAATTTGATTGGTGGCTAGCCAATTCCGATGAAATTTCTGCTCGTTTTCGTTGATATATACCGATTTGCAAGAGAACTTCCCAGACTTGGAAATGGTCCAGGCTAAGTAATCCCGGGGGCATGTTGGAGAGATTCTAATCTTTAGAAACTCTGAGATTGTCGATTCTGGAAAGAGTTCCTGCAATTTCGGTATATTCCAAGAGAAGGAGTTGTAGTCAATAAGATACGACACTTTATAGTTATTAGCCTCATCAGAAGGTTCCTCCAAAACAGCTGTTGAAAGAAATGATGGTATGAAGCCCGGCAGAGAAGGGATCCACGGATCTCTTCTAAAATCAATTGATTTTCCATCACCAACAACAAAACAAGCTCCTTTCTTGACGATATTTATACCCGAACAAATTCCTTTCCATATCCACGATGCAGTCTTTGGCGGAGAGTGCTCCAAGAACGGGGTACCTTTGAGGTACTTGGCTTCCATGATTCTGCTCCAGGACTTCCATGGTTTGTTCAAAACTTCCCAGCTCAACTTCGCAAGGAGAGCTTTATTAACATCCTTCATCATCTTAAACCCCATTCCCCCTTTACTTTTTGGAATACACAGAGATGTCCACGCTTTGGGAGAGAAAAAGTGTCGTTTGGTTTCGTTGTGACCCCACCAAAACCTTCTCATAGCTCCATCTATATCTTCACATATACTGATGGGCATAGCAAAAGTAGACATGGTATAGGCTGAGATTGCCATTGCCACCGCCTTTATCAACGTCCCTATTCCCACTTGTGACAAGCATTTTGACTTCCATCCACTAAGCCTTTGCTTCACTCGGTCAACAACTGACTTGAAGAGGCATCTCTTGCTTTGGTTGGTGAATATTGCAAGGCCCAAGTACTTGTCATTTGGCGGAGCATGCTTGAATTCCAAAATTCTGCTCATGTCTCTTCTATCCTGTCCTGACATATTCTTGCTAAAGAACAGCCTTGATTTTTCTCGATTGACAGTTTGTCCCGACCAATTTTCAAACTTTTTCAGACATCTAAGAACAGCCTCCACTTCTCTTTTATTTGCCCTGCAAAATATAAAGAGATCGTTAGTGAAAAGGTGGTGCGTTATTGCTGGACTTCCACGGCTTGCTTTTATTCCATTAAGGTTTCTCAACTTCCTTCTTTTAGTAGCAGCCTGGTGAGGATTTCAGCTCCTAAAATGAAAAGGAAAGGAGATAGGGGGTCTCCCTATCGGAGTCCTCTACTTGGACTGAATTTCCCGAACGGCACACCATTGATCAGGGTCGAAAAGGAGGATTTTGTAATGCACTGTTAAATCCATTGAATCCACTCCGTCGCAAAGCCAAAATTCTTTGAACGTGTCGATATCATAACATGAAGTTCGTAACCATTCATGTATCGTAAAAGTAATTCAGACTTGCATTAATGTTGAAGTAAACACCAAATTTTTCATCAAATCTAAATGCTGGGGAATTTCACAATGAGGACGGAGAATGTTGTGTCGAGCGTTAGACGCTCTTTGTTAAAAACAATGTTGGCTTCCAATACTGCAAGTGATTACAGCAACTCTTCGTCCTCAGATATCCAAGCGCTCGTTAACAACTATTTTCAAAGTAGTAACAAAACATAATACGAAAAAAATTGACACTTATTTATACTGCACCAAAAAAATGCCTTTGAATTGATTTAATTAGTTCTAACTACCGTTTAACCAAAAGTCACCTTTAAAGTTATAACTTTCTAGTAAAAAAAATTTTGAATAGTCACAACATTTAAAATGGACCCAAGTGTCAATTATAGAAAAAATTTCAAGTTTTTCTCCCGTTTCTCAAATATTAGAATGTAACATTTCCAAAACCGAAAATATATCTCCCGCCATCCTTTAGTAGGTTATTGTAGAGTAAAATGTGTAATAAAAGAGAATTTGGGTAGAGAGAGAGAGAGAGAGAGAGAGAACAAAAAATAACAGAGAAACGGAAACAAAGGAAGAAGGGAAGAACAGAGGGAAACAAAGCTCGGGGAATCAGAGAATGGGAGAGGGAATTGAAGGTATCTAAAACAACCCTTCCTCTTTGATTCTAGTGCGTGATTTCAACATATGAGTGTGTGTGTTTTAGGACTGCTCAGTGTGTGTTTTAGGTGTTCTGTGTGTATGGTTGATCATGGGCAAGGGGCTGTCCATGGTTGTGTACGGGTGTGGATTTAAGGGAAAATTAATATTTATATGTGTGTTTAGTGGGTGATGTGCGTGCGTGCGTGAGGGAAGCAGGGGAAAGGGAGCTGTTGTGGCCTTTTGGGTGTGATGTTGTATTAGTGTGTAGATAGGAGTATATGGGTGCATTGTGTGTTTTTCAGTGAGTTACCGAGGGGTTTGGTGGGTGTTTACAGTGGCAATGTGTGTTTGCGTGTGTTACGAGTGTTTTTGTGTATGTAAATGTGTAATTTTGTGATTATGTGTGTGTTGTAATGTGGTTCAAGTGGGTTAAAGAGTGTGTGGTGATGAATGAGTGAGTGTCTGTGAGAAGTGAGTGTTGAAGTTGATATGCTTCGGCAGAGAAGAGGGGGGAAAAGGAAGAAGATGAACTATGTGTTTTCAAGGTGAACTAGTGTGTATTATGATGTGAATAATAATTGTTTTGTCACTAAAGGTGGGGGTTATTTAAGCAGTTTTAATCTGAATTTTTATAAATAGTTAGGGTCAAAATTTAAAAAAAGTCCAAAACAATAACCCCTAATATTTTACAAGACATACGCGCCGGAACTTTTTGGGATTTTTTTATGTCTACAAAAGACGTTAGATTAGGGTATCAGTTATAAAGAATTCTCAAATTATTTGACATAGCAAATCAAGTTATTTTAATCTAAAAATTTTAAGAAAACCTTATTTTACTGATATGTTTTATCATTTAAAATTTTGTGCTATTCAAAGTCTGATAGCTATTTTTAGAAGAACCGACTTCTGAGCGCTCAGTCTGAACACAGGTTCAAGATTTTTGGGCAAAAATTCTCTAAAATAGTTTTTAACTCAAAATGACCTCGAGATACTTAAAATAGAATTTTAGCATGTTGTTGGGATTTTTCTGGTACGGGAGTCCTCAGGGAGTATTTTAGTAATTTGCCACCCAGATGAGGTATTTTGGTAATTTTACCTATAAGCTATATTTTTGCATAAATTCACATTCGATGGAGAGATTTTAGTGGTTCTATCCACGGGAAGGCTGTTTTAGTAATTTAAGAACGAGAGGAATATTTTTGATAATTTTACACATAATGAGCATTTTAGTAATTTTACATATCCGGTAAGGGGGTCTTTCAGGGAATGTGCATGAGTCAATAGTGAGTTTTAAGTACGGTAATGTAAACTATATTTCTAATCATTGGATTGTTCCGTTTAGGTTAAAGCGAAAGATAATTTGGTTAGAATATCTTAGCTGTGGACCGAAGTAAGGGTTTATATCTGAACCTTAAGTCATCAACTTGCGTTCGTAATTATTCCCTCATTTTGCTTATGGTCGTTATTGAACTCTAAAGTATGCATCGATATCAATATGTTGTTGTTAATTAAGCTCTGATATTGAACTTACACTACAACAAACTGCTCCTTTAGAGATCCCAACATGACAACGAGACCCTTAGAAAGGCAACCAATATTTGAAGTCCGTTAGTTAAATACACACAACGACAAGGAAAAAGGACCATAATTATAGCATTCACAAATCACGCTGGCATCACAAGGGAAGCCCATAGACCAAACGTATGTATGAAAAAAAGGCCCACTGTGACTATCATATGAGGGGAGTCACAAAGTAAGCCGGTAGACATAAGGCTGTCAACAACAAAGAACTTATATTCACCATATCTAGTGAGTTGGACATCCTAATGGAAGGCCCTAGACAATTAAACAACATTAAATTAGCATCGTGTGCAACTGCCATAACACAGTGAAAATGAAAATGTACCCTAAGATCTTACTAAAGTTACAAACACAATATTCAATGTAGAAAATTCCAAAGATACTGACCAGAGGGCGTCAGAGGTGAAGCTCCACGAGAAATTAATATCACAGAAGCAAGGAAATCCCACATAACACTAGTGAAAAGAGAATCAGTAATGAAGACTAATCAAAGAAAAAGATCCTATATTCATGAAAGGCGAATCTCGAAGAAAGTCCCTATTGGATACACACTCGACAATAAAAGGAAATACTAAATTGTAAAAGAAGAATTCCCTATAATTGATTTGCTGGAGGCCCCTATAGATAGATATCATGTGCAAAAAACACTAAAAGACATAAGTGATAAAGATGTAAGTTAGTTAGCCCCTAAAGATGTCTGCAATGACAACCTAAGAAATTAGAATATCCTTTGCAAATTTGAGAGGATGCTTAAATTAAATAAGTACTTGGATTGCCCAATATGATAACTCTACCATCCACTTCATGATCCATTCTCAATTTTGGCACAAATTATTGTCATTATAATTTAAGGTAATGTTGCCGACTATCATGACAAGTCTATCTCTACGCAAAGAGAGGAAGATCACTAGAATGTTCAAATGAAAACACTTCAACTTCTTATCTCTAAATGACATCAAACTTCATAGGAAACAAATAATTCATAATCCGAGTGTACATGTTTGAATCCTTAAGACTACTACGAATAGGTTGGGCACAACTTTGGATAGTGAGGATTTAAGTTAAAGCAGGTATATAAGCTATGGAGCTGATGTGGATTTTGCTCATGAGTAGCCAAAGAAAGGTCTACACAAGTAATTGGGCTGAATAAAAGAAATCGACTCTCGAGCATAGTAACAAAAATCGCGATATATTAGCGATATTTGCGAATTTATCGCAATAAATTACTTGAAAGGCTTAATCGTGAATTTGATTAAGATGATCAATTGTATGCTAACTAGTTCCAGACTAACAAAAAATTTATAGGTGGAAGCTTTGTTGTCTGGTTGTCACACTTTGAATAGTATTTCTCAGAAGAAGAATAATCTGACACCCTATGAAGTTTGGAATGGCAGAAAACTAAATATATTATGTTTCAGAGTATGGGGATGTTTGGCGCATGTTCGACTTCCTGATAAAGATACTCGAAAGATTGGATACAGAGGAGTGGATTGCATCTTTATTGGTTAATCAACTACCAGTAAAGGTTATAAGTTCTTGAATTTGGAGACACTTTCTCCTCATAGTATGATCGAATCGGTCCACGCAAATTTCTTTGAGAATATATTTCCAAAGAAAAGTAGAAGAGTTAAAACTGACTCCTCAGCTAGTTTGAAGCAAAAGGCCTCAGATCAACCCGAAAGAGTCAAACCTAGAAGAAGTTCAAGGGTTGCTACTCCAAATCTTGTGGACCTGATTTATGTATTTTAATGGTGGATAAGGACCCTGGTACATTACTGAAGCTATGTCTTTCAAAAATGCACCTTTTTGGTGTGAAGCTATTAATGAGGAAATGCACTCGATTCTGTCCAACAACACTTGGATCTTGGTTGATCCTCTGGCAATTTGTAAACCTATTGGTTGTAAATGGAACTTGAAGAGAGAGATCAAACCCGATGGCACGTTGGATAAGTATAAGTCTGGATTGGTCGCAAAAAAGGTTCAAGCAAAGGAAAGAATATGGCTATTTTGATACCTTTCCTCCAGTTGCACAGATCACCTCTTTCATATTTCTTATAGCCTTGGCTACTATTCATAATCTAGTCATTTACCAGATGGATATTAAAATAGCCTTCATTGATGGTGACCTAGAGGAAGAAGTATATATGGAGCAGCCATAAGGATTCATCACTCCTGGACAAGAGCATAAAGTCTCCAAGCTATTGAAATCTCTATACGGCTTAAAAAGGCACCTAAGCAATGCATGAGAAGTTTACAAGTGTAATGCTTGCTAATGGCTATGTTGCCAATGGAGGAGATATATGCATATTCAACAAATTTAGAGGTGGTTCTGGTGTTCTAATATGCCTATATGTTGATGACATTCTCATCTTTGGCACCAACATTGATAGAATTAATGAAGCTAAGAACCTTCTTACTTCAAATTTCAGTATGAATGATCTTGGAGAAGTTGATGTGATTCTTGAATCAAGATCATAAGATCTCAGCATCGGATTGTTCTTACACAATCAAGTTATATTGAGAAGATTGTAGAAGGTTCAATCATTATGATGATGGTCTTGCTCCTACTCCTATTGACCAGAGTGTTAAGTTGGTACGTAATAATGGGCAAGCTATTAATCAGCTTGAATATTCCCAAGTTATTGGCAGTCTTATGTATACCATGTGTTGTACAAGGCCAGATATAGCTTATGTTGTTGGCAATCGGAGTAGGTACGTAAGTAATCCAAGAAAAGAACACCAGAATTCCCTATTACGATTTTTGAGGTACCTGAAGGGTACTATGAGCTATGGTCTGCATTATGGTAGCTTCTCATATGTTATTGAGGGCTATAGTGATGTCACTTGAAATTCTAATAAAGATGATTCTATTTCTGTGAGACTGTGACTGCATGGATATTTTCGTTGCATAGAGCTACGATTTCATAGAAATCGAAAGGGCAGAACTGTATTACTCAGTCCACCATGCAATCAGAATTTATTGCTTTATCCTCTGTTTGAGAGGAAGCTGATTGGCTAAGAAGTATTTTTGGTTGATATTCCTATATGGAGTAAACCAGTCCCCCTTTGACAATATATTGTGATAATAAGGCTGCTTTGCTTTGGGCAAGTAGTAAGTGCTATAATCGCAAATCTACACAAGTTTGTCTAAGCACAATCATGTGCGGAAGATCCTGGCTGATGAAATCATGTCCATTCAATATGTGAAATCAAGTTCGAATTTGGCGGATCTTTTGTCAAAAGGCTTGGCAAGAGACTTAGGGTAGGTTTGACACTCTTTTTTTTTTCTCTTTTTTTTTTCAGTTTTGGAAATTGGAAAAAAAAAGTGCGTTTGGTAACCATTTTTTTTCCTTCTCCAATTTAAAAAACCAGTTTTTAAACTGAAGAGTAAAAAAAAAACTCCAGAAACTGGTTTTTTTTTTTCACTTTTGGTTTTTTTTTTAGACCACCACCACCACCCTCCCACCGCGGGCAACCACCGCCGGCAGCCACCTCTGGCCCCGGCGACCACCGCCGGCGACATCGACAGCCACTGCCGGCAGCCACCTCCGGCGGCCGGTGACCACCATCGGCGACTGCCGGCAGCCATCGCCGGCCATCGGCAGCCACCTCCGACCGCCGACAGCCACCGCCGGCAGCCGGCGACCACCGCCGGCGACTGCTGGCAGCCATCGCCGGCCATCGGTAGCCACCTCCAGCCGTCGGCAGCCACCTTCGGCCGCCTGCGACCACCGCCGGCAGCCACCTCCGGCCGCCGACAGCCACCGCCGGTCGCCACCACCGCCGTTGGCCACTGCCACCGCAAACCACCCAAAGTCAAAATAAAAAGGGTTACCAAACACCAAAAAAAAAACTAAAAAAAAAAAAGTTATCAAACACCCACTTGTTTTTGTAAAAAAATAAAATAATAAGCTGCTTTTTAAAAACTGCTCTTTAAAAACTGAAAACCAAAATTTTTTTTTTGTCAAACCAACCCTTAGTGTCTGATACATTGAACGGGATGGGTTTAAAGCCCATTGATTTTAAAGTTGTACATTATGGATACCTAACCCAGTGGATTTTTATCCTGGGTTTTGAATGGGGAAAACGAATAACGTGACAACTAGTGATGCACATAATGAAATGGATTTTCATTAGCCCTCCATATGATGTATGTGCATGTTACTGCATGAGATAGAGGTTGAGATTATATTTTTTAATGAATCTATAGACCAGTGATTTTGGTTAGGGCTAACAGGATAGCTCTTGACAGATTCACCGAATGACCTTGTTTAAGTGGAGCTTGAGACTTACTTAGTTCTCTTAATGAGTCCATAAACTTTGTGTTGGGGTGTACAAGGTCACCCTTGATGGATTTACCGATCTAGGTGTGGAAGTATGGCCAGTTCCTATAGGATTATTAAGGCTTTATAATCCTTAGAGCACTCACAATGTTGGGATCAAAACACAGGGCCATAATGTGTTGGGTTTTAGTACTTCATCTCCGAAACAGAAGTGTACGTGATGTATTTCTGATTTGTTGACATGGTTCTTAATTCAAGGCTTTGTCCGTTAAGTTCCTAGATGAATCAAGGAATACTTCACTAAGCAATGGTCCAAACCCAAAAGGGACCAATTGCTGATGTACATGACTGTGCCGATCAAGCATATCTTTTAAAATTTGAAACAAGTGGAGGTTTGTTGAAAACGTATTTCAAATTTGGCTATTTATATATGAAAATTAAAATAAAGTTCATCGAACTTTAGTTTTTCAAGATATATACATGAAATTAAGACTTATTAAGTTTTCAAAAGATTTTATTCTTTGAACTTTGTTTTTCTAATGAATTTAAAGATTTATGAACTTAGGTTCATATATACTCCTTAGAAAAGATGAACTTATCTTTTAGTACATTGTGTCTTATAAGATTCATTGATGAATATTGAATTAGTATGGTTCAAAGAACTTAATAAGATTCAAAGAACATACATTTTTCTACCACTATATAAAGGGGTAAAGGGTTGAAAGTTGAGAATAAGACAAGAGAAGAGTTACCATCTTCACTTGAGAGAAAAGAAAATACTTGAACTAAAAACTTATTACAAACTTATTCTATAATCGATCGGAAGTGGATACATGATCCATTGTAAAGAAGTGTAACTTTCTTGGATGAACCTGTACTTGGTTGAATCATGAAGATAAAACTGCCAAGATAGTCTTCCGTTTGCACGTAGAAGAGGCTTCAAACTATCTTGAAGAAATGTTTACGTGCCTCTAAGCCTTGGTTCTTTCATTATACTAATTCGGGTATTATTATTTATTATTTCTGAATTTTACGTGCATTTATACCAACATGAACTTCATAAGTTGAGAGATAACATTAGAGCTTTGGTTGAATAGACTGATCTTCTTTATTATTAAATTTTATAACTCTCCTCGTAAAAATATTTAACTGCACACTTGCTCTTCCGAGAAGGTATTTGAAATCTAGGCAGTGCTTTCAAATGTTTTGGGAGTCTTAGGATGTCAAGATTTAGCTTAGTGCTAAAAATCAAGTCAGTTTCATCTGTAGCTGTAGAAAAAAAATAAAATTAAATCAATGAACGTGTAGCCAAATTCAGACCAAGGACAAAGAAAAGATAGACATAATTCAAATCATTTGATGCGAATCTTGCTACTTATCAAAAAGCAGCCTTAACATATAAATGAGATCACCCGTTTTCAAGCAAAAGAAAAATCTTGCAAAAATTACAAATGAAATGTAAGAAATACACGGTGCCTTATACACTGAGAGACAACACAACACTCGACTCATTTAACGTGAATATTGTAATTAATTAATTATCTAAAAAAGTGACGCATCCATTGATTTTCCTTCGACGACTTTAAAATTTTGACTAGTCAAATTCTGAACGTTATCTCATTAGATTAGATGGAAGCGTAATTGACTTTGAAAACCGCTATTTTAATTCAAGGCTACGTGTGAATCGCCCATTCCGTAAGGTAAAAGTTACTATCATATTATTGGTCAAACTTCACCTACAAATATGACAGGAAAAAGGTTGACTTCAGGCCATATTAGGCCCTCACAAAACTCAATAACTTAAGAAATATATGGCGATCCGAGAATTCATATATATATATATATATATATATATATATATATATATATATATATATATATATATATATCTGGGGTTAGATTTATCAAAATAATAACAAAGTGATGCCACTACCTCCTGGCGATCTTCTTACCTGAGAGGAGCACTGAAAGATCCATTCTAAACAGAGAGCTTACTGGGCGTGGGAGACGTTCGGCCCGAGGTAATAATGAACTCGAGTTCTGATTCAGATGAAGAGCATCTCCTCCGAGCGAATATGTCTCAATCACAGCGTCAGCCGGAGGAATTGAAACTAGAAAACATGGAACTGCGCAAGAATTGTAATCCTAGAAATGAAATGGTCTGGAAGACTGGTGCTCAAGAACCGACAGCATCGATTCCCGTGGATGAAGTAACTGAGTTTTGGGGCGCATAGAGGGAGGGCACCCGACACAGGTGGCGCAAGTGAGGTGCTTGTACCCAACACAGCGAGGTATAGAGCTGATGTGGCAAGTATTATGCTGGTATAATGGTGTATATGTGGATAACAAGTTGGATAAAATGGGTATTTACATATTCTCTGTATTGGATAGACCTAGAAAAATGATCCGGACGTGACCAAAAAATTCGAGTACGGGTACATATTTTTAAGACCAATCAAAAACAGACTCATGCCCGAACCAACCCATAATTTTCGGGTCGGCCCAGGTCAGGTACAGATTACTTGGACTATGCGAATTTTTTACTATAGAAGTGCTAAGATTTCATGTTCACTCATTCTTTTCTCACTTTTTCTCCTCTACACCTCTCTCTCTCTTGTCACGATGTCGCTCTCTCACATCAACTCGACGGCGACGACGTCGCTCTTTCTCACATCACTTCGACACCACTCCTCCCTCTCCTTCTGCCTGATCGGAGATGGTGGCGGTGACAGAAAGGGGAATATGAGAGTGAGAGTTTTGGTAAAGAAGTGATATCGCTTTTTTTTTTCGGCTCTCTCAAAGGGACACGTTTCCTTCGTATAATTAGTGTTTAGCTAATGTTATAACTATCATCACTAAAAACCACAAAAAGATAATACATACAAAAAATTAACACAAATAATACAAGTAGATCTGAAAAACAAAAAATAAAAAATGCAAAACAAAGCTATTAAAGTCGATCACAGACTACAATTAGAGGTCAGTTTGGACTATGCTGTAACTTCCATACTTCACTCTAGCCTGATCGGAGACGAAGGCGGTGGAGCTTTGATTGTGGTGGTGGCGGATCTGAAAAAAATTACCTGGAAAACAAAAAATAAAAAAATGCGTAACAAAGCTATTAAAGTTAGTCGCAGACCACAATCGGAGGTCACTTTGGATTGTGCTGTAACTTTGATACTTCACTCTAGCCTGATCGGAGGCGATGGCGGCGGAGCTTTGGCTGTGGCGGATCCGGTCAAGGACAATAGAGGCGGATCTGCAGTGGATCTGGCGGCAAAGTGAGAGGGACAAATCGGTGTCGAGTTGATGTGAGAAAGAGCGACGTCATCGTCGAGTTGATGTGAGAGAGCGACGTCATGACTCAAGAGAGAGCGACGTTGTGACTTGAGAGAGAGAGAGAGAGAGAGCGATGTAGAGGAGAAGAAGGGAGAAAAGAATGAGTGAAAATGAAACCCTAGCACCTATATAGTGAAAAATCCGGGTAGCCCAAGTAATCCTTACTCGACTCGGGCCTGCAGGAAAATTACTGATCGGTTCGGGTACAGGTTTATTTTCAGCAGGTCTTCAAAATACGTACTTGTACCCAGGTTTTTTGGCCGGATACTGATCGACCCACGAATCCAGGTCCTTTTTTGCCATGTCTATTGGAAAGGGACTTGAGATGAATTCCCCCCTCTGCTCTCTTTGCATAAAGGTAGCTCAGCAACTTATGGGGGTATTAAACTAAGCTCTATGCGTATCAAAATCAAAATAGTCCATCTTATGAAACTTTTACGAGGCCGAATTTTGTGCAAGAAAACGGTCTTAATTTTATCGCTCCACAAGAAAATAATGCTCGAACAGGTGTAGAATACACACTCAAGGACGTGGAGGGTGAACCGTAGGCATGGTAGAACACTGTTATTGCCTAGAGCAAGATTCCCAGTACATATGATAAAGGGGTTTGTAGAAAGAGAAAAGAAGAACCATTGCTTACATTTTTTCCAAGCTTCCTAAAGTCAGGAGTAAACAATTAAATACTGGAAAGAAGGCCACGGTTTATTTTTTTTCTGATAATAAGCCTGTCAATGTCAAATCATGAACTACCTCAATGTCTACTAAGAAAGAAGGCCTTATTTGCAGTGCTTGCTTGGATAGAACTATCATACTTGCCACTACAATTTTGGTCAACAAAAATGCTTTGCCGGATTGGAGCTCGATTGGTAAACAATTATTCATGGATCACACGATTGTATTAAAAGAAAGAGTGAGTTATGCTAGGGTCTGTGTGGAGGTAAAAGTTGAATGCAACTTACCGCCAGTGATTCCATTGAAGAGACCTCGGGAAACTATCTTGTTAAAAAGGTCTAATATGGCTGCTGGTCAATTGCTATTTCTATAATGTTTTTGGACATCTAGAGCCTAAGTACTTTAAAAAGCGTAAGACACAACAAAAATAGCAGAAAAAAGAACATGTATAAGGAGGTGTGGGGAATAAGAGGCCTAATGGTGCACTAGAGAATGATAAGAGTACTAGTAATTGTGGTGAAATGGCAATTGAAGGTACTCAAATAGAGGCAATTAATAGATTGAATTAAGTAAGTCATTTGGAAACTCAAAAAAACAGTGACAGAATATTAAATACTAACAAGCTGGAAACTACCAATGGTTTTGTTGCATTGGAGAATGCTGAGAATACTGATGGGAATGAGATCAATACCGTAGGGGATCGGATAAGGATAAAATGACATCTGGAAACCAACGAATGGTCTTCAGCGGGCGCGCTTTTTTTTTTTTTGGGTGAAAGAGTCATAGTATTAAATAGAAGGAGAAATTACATCAGAGTTCTTAGATTCTTCCAAGTTAGACAAAAGCTTGGAAGAAGGTGGAACAAAGCCAAAATGCAAATTAAAGAAAGCACTAGCTGCAAGATTATGAGCAGCCCTGTTAGCATCTCTCGGAGCAAAAACAAAATCCCGGCTGGGTATACTCTGGAGCAAAATCTGAGTCTTCAATGTAGTTTCTGATGTTCCAAGAGGGAGCTTCTTTGGCTGTGATCATCATGATGATAGAAGCCGAGTCCCCTTCAGCGGGGGTGCTACAAGCAAAGGAAAAGGCACCAAATATAGATGACTGTGATAACCAATTTGAACATAAGGGACTTTAATGACCTTAAGAAGCAGTTTGAAGTAAAAAAAAAAGGGTACTAAAGAACTATGCAGTTGGAATAATGGGATCACTGGAAACTAAAGTCAAAATAAAAAAACATACCTAGTATTACAAAGAAATGGAATATGGATTGGAGCTTTGTTCACAATGTAAATAACAAAGGTGTTTCAAGAATTTGGATAGGATGGAATAACAAGAAGCTGCAGGTCAATGTGATAAACTCATCATGTCAACATATAACTTGTAAGTTGAAATCAAACACCTCTGATCATTCCTTCTACTTGACTTATTTTCTATGGTAATAATAAAAGAGAGAAGAAAATAGGACTACGGCAAAAATTGGGAAATGCTGGCAATAGTATTGGACAGTTCCTTTGGCCGGTTGCTGGTGATTTCAATGTGGTAAGATTTGACGCTGAGAAAAAAAGGGGGCATTGATTTAAAGAGACGAGATATTAATGAACTAAACCAACGTTTGTTTTATGCTCATCTTGAAAACATGTTCACATAGGACTATTCTATGGTGCACTAATAGAGATGAGGATCTCATTCTGTGTAGACTGGATGGACCCCTACAAAATAATGATTGGCTGGATAATTTCCCCAGCACTCATGTTGAAACTCATGCTCTAGGAATCTCATGTCACTCATTATCGTTAATCGAGATCGTCGAAGAACTGTAACAAGGGAAAAGGCCCTTCAAGTTTTTTAACTTCTGGATGGAGCATAAAAGTTTTCCTCAGCTACTGCAATCTATCTGGGATAAGGAGATTGAGGGTATGGCTTACTATCATCCGAGTATAAAGCTTGACAAACTGAACCTGTATTTAAAAGCGCAAAGAGTACTATAGTAACATCTCTGCTAGAGCCATTGCTAAGCTACAAGAACTACAAGATATTAAAGGAAAAATATTAAAACAACAAGATCAGAACTTGATTCAGCAGGAGAACGAGACACATTCTCAAGACTAACATCTTGTTCAAGATGAGGAAGTCTTTTATCATCAAAAGGCTAGAATCGGAGGTTTGAAATTGGGGGGACGGAAACACGGCTTTTTTCCATAAGAAAGTGCAGATAAACAGAACTGATAACGAGATTTTATCAATCATTACAATAGAAGAGGTGCAAGTGATAGGGGCAAAAGAGGTCCATCAAGTGGCTATCAAGCACTTCTCAGGCTTCCTAGGAACTCTTATGCTTAGCAATAACTTGACTAGAGGAAGATTGAGTTACATCATTGAAAAAAAAAATGTGAAAATTCAAGAACAATAATTGTTGGGTGGATATTTAGCTTAGGAAGGGTGTCGTGGATTGTTAGCTCATGTTATAGACACCTCGCAGGAGGAGGTAAGACTAGAGCACATTGATTACGTGATAGACACCTAGCGGGAGAAGGTAAGAGTAGAGGAAATTGTTGTACTGAAGAAGTTCCTTGACATATTCTGAAGGACTTGCCAGGAATACCATAGAATAGGAAATCAAATTTGGTATTGAATTGTTCCCTGGGTTGGCCCAATCTTTAGGGCGCCATATTGCATGGTACCCAAGGATTTGAGAGAGTTAAAGACACAATTACTGGATCTCCTTGATAAGGGGTTTATTCGCCCTAGTGTTTCGCCTTTTACTACGCCGTTGTTGTTTGCGAAGAAGAAGGATGGCACGATGTGGCTGTGCATAGACTATCAAAATTGAACGAAGGTAACAATATGAAACCGCTACCCTCTGCCTCGTATAGACCATCTGCTTGACCAATTACAAAGGGCACAATGGTTCTTAAAAGTCAACCTTCGTTCAGGATATCACCAATTAAATGTTAAGGTAGATATTGTGCCAAAGACAACCTTTAGCACTAGATACGGGCATCACCAGTTCTTAGTTACGCCCTTTGGATTGACTAATGTGTTGTCGGCGGCGTTCATGGACCTTATGAATAGGGTGTTTAAGCCTTTCATGGACAGGCTCATGGTGGTGTTCATTAGGGACATATTGCTATACTCTAAGACCAGGAAGAGCATGAGCAACACTTAAGGATGGTATTGCATATGTTAAGGGAGAAGAAATTATACGCTAAACATAAGGAGTGCAAATCCTGGTTGGATAATGTTGCATTCTTGGGGCATGTTGTGTTAAAAGAAATGATATTGGTTGACCCAAATAATATAGAGCCTATCGTTAATTGGAACAGACTTACCCCGGTGGCAGATGTTTGATTTTCACTACAAGGAATAAGGCTTTTAGTGACGGGAAAAACCGTCCCTAAAAGCCTTAAATCTGTTGCTAAAAGTTTTAGCGACGGAACTACCGTCGCTAAGTCCCGTCGCTAAAAGCCCATCGTATAAAAGCCTGTAACTAAAAGTTTTGCGATGGAATTTTAAAATTATTTTCTTTAATTCTATTTTATGTATTTTAATATATTTTCTATTTTACGTATTTTAATTTATTTTCTTTTTGTAAAATTAATTTAATCGGTAAATATTTTAGCGGTGAAATATAATTTTTAGCGACGGAATATCCCGTCGCTAAATAAGATTTTTAACGATGGAATATTACATCGCTAAAATCTTAGAATGAAGTACACTTTTAGCGACAGAATTAATCCGTCGCTAAAAGTCAAATTTTTTTAAATATTTTTTTTATTTTTCTAATGCCCAAACCTGTAATAAAAAATTCAATCCTCAACAACAACGCACAATCCCCAGTTATATATAATCAACTTTAAAAAATATTTATTATAATAAAAAATAAAATGTACAAGCCAGGAACCGGATACAGCCGGTTAGGAGAGGGGAGAAGAGTACAAGCCGGGCAGGGGGGGATAAGCTGGGACCGGGCACGAGAAGGGGCTCATCAGGGGTTGCCGAGTCCCGGATCTG
This sequence comes from Escallonia herrerae, assembly GCA_033070095.1. Classification (NCBI taxonomy): domain Eukaryota; kingdom Viridiplantae; phylum Streptophyta; class Magnoliopsida; order Escalloniales; family Escalloniaceae; genus Escallonia; species Escallonia herrerae. Next base: position 706,251 of record JAVXUP010000100.1, on the reverse strand, counting down.
GATCCTGCTGATCCGGGGCCGGCTCGGCATGTCCAGCAGGGGTGCCCTGCTGATCCTGCTCCCTGATCAGCCTCAACACCACCGTAGCAATGCGCTGGATCTCCTCCTCGTCCAACGGACGCCGAGGAGCCGGTGTCTGTGGAGGGGCAGCGGGGGGTGAGGACGCTCCTATCACGGCACGAGCAGTCGTGCTAGGCAGGCCGCGTATGCGGCCTTTCGGCCGATTGACGACCTCCGGTGTATCCAGCCATCGCTTCAACCCCCCAGTACTCGCACCCGTACTAGTGGACGCTGATGGCTGTCCGGACTGCTGCTCGGACCCCCTAAGCTGTTCATACGAGGCCTGCAAAAACAGTGATTTAAAAATATGTTAGGGCATTAATTAACGCAACAGACATTGAATAGAAAGACAAAAAATTAACAACTTAACCAAATTGACTCACATCGATCCGCCGGGCAATATCTGAAACATAGTCGCCAGCCCGGTGCGCCTCGTCCTTGTCCTTCTTCCGCACGTGCGTCTGATTATACGTCAGAGCTATGACCTCATCTCCTCCAGATCCGGGTGCTCGACCGCATTCATGTGTCGGACGATGTCGTGTGGCACCGACCCCCCCGTGTGCGTCGGATCTCTGTTCTGTCTGTTCTCGGCCCCGCTCTTACTCTTGGCGTCCCAGCCTGGATCTGCAGCCCACCGATCTATCATCTGCCCCCATACAATCGGAGATATCCAATGTGGGGGATATCTCTTCATCTCCGTCATCGGGGCACCCTCGGGCAGCATCTTCTTCGCCCGGTCCCGTGCGTCGTGGAGCCATCGGCGGTAATTCTTGCCGATGTAAGCAAAGAAGGCCTGCCGCCCCAGCGCCTGCTGATCAGGCAAGTCAAACGTGAACCCCTCCTGCAAGGCATTCAATAACACAAATTAATTTAAATACAAACTCTAATTAAACAAATACTATCGCTGAAAAAAATACTTCAACGTACCAGCCACTCCTCCCATAGGGACTCCCTCGCAGCGGCATCCCAGTCCTTCCAGTACAGGCGTGGCTCGAAGAATCGGCCCTTCACAAGAACGCCGATCTTCGTCCTCGCCTGATTCTCCAGGATCCTGCCAAAGAAGTAAATAAATAAATTAATACAGTTCAAATATAAATTAACACCCCAAAATTTTAAATATAAGGCATGATGTGATATTTTTTACTTACAGGCCCTCCTGGGTGAGCGTAACTCTCTGTTTACGCTGGGGGTCGATGCGTACCCCGCGTGTCGGGCCACGGCCTCGTCGAGATCCTACAAAACACGACATTAATACAGTTCAAATATACTTTAAATATATGGCTAGCAAAAATGACTAAACACCGTTATCAACTATACCTGAGGTAGAACCCATAGAAGAAGGAGAATCAACGCGCGTGTGGGATGAATCTGCGTCGGGCTGGGGTGACGACTGGAGCTTGGGCTGGAGTTGGGGCCCCATCTGCTGTACATGATCACTCTGTGCCTCGTCATCAGTGGGCAATGACGAGGTGGGACCCACCGGGGAGGAAGCAGCTCGGCGTCCACCCCGGCCACGAATAGCCCGTATCCTATCCATATCTGACTTCTATAGATAAATTGCAAAGACATTAACACGTTAAAAATAATAATTTGGCAGAAATCATCATCGGCACTATATATATATATATATATATATATATATATATATATATATATATATGAACAGAGGTGTAAAAACACATAATATGAACCAAGTTCTAAAATGTTACTACATTTTTCCCGTGATGTTACAACATTACAAGTCAATCATTTTCAGTTTGGAAATCATCATCATCTTCATCACTAGACTCGTCATCCTCTTCTTCGTGGGACTCGTCGTCCTCTTCATCTTCTAATTCATCCTCTTCATCAGTAGACTCAGTCACATCATCTCCAACACTTTTCACGTCTTCCGCGTCATCATCTACGACTTCTTCTCCTACATGAAGTGTTGTTGGAAGAGGAAGATCGTCCTCCTCGTTGTTGACCTCAACAGGGAACAAGACAGTGGTTGGTCGGCTTGAAAGGAGTCTAGCTCACTGTCATATGTCACGGGCAATTTCTTGGACTTGATAACTGTATACCAATGAGATTTGGGATTGGCGACGTCCTCCGCGTAAAAGACTTGTACAGCTTGACTAGCAAACACAAAGGGCTCGTCTGATGCAAGTCTTGACTTGACATTGACATCTACAATCCCTTGAGAGCTAACACGGATTCCTCTACTGCATGTGACATCGAACCACGTACACTTGAACATTACCAGGCTGTTTTGGGAACCCAGATATGTTAGCTCAACAATCTCATCTAGCTCTCCGTAAAAGTCCATGCAATTCTCGGCATAACAGTCGCCGTTGACCAAGACTCCACTGTTTTGGGTTTGTTTGTTTGGTCATCATCTTTTACGTTAAACCTAAACCCGTTGATGATATAGCCTCCATGACAGGATGCTTGTTTGTTAGGGCCTTGAGCTAGTAATTTCAAGCAGGAGGCCACTGGTCTATCCATTGACTGAACCTATTGTAGATGACGGTAAAAATTAAGGATAAATCAGTATACTAATTGGCCACAGAACTGTATATAACACATAATATAATTTCGTTAAAGACTTACACGCCTTTTGAACCACTGTACAAATTGTGATTTTCGATGAGATTCAAGTCCAGCGGGATCAGTGATTAAAGATTCCGCATCGAACTCACTGCAAACCAATATAGTTGACTCGCTTATCACACATTTTCAATTATGTACATCAATGTAAGTGAATTAAGACATTAACTTACTCAACGAATGCTGAAACTTCATCGCAATTTAGAAGGGCATATATTGTTGCAGCACTGTACTCTTCATTCGTTAGCCATCGAGTATACGTTCGGCCGAACGGACTACCTGACTGCTTGAATATTGACAATTGCCCTTCCAAATTTGTGCTTGATCATGGATCATTTCGGCCTAGTTGATTTAACCTTGTATCAACATCAGGCCCGAAATATTGACTACAAAAGTTTACAAGCTCTTCCATTACGTAAGCCTCCGCAATTGAGCCCTCAACCCGAGCCTTATTGCGGACTTTTTTCTTTAAATGGAACATGAACCTAGAAGTTTAGCGAATCGAGTTAGGTGGAATATCAATGATAACAGGTGTCACATTAAGTGTAAACGAACAACTGTAACAATTTAAAGATTACCTCTCGAAGGGATACATCCACCGATATTGCACGGGTCCACCCATCTTAGCTTCATATGCCAAGTGAACAGGCAGATGCTCCATTGAATCAAAGAACGAAGGTGGGAAGATTTTCTCCAGCTTGCAAATCGTCACCACAATGTTCTTCTCAAGCACCTCCATGTTACTCACCCGGATCGTAGAAGAACATATATCTCGAAAGAAATGAGATAATTCAGTCAAAGTCTCGCAAACAACCCGTGGCAACAGTCCTCGAAAGGCAATAGGAATGAATCTCTCCATGAATACGTGGCAGTCGTGACTCTTCATCCCTTGGAACTTGCATTCCGATACATTGCAACAACGAGATATGTTGGACGCAAACCCATCAGGAAGCTTCAAATTCTTAACCCACTGACAGACCTTCTCCACTTGTTTCTTGTCTAGACAGTAAGGTGCTTTCGGAAGTATTGTCCTCCCGCTGACTGTCCGAGGATGCAATTCACAGCGTACACCCAACTGTTGTAGATCCCTTCTCGCTTTAAGGTGATCTTTCGATTTGCCCTTGACATTCATCACTGTGTTGAACACATTATCAAAAACGTTCTTCTCAATATGCATCACATCCATGTTGTTTTAGATAACGAGCGTCCTCCAGTAGGCTAACTCCCAAAAAATACAAATTTTCCTCCAGTTGTGCTCTTTCCCGTACCCTGGAATCTTATACCCTTGCCGTGTGGTATGTCAGTATCAAGTGCCTCCAGGTGTGAGAGCACTTCTTCACCAGATGGGTAGTCTAGTGTGACAACCTCACGCTCGATTGTCCTGTCAAATTTATCCTTCTGCCTACGAAACTGATGGCCCGGTGGCAAAAGCTTACGGTGACATCCGAACCACGAGGACTTTTCGCCGTGCTTTAACGTATGACCGGGGTTCACGCCCATACAAGCAGGGCATGCTAGCTTCCCATGTGTGCTCCAGCCACACGTCATTCCCAATGCGGGGAAATCATGTATAGTCCACATCAAAGCAGCCCTCATCTGAAAATTTTGTTTAAGGGATGCATCATATGTTTTGACTCCATGATTCCATAACTGTTTTAACTCATCAATCAACGGCCTTAAATACACATCTATGTCCTTGTCGGGACTCTTCGGCACCAGAATAAGCAACGACAAGAACATGTACGGCTTCTTCATGCACATGCCTGGTGGAAGGTTGTACGAGACAATAATAACATGCCATGTGGAGTAAGGCATGGTAGACTGACCGAAAGGGTTGAACCCATCGGTTGCGAGACCAAGTCTAACATTCCAAACCTCCTGAGCAAAGACTGGATGCCTGCGGTCAAACTCCTTCCACGCCTCTCCATCAGCTGGGTGTGTCAACACATTGGCATCGTTGCTACGGTGAGCCCTCATATGTTCAGCCGTATTGGAGGAGTAGTACATTCTCTGAAGCCCTGGTGTGATCGAAAAGTATCGCAATATCTTCTATGCAATGTTTTTCTTCTTCCCTTTGTCCGGTTTGTACCTCGAATGATCACATACTGGACACCGTGACAACACCTTATTCTCTTTCCAGAACAATACACAATCGTTATTGCACGCATCTATCCGCTCATAGCTCAACCCAAGTTTCCTCATCATCTTCTTCGCGTCATAGTACGACGGCGGTAGCCTTTCACTTTCGGGCAGAATTTCTTTGATTAAGATAACAAACTCATTAAAACCTTTCTCACTCAGCCCATGGTCTGATTTTAACTGTAATAACCTACTAACTGCAGACAACCATGTGTATTTTGGATCTCCATCCCACAGCGGCTCTTCCGCAGCTCTCAACAACTTATAAAACTGATGAGCCCCCTCGTTCGGAGGTTGGGGACTGTCGTCACCACCGTCGTTACCCCAGTCAACATTAGCATGCCTAGCATCCATAATCATATCTCGGTAATCATACCGTGCCTCCTCCCTAACTTTAGTTTGACTAGCCGGGTTGGACGATAATACTATCGTTTTCCCGTGCTGTGTCCACCTTGTGTATCCACCCATAAAACCGTACCGACGAAGATGTCATTTTACTTCAATTCTTTTTCTCCAATGCAACAACTCACATCTACCGCACGTACACCTTATCTTATCAAAGTCAACATGTGCAGGATGTGCGTAAGCGAAGTCGAGAAATTCGTCAACGCGATTCTCAAAATCGTCAGCATTCTTCCTTTTCATCCAACTTCGATCGACCGACATGACGACTGAGATAACGTACTGTATACCACCTTCAATTTTGACCAATCATTAGGCAGGGTCGATGTAAATATGAATGCATGAATGTGACAACATGTCTATATATATTTCCCCTCCATTCTCTAGTAGGTAGTGGTCCTATCTCACTCAGAAAAACACATGTTTATGAAATAATGAAGAACTCATGCTTAGTCCTATGTCTGCGAAAAATTCGGCAGCACCTCCCCGCATTTCTCCAAGTACACAACATTAATTAGGTGTTCTAACATTCATCTAACCTTGCCTTACAAAGTTTGATAGATGTTTAAACAGCAGATCTGTATGCACCAGAAGAAACACATGAGAACGTGTACTAAATATCTACAACATAGAACACAGAGCATGAGTTGAAATACTATTTTATAAACACATAGCTTTTCCAAATTGTCCAAACTAGACATCCAAAGGCTTATTACAAAGCATTACTTTGTAATGAGTACCTTTGAACGGAAACTAAGGTTTTATATGCATGCATGCGTTCAGAAATTGATAACATATGCAAGAATCTTTTCGAAATATCAAAACTGCAGAAAGATCGTTGTATATGTTACCAATTCCACTTTAAATAGAATTCGTTGGCAACGAGTTGAACCATCTCATTGCCAATGGACTTCGTAAAACAATAATGAATATAAAGAATGCAGGGTTTATAAACAACGAGTAATTGAACCATATCTGGGCTAATTAGTGTTAATGAGGATTACTTTGGGCTAATTATAGCTAATTAGGGTTGATTAGAAGAATTTGGTTTATTTTGAGCTAATAGCCAGATTTAATTATGCAGAACAATGTCGACTCACAGATATCTCAATGCAATTGGGTCTCATCCTCTGTTAACAATCTCAATTCTCAAATTCTCATTGCACACTCAACAATCTTCTTTCCCAATACTTCATATAGGGTGTCGATATGGTGTCCGACACCTCCGGACACGTGTCTGACACCTCTGGACACGTCCGAAGACATTTATATATTTTTTAAATGCTAGACACCGTGTCCGTCACCCCTTGAAAAGGTGTCGGACACCTCTTGAAGAAGAGTCCACAAGTATAAAGCCAAAATTTGACATTTCAGTGTCGATGTCGATCAGACGCGGTGTTCGTGACCTACCGACACCTCGACACATCCGGACACGTGTCGGACACCTCCGGACACGTGTCGGACACCTCCGGACACATGTCTGACACATCTCAGTGGTGTCCGAAGACATTGATTATTTTTTAATTGTCATGCACCGTGTCGGACACCCATTGAAGATGTGCCCACAAGTATAAAGTCAAAATATGACATTTCTGTTTCGGTGTCGATCGGACTCAGTGTCCATGCTACCTAACAGGTATCTCAATCCAATTGGGTCCCATCCTCCATCAACAATCTCAGTTCTCAATTCTCAAATGCTCAATGCAATAAAAATTAATAAAATCACACTATAAATCCAATTGGGACCCATCCTCCATCAACAATCTCAAATCTCAATTCTCAAATCCTCAATGCAATAAAAATTAATAAAAATCACACATTCAATCCAATTGGGTTACATCCTCATTCAATAATCTAAATATCTCAAATGCTCAATGCACAATTAACAATCTAAAATCATCAATTAATAATCTCAATTCTCAAATGCACAACTAGGAACCTAAAATCATCAATTAACAACATAAAATCATCAATCAATAATCACAATTCTCAAATGCACAACAACCTAAAATTATCAAACAAATAATCAATGTTCAACTGGAAAAAAAAATTATTCAAAATGCACATGTCTGATGCGCTTGAATTATTTTAGCTTTTGGTAAATGTTTATTTCATTGCATCTACCACTTCTAACAACTTTATTATACATGAGATCATTTAAAATTCACTAAAAGATATAGCCAAAATAAATTCTAAAGGTCAATTTTTTTTTATAAGAATATCATATGAATAATGTATTGTGCATACTATTGTGCATGAAAAGTGAGATTGCATACTATTGTGGTTTGTCCTCACCCTGCCGATTCAACATATGTCTAGTTTATGCACATCCTTTGGTCATGTAAGTTTTATGGAAACATTTGCACATGAAATAAATGCATCTCTGCCACTTATTGGCTTTATTTTTCGCTTTCTCTATCACATGACTAACAGGATTTTTAGGTCCCTGATTGCGTCTTCTGCTCATAATCTTCCAGACATTGGCACCACCATCAAAAGGTGCAGAGGTCTATACTAAAAGCATTTGCTGTAGCCATTTCTGAAACACTGCCCAAACACCTTGCATATGTGACATCTTAAAGGTTTTCTTTGGTGCTGAACTTTAATGGGGATCAGGTGATAATGTTTTCATTGTTCTCGGCCACCAACAATTTGAATTCCTCCATAGGGTCCTTCTAAGTACTAATTTCAACACATAATTAGCATATACTATTCTCTTTCTTTCTTCAGTCATCCTATCAGCATATAAAGGTACCCCAATACAATCCATGCATAACTTAGCCCTACTACCGAGATAATTCAACTATAGATTACATAGCTACAACTAAAAAGTTAGGACGGGGGCAACATACGTGCACATATGCAACACTCCTGATATAACCATTTGTTACCCATAGGGGCAAAACAAGGTGGTTCACTCGAAGCTAAATTCTTACTAAAAAATTAGCCGCCGACCTGTACTTTACTTTGGGTGTTATTATGGCATATGGTTAGTATGCTTGCTGGGCTCTAGTTCACTCCTTATTTTTCAGGCGATTACCTAGGCAACACCTTTGACTTGCCTGACACCAAAGGGAGTCAAGCTTGAGGGGAAAAACAATTGTGAAAATAGTTTATAAGAATTGAAAGAAAGACTTGTCATTGCACTGGTTCTTGTTCTTCCATGTTGGTTTAGCGGCTTCACTATTTATAATAATGCCTCTCATAATGTATAGGGTGTGTAGTGATGCAAAAAGGGAAGGTAATTGCTTATCCCTCTAGACAGTTAAAGCCTTAGGAGAAGGATTACATAACCCACAACTTGGACTTTGCGAGAGTGATATTTGTCCTAAAAATTTGAATACATTACTTATACGGAAAATCTTGCTTAAGATTATTGACAATAAGAGCTTGAAATACATTTTTACCCAGAAGAAGTTAAACTTGGGATAGAGGTGATGGTTAGAGTTACTCAAAGACTATAATATCAATATTTAATACCACCCGAGAAAGGTGAACGTGGTTGCCGATTCACTCAGTCGGAAGTCATCCTCATTGTTGTTCTCCCTCATCACTAAGCAGAGGAATTTACTAGAGGATATGAGGAGAATGAACATTCATGTCAAGATTCAAGGCATGGATAGTGAAACCTCACTTAGAAGTCTTATTGTGCGACCCAATTTGATTGATAAGATTAAGGCAACACCGGATAGTGATGATCAACGCAAGATCATGGATGATGTAAAGACTGGTAATAAACCTGAATACATGCTGGAAGGTGGAGTACTTCAATTTGGTGGCAGAATCCGTGTGCCAGGTGACCCTAAAAGGGAGATTTTGGAGGAGGCACACAAGTTAAGCCATTCAATCTATCCTGGGAGCAGAAAGACTATATAGACCTTCACGAGACATTTTGGTGGGGCAACATGCTAAAAACAATTGCCATGTTGATGTCCAGATGTTTAGCATTTCAGCAGGTGAAAGCAGAGCATAAAAAACCTATGGGTTCGCTGCAACTTGTAGCAATACCATAATGGAAGTGGGAACACATAACTATGCACTTTCTTTCAGGTCTACCTATGACTGGACACACATACAGGTCCCCGCACATATCATAACACACACACACACACACCCATATACCCACGCATCCACGGTACACAATGCACACATTTTACACACAGTTCACACAACTACATGCACCACCATGGTACCCCCACACATATTTACTCTCATACACAAAGTCACAGGTTTTTCAGCCCTGCACCGCACAAATGCAGAATTTTTATGAATTCGATCAAGGGAAAAATGGTAGAATCTTATGGAAATTTGCATCCTTCTTGTCGTTGACCGCCAAATCTACCTCGATTTTAGCCCCAGGTTGCCCAATTTTCTCCCACAGATGCTCCTGTTTTCAGCCTTCTCTATTGTTTTCAATCACCCTTCTGAACATTTTGAAAACCTCCCACTTTCAATCACTCTAGCACATCCAAAAAATTAGCCTTTGCCTCCCTTAATTTTCAAAAATTTTCCCCTTCTCTCTCTCTCTCCCCCCTTCCCTTTTCTAAAGTCAAAAGATTAAAAAAAATAAATTACAACTTAAAACCCCATCTTAAATTTATTTCCAATAGTCCATCATTAGTAATGAAGAAACAAAATATAAATATAATAATTAATTGAGAAAATATGGATTTTTACACCGGCGATTGACATTATAACCCTGTCCACATTCGATTCTCTGCCTCAATAAGGGAAGACGAATGGGTTCTCTCGCCTCATGCAACTCAACATTAGCCTACTAAGAGGGGGTTTTGGGAGAAGATCAAATGCCATCGAAAACACATATTATCACGTATGTTTATTATTTTCAGTGTTGGTTTTGGAAAAATCTAAACCAAATAGTATGAGAATAAGAAAACACTTATAAGGTGTTCTAACATTTATCGAATGTGATACCCCAAAAATTTTCTTTTCCTTGTGCAAAATTATTATTTTAAGTAAATAAGTTTGTGGCCATTTTGATAATATCGAGAGTTTTCGGTCTAATGAATATTGGATTCATTCAAATCAAAATGGGAAGGGAAATGATATTTTGTAGTGACTGAAAAATTCGGTCGAATGAAAATAGTTTTGCTTCAAATGAAAATGGGTTTGCTTCGGATGAAAAGATTTTTGCTTCGAACAAAAAGTGTTTAAAATAGTGAAGAGTGATACTGAAGTTTTCATTCGAATTAAAAGTTTTGATTCTAATGAAAACAGTTTTCGGTCGAATAAAAAAAGTTTTAATTCTAGTTAAAAAGTTTTCATTTGAATTAAAGGTTTTAATTCGAATGAAAACTTGTTTTCGGTTGAATTTACAAAAATAATTTGAAGCATTTTCGCATCTGCTGGATTCGGTCGACGGAAAGTTTTTTTCCTTCGAATGAAAACTTAAAATTTTTTCTATTCCATATAAATAGTCTTCTTATTCTCTTTATAGCCTTTTTAGGTTCTTTGTTCCTTTGTTTCTTGTTCCTTTTCCTTTTCGGTGGAGAGAAAGGGAGATTATAAGGCTTGGGAAGCTCCTAGGGGATTAAGGTGGTACTTTGAAGTTCTTTCTTGTTCGAAAGCTTATTGAGGTAAGGAATTGTAATGTTTTTGCTGTGGTATGGGTTGCTTCTTAAAATTTAAAAATTGTTGGAGTTGATCAATCTTGTTTTGTAAGGGATTTTATTGCTTTTTGTTATGGGAAGGTATTTTCGAAATCCGAAAGCTTATGCTTGTCTAATACCGTTCATCTTTATTGGTTGCTTAACTTTTGCTTTCATTTATAACATCGTGTACCTTCCTCCATTTAAGCCTTGAAGAGCAGACCTTTACATTTGTACATTTGTGACCGTCAATTTCAGATTGACATTGACTATGCTGAAAAACTTTCATATTGAGAGGGTCCTATGGACATATGTTTGTTATGCTAAAGAGAAAAAGACTCCTAGTACGCTCTGGTAGCACACATTTGATGTTTATGTGTTTGGTTCGACATTTGGATATTATGACCATCATAGTCATTGTATGTTTGTAGCATACCCGACGTATAATTGACATGTGTTTTGGGTTAAACACTTAATGACGTTTGCTTTGGTATTTGATAGTAAGATATAGTCGCTCATTTTCGTACCTTCGGGTTTGTATTCGATTTGGGTTCTTTGGACTATTTAATGAACATTTCACATATTTGATTCGTCTTATTTGCATCCTAGTCAATTGCTATCACTCGTTCGTCGAAGATTTGGTTTCGTTTTGGACTATGAATCATCATATTTGCTTCCCATTTCTTTTCACTTACTGGGCTATTCGAGCTCACCCCTACTCGTTTGTTTTGTCCTTTACCACAGGTAGTGGACGTGATTTGGGCATGACATGCTTGGAAAATTAGAGTATTGATCTTATGAGCGTAATTGAATAATGAAATTCATTTTGAGAACCCTACCCAGATGTAGAGTTGTCAAACGGGCCGGGCGGCCCGCGGGCTGGCCCGACTCGGCCCGGTTCTGGCCCGGGCTGGCCCGGCCCCGTCCATGAACAGTAGCGGCCCCAGCACAGCGGGCTTGGGGCCTGGGCCTGGACCAGGCCTTCACTTTCTGCGAAAAAGCCCGGCCCGGAAACGGCCCGGGTTTGGCCCGGCCCGAAGTCGGCCCGGGTCTGGCCCGGTCTGCGGCCCGGGTCTGGCCCGGTTTTGGCCCCACTTGTTTGAATTTTTTGTTTTTCCCCCCCTTCTTCCACCCCTTTTCCAAAATTCCACTTTTACCCCCCCAACAGCAATATAACGGCTAGTTTGGGGGGTATTTTAGTCTAACCTATATTTTTCAACTCCTTTACACTCTTACCCTCCCCAACAACTATAAACGGATAGTTTGTAGGGGTATTTTGGTCTTTTGTGAAGTTTCTAAAATCTATAAATTCACACCATTTCTCTCTAATTTTTCACACCAATCTTCTTACTCTCTCTTACCTAAACATTCTATATTTCTACAAGCTTTGCTACTATTTTCCTCTCCAATTACTACTCTTGCTAATTACTACTAGTATTTACTAATTAGTACTCTTGTTTATTAATTACTAGTCTTGCTAAATTTTTTTTAATTACTAACTCTCTAATATTTGTTACTCGTTCATTCTTTTAATTGTTATTTCTTATTACTACTCTTATACTTGTGTATTTAGTTACTCTTACAAAGTTTAGCTCGAAATATGGCTGGATTATTGAAGAAAATGAGGCGTGCATCGTCATCACGAAAAACATCATCATCATCGCAAGCACCACCACCAGCACAAGCGCCAGCGCCACGGCCATCACAAACACCAATCCAAGCACCAACACAACCATTCGTTCCTGGACGAATGAGTACAGGCTGTATGATAGATACCCAAGCCAATTGGGAGTTCAATCAAAACATTCCAGATTTTGAATACACGCCTGATGAAGACCCCCCGCATTATAGTCAAGGACGCAGCTCGGTTGGCGAAGCTACTACTCCGTGGCATAATCTCAACCCTATGCCTGGTCATGATGAAGAAGGGCCGAGCAATGCCTCCGGTAATGAGCCAGAAGTCCAAAAGGGGAAAAAAAAGAAAGCCGAGTGTTGGAATCATTTCGATGTAGTTACGGTGGACGGCATCCGAAAAGCTCGATGTAAGTACTGCGCTAAATTATTTTCGTCTGGTAGTGGTAATGGACATCTTAACAGGCATTACCCTCTGTGTGCACCTCGACAAGGCCACGTCGAACCTACCCAAACGCAGTTATCTTTTGACGGTAAGTTATTTGTTTATAATCAGCGAGAGCAAAGAGACGGTCTCGCTGAATTTGTTATTCATGATGAACAAGCCTTTTCTTTTGCCGATAATCCTAAGCACTCTAGATATATGAACACATACGTTCAACCTTTGTACAAAAAGGTTCATAGAAACACAACTAGATCCGATGCACTCCGACAGTACAATGCTGCTAAAGCACGCCTTATCGATTATTTCGATAAATTTGAAGGTAAAGTTAGTCTTACTTCTGATATTTGGCAATCTCCTTTACTTTTGTTAGTTATTCTTGTGTGACCGCTCATTGGATTGATGCAGATTGGGTTATGCACAAGAGAATCATCGCTTTCGAGCACTTCCCTTATCCGCATGATGGAATGAACATTGCTATTCTTATATTAAAAGCATGCACCACATTTAAAATTAAGGATAAGATTATGAGTGTTAGTTTTGATAATGCTTCTAATAATAAAGTTGCTGTTGCAGCTTTAAAGGAGACGCTTCAACCTGTACTTAATGGTGAATTATTTCATGTTCGCTGTGTTTGTCACATTATTAATTTAATTGTTCAAGATGGTTTAGCTGCTGCAGGAGATATTCTTCTCAAAATGAGGGGTATGACAGCGTATGTTAATAGCTCGAGTCCGAGAACACAACAATTTAAAACGTTGTGTGTTCAATATAATATGCCTCGCAGGAGAGCAGTTACAGATGTGGTCCACAGGTGGAACTCTACATACCACATGCTTTTACACATTCTGGCATACCGAGAAGTCTATACGCATTTTCTACTAACCCAGTTCCCAGCCGGCTTGCCAACTCAAGAGGAATGGCAGATGGCCACATACCTAGCTGAATTTTTGGAGGTATTCTACACGTCTACCAATTTATTGTCTGGTACGTACTATCCCACCTCTCCTCTCGCTGTAATAGAAATTCTGAAGATGGCTACAATGTTAACAAAATGGAGATATATAGGACCCTTTAAGGAAATAGTAAAAGTGATGGATCAAAAATTTAATAAATATTGGAGTAAACTGCCTGCTATTTTTACTGTGGCTACTTGTTTAGATCCTAGGTTAAAGTTGCATGGCGTGAACGCCTCGATACAAGAGATATCGAAATTAATGTGCTACACAGCAGAGGAGACAACCGCATTCACAGCAAAAGTGAGCAAGAGGTTTGAGGACTTGTTCAACGTCTATCGTAATTCTGCTGACGTGCGCGGGCGAGCTACATCATCATCCACTGTTGAGAGGTATTATGCGCCATACCTTCAGGGCTTTGAACATCTAGTAGCAAGACAACTACCAGGTGAAGGTACTTCTAATTCGGCAGGTTCGTATACTTTTTCCTCTTTTAATGAGATTGGTGTATATGCAAATACTGATCATTATTCTGATTTATCAAGGCAAGAACAGGTTAATTTTAATTTGTTAAATTTTTGGAAACAAAATCAAAACATGTATAAAACTTTATCCCAAATTGCACGGGATGTACTGCCAGTGCAAGCCTCCACGGTTGCTTCAGAGTCGGCATTTTCAGCCAGCGGGAGGGTTTTGGATGACAGGAGGAGTCGTCTTAACCCCGAGTCGCTCGAGCTATGTGTATGTTGGAAGGATTATCTTGATGCGAAATACCGCGAGCAAGATAAACCGATTGATGATAGGAAGAGCAGTGACTCGGATATTGAAGTACTTCTGGATGATTAGGTAATTTCTTTTTATTTTCCTCTTTTGATCCTTTTGGTTGACGTTGCAGATTTCTTGATCTTTGATTGCTGATATTTTGGATAGACATGCATTATTATTTTGATTGTTAGAATTTTAAGAATAAATTTTTTCACAAAATATACTTTTTTTCCATATATATAAAATAAATTTTTACAAGCAAGATATATATTTTTTCGTATATATAAAAAAATAGGTAACTTCGCCTGTTTGTTTACAAGCAGCCGGTCCCAAGCCCGGATAAAAGGAGGAGGGCCTATGAATACATTTATTATTTTTCTATATAAATTGTTATGTGTTAAGATTTTATTAATAAAGCTCACCAAGAAGAGTATGAAAATGTTTAACATATAATAAAAAATATAATGGCTAACAAATAAATATGTATATACATACATACATATATATGTATATTACTTATAATGAAATAAAAGGATAAAGATTAGGTTCGTTAAATTGTGAATATTGCCTAGAGATGAAATTTAAAATTGAATAAGAAGAAAAAAAAAAAGGGCCCGGGCCCTGCCCAAGCCCGGCCCTAGATATTGGGCCTAGGGCCAGGGCCTGGACTGGGCCTAGGTTTGCCTTCGGCAGGCCCGGCCCGGCCCGGCCCGGTTGGCAGCCCCACTGGCCCGGCCCCGGCCCGGCCCCACAGCAGGCCCGATGGGCTTGGGCTGGGCCGGCCCAAGCCCGGCCCTTTGACAACTCTACCCAGATGTGGGTAATTTGGCTTTGAGACTTGAAATTTGTATTGAATATTAGAGTCTTGGTCATTTTATTTGGTTTTGATGAGGAAGATTTTTAGTTAAGTTTCTAAAAGGATTGTAATTAAAATCATGGATCTTTTGAGATAAGTAAGATTGAGGTTTAGATAATTGAGTTTGTGGTACCGTAGATGTTTTGCCATATCTTTTTAATGGTTATATCATCGACGTGTTGTGTCTTGGTTTAAGGACGTGTATGTACCCTCTGGGTAAATCGATAGAAATAAATTTGGTGTAATTTGTTTTAACTGCTGCGTTTAGTAATTGTTTTGAAATGAATACTCAGTGGAAGAATTATTTTGAGAAAGGATTTTCTTGGACGTTTATCTTATGGAGATAATTATCTTAGAGGATTTAGTTTCTATGTCTATACCGTTATCTTTAGAACCTTGCGGCATATTTAGAAGTTTGATGGTAGTAGCAGCCTCTTGTTTTCGGAGCGTGACATCGGCCGCCTCTCACTCGTTGTTAGGAAAAAGTAAGTTAAAAAAAAAGTTGTTATTTGAATACGAAAAATGACGAAAGTGAAAACATACAATAAAAATGATAAATGAACAACCTATAATTTCTTGTTTGGTTATTTGGGAAATCCAAAGGAAAGAAAGCTTGAAAGTTTTTAGCAAGATTATTGAGGTATTAATTGGGAAATCAATTTTCCATTGTGAGATGAGGGGAAAGTGGAAACAATATCTTAAAAAAGTAACCCATCACACACACGAAAGACACAAAAACACACAGTCATCTTTGTCTCTGCTTCTCCACCTCCACCACGCTTCTTTTTCGATCAACTTCTTCCATCTTCCCCAATCTCCGATCTCCTTCTTCCATCTTCATCAATCACTACTACTCTCGTTTTCTCTGATTTGCCGACACAAGTTTTGTCTCTCCGTAACTTTTTCCAACTTTCAAACTCCCCTTCCTTTACCTTATCTATTTAGTTTCTCTGTCTACTTGAAACCTTTGTTGTCTCGGTTCCTCTCTTTTTTAAATTTCTCCCTTTGAACAGATTTTTCAACTTCTATGAAAAACCATATTCTTTCTTGCCCCATGGGCATATTTTTCTTGCAGTCATTATACCAAGTCTTGTACTTTTCTTGTTGGTCTTTTATGTTTATGTTTTGGTCAAATCAAAGAAGACCGGACGAGCACGTGAACAAACTTATAAATCACATATGCGAGCAAACATTGACTCGTTGGAGGAGACTTCTCGATGCTTAACTTAAAACATATGTGAACTTATGTGGAGTACGTTCTAAACATGAAGAGTAAGCATGTAAAGTATAGGAGTTAGGCGTACCTTAGATTTGTGAATGAGCTAGAGCATGTTTTCTTCTCTTAGTGGAAGACAATTACCTTAAAGTGCATTACCATAATAGGTTATGTTCCTTATTGTCCAAAGATTATAGTCTGATTGGAGCAAGGATTCTAGAGCCTTCTTGAAGATACGATGTCACAACCAGAGTTGAGTATGACAGGCCGTAGGTCCATTGGACTTTCTCTAGGTGTTCCGCCAGGCCTTAAAATTAACATGCACATACCATTTTGGACAATAATATTCTCAAAACAAGTGTTCTATTAAAAAATAAAACCTGAAGACACCGGTAGTACATTAAAGTCTAATTGTACACGTGGAGAAATAAGCTTCTTATAACCTCTGTAATATAGTTCATTCATTGCATAACTATTAAGGAAATAATCAAAGGTCTATAGAGGACTTCTTTATCTAGCATTTGTCTCGTGCTATCTCAACCTCGTAACTTCCATGCGTCCTAGAGCTAAGAAGTTTATCACCTAAAAAAAATGGGGGGTGAGCTAGACAGCCTGGCAAGTGCATGTATCATTTCCAAAATAGGCTTTAGTTTTTTCTTTTCTTTTTATTTTCTATAATCATCCCATGGATTTCAACTCAAAAATCAGTAACATTTCATTAGAAGAAAAGATATTTATTTTGGGAAAGCATAGTGACGTATAGGTAAAACAGTTGTTAGGGCATAAATAGGCATTTAGCATGGAGAGATCACCATATGAATATCTTAGTCCAATATATCACGTGCGGTCAGGGTACTAACCCTACTCACTAACATCCGAAATCCCACCTCTGGATAACAATCATCGTGAAAGGAGGGGCGATCATGTGAAAGAGTACTGCTGCGCATGACGTTAACGTACGCAGCCCCATTGACAAAGGCTCAAGATCTAACTTTTTCCCGTTAGATATAAACATCCGATTAATAAAAGCCACTCATTTTTGTTCATCATAAACAAAATTGATAAACAACTAATGACCAAAACCATTCCATAGCATTTTAATTTCGTTCCAAGCAATTACAAATAAACATAGCGACATTTCTTAAAAGCTTTTAACATTCAAATTATACGAATATAAAAAGGTTACTTTCGAAAAAAATAGTAATTGGCCGGGACATGGCATGGCGACTTGCTTGAATCGAGTAAGTGATTCGGAGTTTCCTTCAAGATGCGATCCTAGTCCTCCTTTACCGAAACTCTAAGTTCAAAAGCGTTTTGTAGGCTAACTCCATCAATGAATAATACTCTATCCGTCCCACATAAATTGTTCATATTTCTTTTTTGGATGTTCCCACAATAATTCACTTTCTAAATTAAGAAATATTCTATAAGTACTTTTACATATTTACCCTCTTTATACTTTTATTTATTTATTTCTCTCTCTACATTTAACTCCTCATCAACTCTTTTCCTCTCTCCTGCCCACCTTCTTAAACTTTTTTTTAGTCTATTTCTCTCTTTACATATAACACTCCACTAATTCATTTTCTCTCTCTTGGTCCACTTTCTTCCTCTCTTCTCTCTAAAGGGTAAAATGAGAAATATACAATATATGACCAATATCCTTAATTCGCGTGCCAAAAAAAAAAGCAATCTAATTATGTGGGACGGATATACTAACTCTTAAACGGGGGGGGGGACCAAATCGTTTACTATATTAGCTCATGCATCTTAACGTGATTACTCTTACATTAGAAAATACTCTGATCACTTTCTCATTCCCATCACACACACACAAACCACTCTTTTGTCCAACCCAGTACACGCATGCACATGGTTGCACGGTAACTCACACACAAGGTTGTCCACGGCACGCACACATACATGCACCTATATAATAGCCCAAAAACACACATACATCACACCCCAATGGCTGTACATGCAGCCACCCACACACATGCACACTATACTCACACACCTACATTTTGCAACACATATAGCACACACATCACACACCTAAATGGTGCAAAATCTTAATAACACACACATGTGCACATCAGTAGATACAGCTGTGCACTATGTTAGCAACCAGAACCCCGCCCCTCCCCCCAACATACCACACCCTCACACATGGCTGCATATAAGCCTACACTCAGGCATCGCACATACAAACATACCCCCCTCAATGGCCGCACCACTGCCTATACATATGTATCACCAGCCTATACACATGCGCGCTCACACACATCTGCACACACTACACCCCCCTCCACACACACATAAAAGCACACACATATCCATTATAAGGCTATATCAAACATACCAACCACTTATCAATGAATTAAATTAGATACATAAGGGTCGAGACTTACAGGCAATCCAACCCCAATTCACAGAGATTTTGCACCATGAAAGAGACTCCTCCTTTTACCAATTTTAGCCACACAAACACAAACAACCCTTCTACAGATTGAAAGATCTTCAAATATTAAAACCCCCTCAATCACTAATACAGATCACCCCCAATTCTCCCCTTGTACCCCCTGATTTTCAGTTTTCTCTCTTTTTTTACTCTCTCCAATTTTACTTCTTTTAAAGAAAATCCTTTTTTTTTACGTAAAAAAAAATTATTTAGAGGCATTTTATGTTTTACATAATAACCCACATTTGTATAATTTTTCCAAACTTACTCTCACATATTTATTTTTCTATCGCATTCAACTTCATTTTATTACAACTTGGCCCGCGAACATAAGTAAATAATACCAAAATAACCGAATTGGTGCCGGATATTAGACATAAGATATATCAAAAAGACATTTAGTCAATGTTTGAGTATGAAAGGACACGTCCAACTCGCTTAATGGTGGTGTATTTTTTTCCCACATCATTTACCCTCCCCACTTTCTTGTTCTTTGCTACCTTTGATGCATTACCTGTAATGGCCAATTAGAAGGAGGTTATTGACATACCCTATGTTTGTTGCCAGATAAAGCACAAAGCATTATTTCACGGCGTTTCCCGTTTGTTAAAATTTGGGACTACTGGAGTCCTTTCATTTAGTGTGGATTTATTGTTTTAGGCTGTTGAGCCAGTTGTGGGCAATATAAGACTTTTTGGGCCTCTTGAGTTTTTATTTTGGGCCATGTAAGCTTGTCCTATTGACTGGCTGGAGGGACAAAAGTTTGGTTAGGAGCTCGATTGTTCGCCTAGATTAGGGGTTTCATTTGAGCATTAGGAGCTTTTCTGCTCAGCAAACCAAGGGACTATATTGAGCTTCATGAGCTTGTCCGGTCGGACGACCGAGGGACCAAGTTTGAGCTAAAGGAACTGGTCCTATTGGCTGACCAAGGGACTAAGTTTGAGCTACAAGAGCTCATCTGCTCGGCTTGGCCGAGAGACTAGGTTGAGGCACTACATAGGCCCCTAATTCCATATTGTTTCTCTAATACTCTCTTTGTGCAACCAAACACGAATTTAGATTCTAGTTTTTCCAACTACTTTTGTTTCCTTCTTTCCTTTCCTTTACCTAATAACACATGCTCCTTATGCCCCTTTGAAGCAACTGCTCGACACTTTGGTCAACAGAGCATTCAAATTAGTGAACTTCTTTTTTGGTTGTGGGGCTTGCTTCCAATGAGACCACTGCTTGGGACCACACTGCCTTCACATTTCTGGTGGAGGCAATTTTTCGTTACGAGTTGGGATTCTTGGTACTGGCCTTGTAAGCCAGTCTCTGCAGCTTTGGCTATTCTTCTCTTGTTGATGCCATCCTCAATATGAGTGAGAATACTCATCAAAGCCTTGAACTTAATGCTTCCACCCCTTATAAAATGACATGTGTGCTTGCTTACCGCCTGCTATATCTAGTTATTTCAATTCTCTACTAGCATCTTTAAGTATAACCTCAGCTCTACCATCCATCAATGTCGTATGCCCCAAATTAAAGATTTCTCATAGTGACCAAAGACGTATTCATGATAAAATGAGAGAAGGTTATTTCTCATCATACTGACCTACTCCTACTTGGAAAGTTGATTCACCATCTATGATGCTTTGTTTCTCAATCAAATGATAAAGGTCGAGACGCTATTGTTTGGTTGTCTCTAATTACCAACAAGTGATGTCAAAATCAACTTTCTACCAATATTGGTGCACAAATTCTTGGACTACATCTTCACATGTCCAAATTCGTCAAGGGTGAGAAATGACCAAGTTGGTGCTCTCTTCAGGGCCCGCTAAAACAATTGGACTAGCTGATCTTGACTAACTCCATGAGGAGTTAATGCACGGGTGTACATCTTGATATGAATCCTCAGAACTCAAGGTGGGATACATTCGTTGAAACTTATGGCGAGATCACATAGATCAAGTGGATCATCAATTTTTGTAGGCTCGAGACATGTAATTACAAGGCCGCAAGCTTTTGGAGCAGCGAAACGTCAAAATAGTTGTCACTCGATATACAGTGTTGGTTACTTTTTTAATGTCTTCCCCAAATGTGATACTTTTAGGCCCCGTTTGACACTCTTTTTTTCCTCTTTTTTTTTCAGTTTTAAAAACTGAAAAAAAAGGAGCGTTTGGTAACCATTTTTTTTTCAATTTAAAAAACTAGTTTTTAAACTGCAGAGTAAAAAAAAAAACTCCAAAAACTGGTTTTTTTTTTCACTTTTGGTTTTTTTTTTTCGACCACCACCACCACCCTCCCACCGCCGGCAGCCACCTCAGGCGACCACCGCCGGAGACTGCCGACAACCACCTCCGGCCGCCGGCGACCACCGGCAGCCACCTCCGGCCGCCGGCAGCAACCGCCGGAGACTGTCGGCAGCCATCTCCGGCCGTCGGCGACCACCGCCGGAGACTGCCGGCAGCCACCTCCGGCCGCCGGCGACCATCGCCGGAGACTGCCGGCAGCCACCTCCGGCCGCCGGCGACCACCGCCGGAGACGGCCGACAGCTACCTCCGGCCGCCGGCCACCACCGCCGGTGACTGCCGGCAGCCACCTCCGGCCGCCGGCGACCACCGCCGGAGACTGCCGGCAGCTACCTCCGGCCGCCGGCCACCACCGCCGGTGACTGCCGGCAGCCACCTCCGGCCGTCGGCCACCACCACCACCACCACCGTCGACCACCGCTACGCCCCACCACCGCCACCGCAAACCACCAAAAAAAAAAGTCAAAATAAAAAGGGTTACCAAACACCAAAAAAAAAAACCTCAAAAAAAAAAGGGGTTATCAAACACCCACTTGTTTTTATAAAAAAAAAAAATTAAGCTGCTCTTTAAAAAACTGCTCTTTAAAAACTGAGAACCAAATTTTTTTTTTTGTCAAACGAAGCCTTAGTTACGTGCATTCATCACGAAACACATGCATGGGGCATAGAACATAAACCACTACGTGAGAATTATTTGCTTCCTCACCTATTGCAATGCTTTGGTTTAAGTAACTATAGTGTGACTAAAGACATTAAATGATACAACTTTGGCGATGATCGGCGAACGATTTTCTTTTTGTTTCCATTTACATCCAATGATAAAAGGAGAACTTTTGTGACAAACTTTTACGTAAATGATATTTTTTTGTATAAGAAACATATACTGTAATATCGTAAATGTGAAGCATTCCCAGATTTAGAGAATATCTGAACAAAAAAATTAATATAAAAACATACAAGAAATTATAACAAAGCCCTTAGGCTTACAGGGATAAACAAACAAGCATCAAAGTAAAAATTAGGGTTCAATACACGTATTTGTAGTTCACTCTCTATGTTTTCAACTTTGGCTATAATTAACAAAACCATTTGTAGTTCACTCCCCGTATTTTCAACTTTGGTTGTTCTTCATCCAGACAGCTTGTAGCTACCCTTGATTTTATTTTTATTTGTCCTGCATCATAAATGGTTTGTCATTGAAATTGAATCCTTTTCCCTTGTCTTTGACCTTTCTTGGCATTTGTCCTTAGTTATCCTTTGGTGGCAGTCTTCTCTCTTTCCCTTTGCTTTGACCACCTTGGCTTTGAACTTCCTTGGCATTTGCCTTTGGTTATCCTTTGGCAGCAGTTGTCTTATCGTTCCTTTTGTTTTTACGACCTTTCCTTTGACATTCATTGGCAATTGCCTTTTGTTGTCTTTCGACAGCATCTATCTTCTCTTTCCCTTTACTTTGACCAACAACTACATCTTTCTAGTTAGACAAGTTAACAAACTTCTTGCCCCTTTTCATTATGAATGGACTGTCTTGGCCCCTTTCATTATGAATATGGACCGTCTACTATGCTTGGTATAGGCCACGGTGGTCTTTGAGAAGAACTTGAGTATGGAATTGGCATAAACCATGTGGAACTTGCTCTGTTACGCTTGACCTTACTGGAACATCGCTTGTTTAGGATGCTGCGTTATTCTTTTTAGTCTGCACATCGTTATATACCAGTAAATACATCTTATGCAAAAGACATGGACAATTATAATTAATTCTTAGTAAATATACATACTGTCATTTTTTACCTTGGTGGAGCAATGCCTTCATCTGCTGCCACACATGCTTGCACCTTTGTTGGCATGTCTCTGTCATCCTTTCTTGATTGATAACCCCACCCCTTTGAGAACCATTTCCTTATTAAAGAGGTAGACAAAGTAAAAAGTAAAGATTAACCTAAAAAACAATCCAATTACTTACCAATTATGTATTCTCTCTTCCTATGTCGCATCTCATCTTATTGTGCCCAAGCTTATGGCACAAGTTGTATCTCATAGTTGTTACTTTCCTTTATAATTTTTTGTGTTTATGTTCCCCTCAACTTCATATCTACTTCTTCTCCTCAGCTTTGTAGGTCTACCACTTGGCCTTCTATAAGTGGGGGCAGAATGAATGGTGAATCACTTGGAGGCCACAGATTAAAACCATTGACTGTGTTGATGATGGGTTCAATCTTTTCGGACAGTCTAGCACGCCTTACTCCACATGGTCTGTTATTATTGTCCCATACAACCTTCCACCAGGTATGTGCATGAAAAAGTCGTACATATTTTTGCCGTTACTTATTCTGAGGTAGAAAAGTCCTGGTAAGGTCATTGATGTGTATTTAAGGCCATTGATTGATAAGCTCAAACAGCTAAGGGATCATGGAATTGAAACTTATGATGCATCCCTTAAACAGAACTTTTAGATGAGAGCTGCTTTGATGTGGACTATACACGATTTCTCCGCATTGGGAATATCATGTGGCTGGAGCATACATGGAAAGTTAGCATGCCCTGCTTGTATGGGCGTGAACCCTGGTCGTATGTTAAAACACAGTGGAAAGCCTCCGTGGTTCAGATATCAGCATAAGCTTTTGCCACTAGACCATCAGTTCTACAGGCAGAAGGATAAATTTGACGAAATAATAGAGCGTGAGGATGTCATACTGGACTATCCATCTGGTGATGAAGTGCTCTCACACTACAAGAAAACAGGCTTTTAGCGACGGAGAAATCCGTCGCTAAAAGCCCAAAATCTGTCGCCAATTCTTTTAGCGACGGATTCACCGTCGCTAAAAATCCCTCATATAAAAGTCCGTCACTAATAGTTTAGCGACGAAATGTTTTAAATCCGTCGCTAAATATGTCATTTTTTCCGACGAATTTATTTTTAATTAGCGACGGATATTCCGTCGCTAATTAAATTTTCGAATTTTAATTTATTTTCTTTTTTGTCAAATTAGCGACGGATAAAATATTTTAGCGACGGAATATTCCGTCGCTAAAAAATCTTATTTAGCGACGGAATATTCCGTCGCTAAATAACTGATTGTAAGAATTAGTTTTAGCGACGGAATTAATCCGTCGCCAAAAGTCAATTTTTTTTTTGAAATTTTTTTTATTTTTCAATTACCCAGACCTGTAATACAATTTTCAATTCTCAACAACAACGCGCAATAATCAATACAGAAAGAAATATATATAATCAATTATAAAAAATATTTATTATAAAAAAAACTCATATATGTACAAGCCGGGAACCGGATACAGCCGGTTAGGAGAGGAGAGGAGAGAAGAGTACAAGCCGGGCGCGGGGGGGAAGCTAGGAACGGGCACGGGAAGGGGCTCATCAGGGGTTGCCGAGTCCCGGATCTGGATCCTGCTGATCCGGGGCCGGCTCGGCCTGTCCAGCAGTGCCCTGCTCCCTGATCATCCTCACCACCACTGTAGCAATGCGCTGGATCTCCTCGTCGTCCAACTGAGGACGAGGAGCCGGTGTCTGTGGAGGGGCAGCAGGGGGTGAGGACGCTCCTATCACGGCACGAGCAGTCGTGCTAGGCAGGCCGCGTATGCGGCCTTTCGGCCGATTCACGACCTCCGGCGTATCCAGCCATCGCTTCAACCCCCCAGTACTCGCAGCCGTACTAGTGGACGCTGATGGCTGTCCGGACTGCTGCTCGGACTCCCTTAGCTGTTCATACGAGGCCTGCAAAAATAGTGGTTTAACGATATGTTAGGGCATTAATTAACGAAACAGACATTGAGGATAGAAAAAAAACATTAACAACTTAAAAAATTGACTCACATCGATCCGCCGGGCAATATCTGAAATATAGTCGCCCGCCCGGTGCGTCTCGTCCTTGTCCTTCTTCCGCACGTGCGTCTGAGTATAGGTCAGAGCTATGACCTCATCCTCCTCCAGATCCGGGTGCTCGACCGCGTTCATGTGTCGGACGATGTCGTGTGGCACCGACCCCCCCGTGTGCGTCGGATCTCTGTTCTGTCTGTTCTCAGCCCTGCTCTTACTCTTGGCGTCCCAACCTGGATCCGCAGCCCACCGATCTATCATCTCCCCCCATACACGGTGAGATATCCAATGTGGGGGATATCTCGTCATGTCCGTCATCGGGGCACCCACGGGCAGCGCCTTCTTCGCCCGGTCCCGTGCATCGTGGAGCCATCGGCGGTAATTCTTGCCGATGTAGGCAAAGAAAGCCTGCTGCCCCAGTACCTGCTGCTGAGGCGTGTCAAACGTGAACCCCTCCTGTAAGGCATTCAATAACACAAATTAACAACATAAAACAAACTGTAATTAAACATTTACTAACGCTGAAAAAAATACTTCACCGTACCAGCCACTCCTCCCATAAGGCCTCCCTCGCAGCGGCATCCCAGTCCTTCCAGTACAGGCGTGGCTCGAAGAATCGGCCCTTCACAAGAACGCCGATCTTCGTCCTCGCCTGAGCTTCCAGGATCCTGCCAAAGAAGTAAATAAATAAATTAATACAGTTCAAATATAAATTAACAGCCCAAAATTTTAAATATAAGGCATGAGGTGATATTTTTAGTACTTACAGGCCCTCCTGCGTGAGCGTAACTCTCTGTTTACGCTGGGGGTCGATGCGTACCCCGCGTGTCGGACCACGGCCTCGTCGAGATCCTACAAAACACAGACATTAATACAGTTCAAATATAAGGCT
Organism: Escallonia herrerae; assembly: GCA_033070095.1. Lineage (NCBI taxonomy): Eukaryota > Viridiplantae > Streptophyta > Magnoliopsida > Escalloniales > Escalloniaceae > Escallonia > Escallonia herrerae. Next base: position 680,105 of record JAVXUP010000100.1, on the reverse strand, counting down.
AGCAAAAATGTACGAAACACCGTTATCAACTATACCTGAGGTAGAACCCACGGAAGATGGAGAATGCACGCGCGTGTGGGATGAATCTGCGTCGGGCTGGGGCGACGGCTCGAGCTGGGGCAACGGCTCGAGCTGGGGCTGGGGCTGGGGCGATGGCGACGGCTGGGGCTGGGGCCCCATCTGCTGTTCATGATCACTCTGTGCCTCGTCATCAGTAGGCAATGACGAGGTGGGACCCACCGGGGAGGAAGCAGCTCGGCGTCCAACCCGGCCACGAATAGCCCGTATCCTATCCATATCTGACTTCATATAGATAAATTACAAAGACATTAACACGTTAAAAATAATAATTTGGCAAAAATCATCATCGGCACAATAGCTATATATATACATATGAACGGATGTGCAAAAACACATCATTAAACACCAAGTTCTAAAAGTTCTACTACATTTTTCCCGTGATGTTACAACATTACAAGTCAATCATTTTCAGTTTGTGAATCATCTTCATCACTTTCCCCGCCGTCCTCTTCTTCGTGGGACTCGTCGTCCTCTTCATCTTCTAATTCATCCTCTTCATCAGTAGACTCGGTCACATCATCTCCAACACTTTCCACGTCTTCCGCGTCATCATCTACGACTTCTTCTCCAACAAGAAGTGTTGTTGGAAGAGGAAGATCGTCCTCCTCGTTGTTGACCTCAACAAGGAACAAGACACGTGGTTGGTCGGCTTGAAAGGAGTCTAGCTCACTGTCATATGTCACGGGCAATTTCTTGGACTTGATAGTTGTATACCAATGAGATTTGGGATTGGCGACGTCCTCCGCGTAAAAGACTTGTACAGCTTGACTAGCAAACACAAAGGGCTCGTCTGATGCAAGTCTTGACTTGACATTGACATCTACAATCCCTTGAGAGCTAACACGGATTCCTCTACTGCATGTGACATCGAACCACGTACACTTGAACATTACCAGGTAATTTTGGGAACCCAGATATGTTAGCTCAACAATCTCATCTAGCTCTCCGTAAAAATCCATGCAATTCTCGGCATAACAGTCGCCGTTGACCAAGACTCCACTGTTTTGGGTTTGTTTTGTTCGGTCATCATCTTTTACGTTAAACCTAAACCCGTTGATGATATAGCCTCCGTAACAGGATGTTTGTTTGTTAGGGCCTTCGGCTAGTAATTTCAAGCAGGAGGCCACTGGTCTATCCATTGACTGAACCTATTGTAGATGACGGTAAAAATTAAGGATAAATCAGTATACTAATTGGCCACAGAACTGTATATAACACATAATATAATTTCGTTAAACAATCTTACACGGATTTTGAACCACTGTACAAATTGTGATTTCCGATGAGATTCAAGTCCAGCGGGATCAGTGATTAAAGATTCTGCATCGAACTCACTGCAAACCAATATAGTTGACTCACTTAACACACACTTTCAATTATGTACAGCAATGTAAGTGAATTAAGACTTTAACTTACTCAACGAATGCCGAAACTTCATCGCAATTTAGAAGGGCATATATTGTTGCAGCACTGTACTCTTCATCCATTAGCCATCGAGTATACGTTCGGCCGAACAGACTCCCTGGCTGCTTGAATATTGACAATTGCCCTTCCAAATTTGTGCTTGCTCCGGGGTCATTTCGGCCTAGTTGATTTAACCTTGTACCAACATCAGGCCCGAAATATTGACTACAAAAGTTTACAAGTTCTTCCATTACGTAAGCCTCCGCAATTGAGCCCTCAACCCGAGCCTTATTACGGACTTTTTTCTTTAAATGGAACATGAACCTAGAAGTTTAGCGAATCGAGTTAGGTGGAATATGAATGATAACAAATGTCGCATTAAGTGTAAACGAACAACTGTAACAATTTAAGGATTACCTCTCGAAGGGATACATCCACCGATATTGCACCGGTCCACCCATCTTAGCTTCATATGCCAAGTGAACAGGCAGATGCTCCATTGAATCAAAGAACGAAGGTGGAAAGATTTTCTCTAGCTTGCAAATCGTCACCACAATGTTCTTCTCAAGCACTTCCATGTTACTCACCCGGATCGTAGAAGAGCATATATCTCGAAAGAAATGAGATAATTCAGTCAAAGTCTCGCAAACAACCCGTGGCAACAGTCCCCGGAAGGCAATAGGAATGAATCTCTCCATGAATACATGGCAGTCATGACTCTTCATCCCTTGGAACTTGCATTCCGATACATTGCAACAATGAGATATGTTGGACGCAAACCCATCCGGAAGCTTCAAATTCTTAACCCACTGACAGACCTTCTCCACTTGTTTCTTGTCTAGACAGTAAGGTGCTTTTGGAAGTATGGTCCTCCCACTGACTGTCCGAGGATGCAATTCACGGTGTACACCCAACTGTTGTAGATCCCTTCTCGCTTTAAGGTGATCTTTTGATTTGCCCTTGACATTCATCACTGTGTTGAACACATTATCAAAAACGTTCTTCTCAATATGCATCACATCCATGTTGTTTCGGATAACGAGCGTCCTCCAGTAGGCTAACTCCCAGAACATACAAAATTTTCTCCAGTTGTGCTCTTTCCCGAACCTTGCAATCTTCTGATCCAACACACCCTTACCGTGTGGTATGTCAGTATCAAGTGCCTCCAGGTGTGAGAGTACTTCTTCACCAGATGGGTAGTCCAGTGTGACAACCTCACGCTCGATTGTCCCGTCAAATTTATCCTTCTGCCTACGAAACTGATGGCCCGGTGGCAAAAGCTTACGGTGACATCCGAACCACGAGGCCTTTTCACCGTGCTTTAACGTATGACCAGGGTTCACTCCCATACAAGCAGGGCATGCTAGCTTCCCATGTGTGCTCCAGCCACACGTCATTCCCAATGCGGGGAAATCATGTATAGTCCACATCAAAGCAGCCCTCATTTGAAAATTTTGTTTAAGGGATGCATCATATGTTTCGACTCCATGATTCCATAACTGTTTTAACTCATCAATCAACGACCTTAAATACACATCTATGTCCTTACCAGGGCTCTTCGGCCCCGGAATAAGCAACGACAAGAACACATACGGCTTCTTCATGCACATGCCTGGTGGAAGGTTGTAAGGGACAATAATAACAGGCCAACATGAGTAAGGCGTGGTAGACTGACCGAAAGGGTTGAACCCATCGGTTGCCAGACCAAGTCTAACATTCCGAACTTCTTGAGCAAAGACTGGATGCCTGCGGTCAAACTCCTTCCACGCCTCTCCATCAGCTGGGTGTGTCAGCACATTGGCATCGTTGCTGCGAGTCTCACGGTGAGCCCTCATATGTTCAGCCGTATTGGAGGAGTAGTACATTCTCTGAAGCCGTGGTGTGATCAGAAAATATCGTAATATCTTCCATGCAATGTTTTTCTTCTTCCCTTTGTCCGGTTTGTACCTCGAATGATCACATACTGGACACCGTGACAAATCCTTATTCTCTTTCCAAAATAACACACAATCGTTATTGCACGCATCTATCCGGTCATAGCTCAACCCAAGTTTCCTCATCATCTTCTTCGCGTCATAGTACGACGGCGGTATCTTTTCACTTTCGGGCAGTATTTCTTTGATTAAGGTAACAAACTCGTTAAAACCTTTCTCACTCAGCCCGTGGTCTGATTTCAACTGTAATAACCTACTAACCGCAGACAGTCGTTTGTGTTTCGGAGCTCCATCCCACAGCGGCTCTTCCGCAGCTCTCAACAACTCATAAAACTAATGAGCCCCCTCGTTCGGCGGTTGTGGACTGTCGTCACCCCAGTCAATATTAGCATGCCCAGCATCCATAATCATATCTCGGTAATCATATCGTGCCTCCTTCCTAACTTCAGTTTGACTAGTCGGGTTGGACGACAATACTATCGTTTTCCCGTGCTCCGTCCACCTTGTGTATCCACCCATAAAACCGTACCAACGAAGATGCCATTTTACTTCAATTCTTTTTCTCCAGGGCAACAACTCACATCTACCGCACGGACACCTTATCTTATCAAGGTCAACATGTGTAGGATGCGCATAAGGCGAAGTCGAGAAATTCGCCAACGCGACACTCAAAATCTTCAGCATTCTTCCTTTTCATCCAACTTCGACCGACTGACATGATGACTGAATTATCGTACTATATACCACCTTCAATTATGACCAGTGATTAGGCATTGCCGATGTAAATATGAATGCATGAATGTTACAACATGTCTACATATTTCCCCTCCACTCTTCAATAGGTAGTGGTCCTATCCCATTCAGAAAAGCACATGTTTATAAAACAGTTTTTAACTCATGCTTAATCCCATGTCTGTGAAAAATTTGACAGCACCTCCTCGCATTTCTCCAAGTACACGACATCAATTAGGTGTTCTAACATTCATCTAACCTTGCTCAAGAAGGTTTGACGGATGTTAGAAAACCAGATCTGTATGCACCCGGAGAAACACACGAGAACGTGTACCAAATATCCACGACATAGAACACAAAGCCTGAGTCAAAACACTGTTTTATAAACAATTAGCTTTTCCAAATTGTCCAAACTGGACATCCAAAGGCTTATTACAAAGCATTACTTTGTAATGAGTACCTTTGAATGGGAACTAAGGGTTTCTATGCATGCATGTGTTCAGAAATTGATAACATATGCAAGAATCTTTCCAAAATATCAAAACTGCAGAAAGATCGTTATTTAGTCCTAATTACGGTTATTTAGTCCTAATTAGGGTTTAATTGTACCGAGTAGTGTTGATTAGTCCTAATTAGCGCTAATTAGGCTTAATTGGGTTATGTTAGTGCAAATTACGACTAATTAGGCTAACTATAATCAATATGCGCATAATTGGGTTCATTTTGGCTAATTTGGGATAATTACAGCTATTTTGATTTTCATTAGGTTCTTAAGGTTAATTAAAACTAATTAGGCTCGTTAGAGCTAATTAATTAGGGTTAATTGATTTATTAAAAAAATTATTTTTAAAAGTCGGACACCGTCGATCTGACGTGGTGTCCGTGTCTGCGCTAAGTAATAGGTATCTCAATCCAATTGAGTCCCATCCTCCGTCAACAATCTCAATTCTCAAATGCCGCCCAATGCAATAAAAATTAACAAAAATCACACATTCAATCCAATTGGGTCCCATCCTCCGTCAATAATCTCAATATCTCAAATGCTCAATGCACAATTAACAATCTAAAATCATCAATTAACAACCTAAAATCATCAATTAATAATCGCAATTACTTCAAATGCACAGCTAATAACCTAAAATCATCAATCAACAACCTAAAATCACAGATCAATAATCACAATTCTCAAATACACAATTAACAACCTAAAATTATCAAACAAATTATCAATGTTCAAATAGGAAAAAATTGTTCAAAATGCACATATCTGATGCGCTTGAATTATTTCAATTTAGGGTTCGATTATATTAGGACATTCAATTTAGGGTTCGATTAGTTTAATTTAGGGTTCGGTTCGATCACGGACATTCAATTTAGGGTTCAATTTAGGTTTCAGTTGGATTAGGGCATTCAATTTAGGGTTCAATTAGGGGTTAATATAGGGTTCGATTCGATTAGGGCATTCAATTTAGGGTTCGATCGATTAGGGCATTCAATTTTGGGGTTTAATTAGGGTTCAATTACTTCAATTTAGGGTTCAATTAGGGGGTTCTATTGATTCAATTTAGGGTTTGGTTGATTTGGGGCATTCAATTTAGGGTTCAATTAGGGGGGTTCAATTATTTCCATTTAGGGTTCGGTTGGATCAGGGCATTCAATTAGGGGTTCAATTACAATTAATTGGTTCAATTAGGTTGAATCGGGGTTCATAACAATTAATTGGTTAAGTTAGGGTTAATCAGGTTTAATTGGGGTTAATTCGTTCAATTAGGGTTACGCGGAGTTAATTACTGTTAATTGGGTAGTTTAGGTTGAATCGGGGTTCATTACAATTAATTGGTTCAATTAGGGTTCATCAGGTTTAATTGGGGTTAATTCGTTCAATTAGGGTTACGCGGAGTAAATTACTGTTAATTGGTTAGATTAGGAATAATTACGGTTTGATTAGGAAAAATTGGGAACAAATTAAGGATAGTTAGGGTTTATCCGGGCTAATTATGCTTTAATTAGGGTTTAGAATTTAAGGTTAACCGGTTCAAACAGGTTTAATTGGAGCTAATTACGATTAATTGGTTCAATTAGGGCTAATCAGGGCTAATTAGGGTGTATTGGTTCAATTAGGATAAATCGGGATTAATTAAGGCTAATTGGTTAGATTAGGTTGAATCGGGGTTCATTATAATTAATTGGTTCAGTTAGGGTTAATCATGTTTAATTGGGGTTAATTCGTTCAATTAGGGTTACGCGGGGTTAATTACTGTTAATTGGTTAGATTAGGGATAATTACGGTTTGATTAGGGTTAATTTTGTTCAATTAGGGTTACTTGGGAACAAATTAGGGATAATTAGGGTTTAATCGTTACAATTACATTACAACAAATTAAATACAATACAATACACTACAAAAAATTAAATTTAATTACATTTCAACAAATTAAATTCAATTACATTATAGCAAATTAAATACAATTACATTACAATAGATTAAATACAATTACATTATAACAATAGATTTAATGCGATAAATAATTTCTAGCATACAATTACATTATAACAACAGATTAATTTATAGCATACAATTACATTATAACAACAGATTAATTCAATATGATAAATAATTTCTAACCGGGAAAAAAAGTGAGTTCAGGTAGTGGTGGTGCGAGGCGGATGATGACAGTGGCACACGGAAGGCAGCGGCAGAGGGTGGTGGTGCGGTGGAGGGGGAGGAACTGTGGCGATGGTGGTGCAACTGTGAGGTGGCTGTGGCAGTAGTGGGGTTGCTGCGGGGCGGCGAGGTGGCAATGGGGACGACAAATCTGAGAGGAGAGGGAAGGGCGGTGTGGTGGTGGCGGGGGGGCTGGTCGCCAGCGTGGGGGGCTGGTGGGGAGGGACGGAGGCGGGGGCCTGTCGCCGACGTGGGGGCTGGTGGGGAGGGACGGAGGCGGGGTCCTGTAGCCGGCGTGGGGGGCTGGTGGGGAGGAAAGACGGGGAGAGAGAGATAGAGAAATCTGGGTATTTAAGAACACATTTAGCGACAGACATGTCCCGTCGCTAAAGATTCGTCGGTAAAACCATTTAGCGACGGTTTATACCGTCGTTAAACGTCCATCGGGAATGGTTTTACCGACGGATTAATCCGTCGGTAAAATATTTTTTTGGACAACGTTTTTACCCACGGAAATTCTGTCGCTGAAAACACCTTTAGCGACGGAACGACTTCCGTCGCTAAAAGTCCATCGCTAAAACCCTTTTTTCTTGTAGTGTCACACCTAGAGGCACTTCATACTAACATACTATACGGCAAGGTTATGCTGGATCAGAAGATTCCAGGATACAGGAAAGAGCACAACTGGAGGAAACAATATATTTTCTAGGAGTTAGACTACTGGAGGACACTCATTACTTGAAACAACATGGATGTGATGCACATTGAGAAGAATGTTTTCAATAATGTGTTCAACACAGTGATGAATGTTAAGGGGAAATCGAAAGAAGACCTTAAAGCGAGAAAATATCTACAACAGTTGGGTATATGCCGTGAAGTGCCTCCTCAGACAGTCAGCGGGAGGACGATACTTCAGAAGCACCTTATTGCCTAGGCACGAAACAAGTGGAAAAGGTCTATAAGTGGGTTAAGAATTTAAAGTTTTTGAATGGGTATGCGTCCAACATATCTTGTTTATACAATTTATCGGAGCGTAAGTTTTAAGGGATGAAGAGTCGCGACTGTCACTTATTTATGAAAAAATCCATTTCTATTGTCTTCCGGTGACTGTTGCCAAGGTTTGTATGCGAGACTTTGACAAAAATATTTCATTTCTTTCGAGACATATGTTCTTCTAGAATCCAAGTAAGTAATATGAAGGTACTTGAGAAGAATATTGTGATGACAATTTGTAAGCTGGAAAAAATCTTCCCACCGTCATTCTCTTATTCAAAGGATTTTCCTGTTCACTTGGCATATAAAGGTAAGATGGGTATATTTGTGCAATATCGGTAGATATATCCATTCGAGAGGTAATCCTTTAACTCTATATTGTTCGTTTACACATAATGCAAATGTGTTACCATTGATATTCCACTTAACTCTATTCGTTAAACTTCTAGGTTTATGTTCCATCTGAAGAAAAATTTTTGTAATAAAGCTCATGTTGAGGGCTCAATTACTGATGCTTACATAATCGAAGAGCTTGTCAATTTTTGTAGCTAATATTTTGGATCTAATGTTGATACAAGGTTAAATCAACAAGGCCGAAATGAGCCCGGAGCCAGCACAAATTTGGAAGGGAATTTATCAATATTCAAATAGTTAGGTAGTCCGTTTGGACTAACCTATACTCTGTGGCTAATGGATGAAGACTACAGTGCTGCAGCAATATATGCCCTTCTAAATTGTGATGAAGTTTTAGCATTCGTTGAGTAAGTTATTGTCTTCAAGTAATTATTATAAATGCTTGAAAATGTGTGATCAGCGGGTTAACTATATCGGTTTGCAGTGAGCTCGTTGCAGAATCTCTAATCACTGATCCCGCTGGACTTGAATTTCATCGAAAACTGCAATTTGTTGAGTGGTTCAGAAGATGTGTAAGTCTTTAACCAAAATATATATACGATGTTCTATGTATAGATATATGGATTATTAGTATGCTAATTTATCCCTAATTTTCACCGACTTCAATACTAGGTTTAATATGTCGACAAACTAGTAGACTCCTGCGTGAAAGAACTAGCGCAAGGCCGTAGTAAACAAGCATCCAGTCATGGAGGCCATATCATCAATGGGTTTAGGTTTAACACAACAGTTGATGATCGAACAAAACAAATCCAAGACAATAGAGTCTTAGTCAATGGCGATAGTTACGAAGAGTATTGCACTGACTTTTAAGGAGAGCTAGATGAGATTGTTGAGCTAACATATCTATGTAGCCAAAATCACTTGGTATTGTTCAAATGTACTTGGTTTGACATCAATGCAGTAAAGGAATCCACGCTAGCTTGCAAGGGATTGTAGATGTCAATGTTAAGTCAAGAATTGCATTAGATGAACCGTTTGTGTTTGCTATTCAAGTTGCACAGGTCTTTTATGCAGAAGACGTTACAAATCGTAAATCTCATTGGTATATAGTTATCAATTTTGAGAAATTACTCATCGCATATGAGGGCGAGGTAGAGACTTTTCAAGCCGACCAAGCACTTGTCTTGGTAGGTGTTGAGGTGAATAACAAGGAGGACGATCTTCCTCTTCAACCAACACATGATGTAGGAGAAGAAGTATAGATGATGTTGCGAAAGACGTAGAAAGTGTCGAAGATGATGAGCCTGAGGCTACTGACGAATAGGATGAATTATAAGATGAAGAGAATGACGAGTCCCAGGAGGAAGAGGATGATGAGTCCGACGATGATTCTCAAAATAAAGATGATTGACTTGTAATGTTGTCACATGCATTGTAATATGTAACTTGAATATTCCACTTAATGTTACGACATAACAAATTCATCTTCCCGGTGTGATGTGTACTTGATTACTCTGTAATAATACGTTAACTTACTCGTGTACTCGGTTCATATAGTGTTTCTACAATTAAACATATGTTAGCTTATGCGTATACTTGGTTCATATGGTGTTTTGGCAGTTTTAGTGTAATCGAAAGTATGTGATAGAAGTTTCCTGTTGTCATGATGTGTTAATTATTTCTTTGGACTTCCTCTATCCAAATTCAGTTAAGGATAGATTATGGGCCATTCATGGTCGCGATGGATGCCAAGCTGCGTCCACCTCTGTGGCTCCCACCTCGTCATTGCTCGTTGATGACAAGGCACATGGTACGAGCATCTGACAGGTGGGGCCCTAGCCCTATCCCCACGCCAAGTCCTCCCACCCGCACAAAATGGAGATATATAGAACCTTTTTAGGAAATAGTTAAAGAGATGGACATTAAATTTAATAAATATTGGGCATAATTGCCTTTTACTTTTTATATTGCCACTTCTTTGGATTCCTAGTTAAAGTTGCATGGTGCGAATGTCTCGATAGTAGAAATATCGAGGCTAATGTACTACACGGATGAGGCCACAACCAATCTCACAAAGAAAGTGAGCCCGATATTTTGAGGATCTATATAACCTACATAGAAATTCTGCTGATGTGCGTCGAGCTACATTGTTGGGTAGTAAAATATATTATGGGTCAAATCTTAAGAGCCCTGAACATCTAGTGAGAAGACAAGTACCAGTGGAAGGTACTTCTACTTTTGTAGGTTTGTCTCTTTAAATGAAAATTGATTTATATGCAAATTCTATTTATTATTCTTGTTTATCAATCGAAGTGCAGATAAATTTTAATCTGATAAGTCTTTGGAAAAAATATAAAAAATTTATTAAGTTTTATCACAAATTGCACGGGATGTACTACAGGTGCAAGCCTCTACGGTTGCTTCAGAGTCGGCATTTTCAGTGAGCGGGAGGGTGTTGGATGACAAGAAGAGTCATCTTAACCCCGTTGCTCCTCCTATCATCACTCGATTTATCTTGCTTGCAGTATTTTGCACACACACACACACACACACATATATATATATATATATATTTGATTCCAAGCCTGGATAAAAAGATAAGGGCCTATGAACAAATTTATCTAAAATTTAATTTTTCCGCAACATAAAACATGAATAAAAAGAATTAAAAAAAATATTTTTTATTCAGGTCTAGGCCTGTCTCTAGCCCAACCTTAAATTTAGGGCATAGGGTTTAGGCTTTGAAAGGGCCAAGATATCCCAAATTTGGGCCCGGCCCGTTTCGTACTGTCCGAAGCCCTATCCCTTTTCTGGCCCACTAGGCCTAGCTTGGGCCAGCCCAAGCCCAGCCCATTGACACCACTATGTGGAAGGGGTATCCCCCTCATTAGATCTCACCATTTGCATGGGGCAGATAGTTGATAAGCGAATCACTAATCCAGCATGTGAGACAAAGAGTAAGAGTGGGGGGGAGGGGAAGACATGATCATGATCCTACGCACATGGGGGGTCGGTGCCTCGTGACGTCGTTCTACACAGAAATACGGCTGAGCACCCGAACCTGGAGCCAGATGAGGTACGTGCTCTGACGTACACTCGGACGCACATGAGGAAGAAAGATAAGGATGATGCATATCAGGCACGAGTCTTCATTTAAGATTTTTTCGGCAGATCGATGTAAGTTACAAATTGATTTGTTTACGTTAAATTTTTGGCTATGTATTCGATGTATGTTGCCTTAATGTCTTCAATGTTGGTCACTATTTTGTCGGCCTCGTGAGAACAGATCAGGGGATCCAGGCAGCAGTCCGACCAGCCATCAGCGTCCATAAGTATGGAGGTGAGTACCAGGGGTTTGAGGCAGTGGCTGGATACACCGGGTGTCATCACTCGGCCGAAAGAACGCCTCCATGCTTGCCTAGAATGACTACACATGCTGTGATAGGAGCGTCCCCACCCCCTGCTGCCCTTTCATAGATGCAGACAACACACCCGCAGAGCGACAGTTACACTCGGACGATATTCATCACATTATGAATGAGGTGTTCTGGATGATCAGCACACGGAGGATCAGGTACAAACACTATATACAATTATTAAACACCATATACGATTACTATTCAGATTAAAGCGTCTGTGCCTTTACATGCTGGGCACTACTGCTGGATATATCGAGCCGGATCCGAATGACAATACCCCCATGACGAGGACGATCAGCAGGATCTAGATCTGGGTCTCGACGAGCACTGAGCAGTTCCCTTTTTCCCCTCTCTTCCTTTCGTGGACTTGTACTCCCCTCCCTCCCCTATTTGTATCCTCGTCCCACTTCTATCCTCGCTCCATCATATTTGGTTCAGAATGAACAGTATTGTATAATTTTTATGCTTAATTAGTAGAGTTTTGATTGTTGAATAAATATATTGTGTTTTAGGGTTCAATAATTACTAATGGATTAGTAATTATTTAACCATGACGTGGATTGAGAGAATATGGGTTAGAATTTAAGTTACAAGTTTTGGGTATTAAAAAAATAAAAACAATTAAGAAAAAATTATACTTTTAACGACGCATTTTATTCCGTCACTAAAACATGTGTACCTTAAATCTTTTAGTGACGGTATATATTAACGACTGGGACTTTTAGCGATAGAATATCCATCGTTAAATGTCCATCAGTTTTTCCCATGAACTTTTAGCAATGGAACAAAGTCTGTCGCTAAACATTTTTTTCAAAATTATTAATGTTAAAAAAAATCAAACCAAAATACGAAAATTATCTTTAGCCAAGGAAATAAATTTACAGTCTCGTGGCTAAAGTTGATTTTTTTGGCCACAAATTTTCAAATTCTGTCGCTAAACTTTTAGCGACGGGGTTAATCCCAGGAGACTTTGAGCAACTTGGTGTCTGTCGTTAACAGTTTTTTTCGACGAGATTGGGACTTTTAGCAACGGGATTATCCGTTGCTAAAAGTCCCTTTTCTTGTAGTGCTAGCTCTTCACACTAAGCCTCTGTACCCAACTCTTCACTACCAGCTTGTGTAACCAATCTTTCACTAGTAGCATTGCTTGGACTTTCTAGATTAATCTTAAGCTGCTACCACTCCTTGACCCCTGTGTTCTGGGTCTTACACCCACATTAGCCCATCTGACCACATTATCCCCTTCGACCATATTACCTTCATATCAAGTTCAATAACCACATTAGACTCCATACTCTATTTCATCCCTAATTGACTCTCAAGCTCATCCATCTTTTCATCCATTAACAAATTTTCTAGATATACTCCTGCTTGCCCCGGTCACCTATGAAGTTTTCCAATGCCAAAATATTTTATTCTACAAGCATCTGCAGTAGTCCATTGTCAAGGTTCAACCTGGATTTCTTATAGTAATAGTTCATATACCCAATAGCTCCTACACTTTCGGCTATGCTATCAATCTCAGTAAGACTTGACAGGTCAAAGTTACAATAGTCAAAGTAGTCCATATTACAAGGGAAACAAAACTTGTGTGGAATGTTCTTAAACTGACCTATAATGCAATTTTATAGTCAAGAATGTAGAAGTATGATCTGAAATCAAACACAACAAACACAAACATCCAAAATCACAAATTAACTACTGCACAAATACAAAATGACCACTGCAAAAAACAAATACAGGTCAGACACTATTGCCTGCCCCAGATAAATACGCACCATTGTTCTACCAATAAACAATAGGCACAAAATCTAAAAGAAACAGGAAAATCAAAAAATAGCCTTACTTTATTCAGCACTACAATTAGTCAATACCATAATGGTTCAAAAATCAATACTTTAATTCAGTAGTATATTCTCAAAACCATAGTTTAATCAGAGAAAATAAAAAGGGCCATTTCAAAAAACTAACCGTAAATGGGCTTGTCGCTGTCCCTTTCCTCGGGGTTCCCAACTCATGTTCAATCTTCCCCGCAATCGGATCTTCAAGGTAGAGGCCCTCAATCTAGGGTTCTAGTTTTCTGGGAAGTGATTACACTTTCTCTCTCTTTACCCTCTTCTCTCTTTTGTTCTCTGTTCAAGTGAACCCTTGTACGGTTTCACATTCGGTTAACCGAGGGAAAGGGATAAGAGAATGGACAATTATTCCCATGCCAAAATGCCATATGAGCTGTACATGCAGACTTAATTAACGACCAAACATAAATAGACGTCCAATTTAGTACTTCTTTGCAATTGTTTTGTCAATTATAAGAAAATTATAGCCAAAGTTAAAAGAGTGAACCACAAATATGTAAATATTACAGGGGACGGGTTTTGTTTAACCCTAAAAACTAAAACACCAAAGTGAAAGTCAACATATTTCTTGTAGTTAAGATCAATGTTATTTCCTTTGAAAAAGAGAAGAAATTTAGCATTCCATGAGACTATTCTTTGGTTAGGTTTCTACTTATATCCTCTGATGTGTCCGATGTAGAGGAGAGTGCGTAGGTGACAGGCGTCGCTGTGCATTTGTAAAACGGAACTCAAGCTGAACTGATTTTCTCGGGAAAGTTCAATACAAACGTATCATTGGATTTTCTTGGAAAGTGGGTGCATGCAAGCAGTGTGAGAGCTGTCCAGATTGTCGCCATCTGAATTTAAGCCTCCCTGGTTTATCCTTGCTTACTTCCTACTTCCAGTCGGCACTGCACTGTCTTTCTCTGCATGCAGTGGCTCCCAAAACTAACACATTATATATGTGTGCCTGTGCCATGTATGCGTGCAACTATACGACTCTGTGTGGGTGCGGGTGTCGCTGTGTGAGGAGGGAAGGGCGAGATTTGGGAAGAGTGTGAAGCATGGCAGTGGACTTGAGGCAAGTGATGGCAGCTTTCCTTACGGTATCCATGTTCATGATGTTTGGAAACATGATCAAGCGTGACCATTTTGATTCGGCTCTAGTAAGTAAACCCCCCATCTCTCACAACCTCCCACCGTATCTGGGCTTTGAGCTTGACGATTGTGATTCTATTGTGTGTTTACTCCTAATTTTGTGCAGTTTTTTTTTAATTTTTATCATGCTATCTAAGAGAGGGTTATATACCTTTTTCTCTTTTGTTCTTCGTTGACCAATTCTCAGGCAAGGCAGCGAACGTTTGATGCATGCCTCTTTCCAATTTCTTCACGGCATTTGAATGAATTTTGAATTCAGTATATCAAACTTCAGAAAAAAAATGTCAAGGAAAGTTAGAGGTGCCAAACCATAGTTGTGTTCATTAGACTTGTATCAGTTTGATGTTGAAATCTCTGAAACGGAGTATGTGTTGAAATTTTGGGGCACAAACATGGATTAATGTAGATGGAGGAACATACTCCTGGGTGGCTTATATGGTTATTCTTGGTGGCTTAGGTGTCTTATTTGATCATTCTTGATGGCTTATGTTTAAGACCGTTAAAGTTTGCGGTAATGGCTACACAAAATATGGTACAAGAGATAGTTCGCAGACAAAGGAAGACACAATAAATGGCCTCAAGACCATCATATTTGACTTTGATTCTAGCCTTACAGGATAGCTCTAGTGATCATTGAATACTTCTTGAGTCGAATCTTCTTGTTCCAACCACGACATAAGTTATTTCTATTAGACTATTTAGTGTGTCTTCTCCGCACTCTATCTATCCATTTTTCCTACCATGATCATCATTATAAAATCGCACGCACTCAATAATGTCACTTGTATGTAACTTGTTTTTTAGATCTGTTAATTCATTATTGACACCATCGTTCTTAAAAGTTTGGAACAATTGCAGATAAAACTCTGTACTTTGAGGGCGGGTGCACATTTCATCTTAAAGTTTTGCATTCGGCACAATTCACCTCAAGCTTATCAATTTATGTGCAATTCACATAGTTAGGGCCGGAATCCCATTTTTCGGACACCTATTAATTATCCAATGTTGAAATAGTAACTTCCACCGTCTCTTTTCACCTCAGCAATTACATCAGCTTCCCTAATCACATGGCAGCCACATCATACAGGCCCACCACCACCACATTCATACGACCAACAAACCCCTAAAATCATCGTCACCACGTGAACTGCCATAGCCAACACATCAACCGCGACAACTCAACCCACCACTTCCGGCCAAATCATTCCATACACGATCAACGCCTATCTGAAATGTCTTTCCATCGCCGGCCAAAATCATCTCCTCTTTCAAGCCACTTGAACAAACCGTGGTGGTCGGACCATGAAGACGGTGGTGGTTATACCAAGAAGATGGGGGTGGTGAGCAATGTAGACGGCGAAGACAAGCTTCATCGGATCTAGTTGATTAATCCATTCCCTGATCTAAGCAGAACTAGGTGATAAGTTCTAATAAAACAATAGAGAGCCGTAGTTAATGGAGAGGACATAAGGTTGCTGAAGATGATAATGAGAGGTTCCTGCAAAGACTTAGGAATCGACCTGATAATTAAGTCACTCTCACGAATACAAAACCACCGCTGCCGCCGTCGCCATGTGTCTGAGCCACCTCCTTGGCCCCTTCTTTGTGGCTTTGGGTTTTGACAGTCAAAGACTTTTTTTGGGTTGGGCAGTGGTGATGTGGTTTGCCTAGGTGGAGCATTATGATTTGGCCAAATTTTCATGGGGTGGCCAATGTATTTGGCAAGGTGGATTGGAGCTCTGAATTTGCCACTGAGAAATGGCAGACATCCAGATTTACAACGCTCCCTCACGTGTATCTCTCAACTGTTTTTCTACTCAAAGAAGGACTCTTCTTTAATTGCCTACCCAAAGAAAGACTATCCTCTCTTTCCTACTCAGAGAAGGAATCTTCTATCTTGGCCTACTCAAAGAAGGACTCTTCTCTCTTGGCCTACTCAAAGAAGGACTCTTCTCTCTTGCCGTTAAATACAATACAAGGCACATTACTTATACTTGGAGAAAGCAGTGATCTTCTCTCCCCAACCAATGTGGGACAAGATGTCATATATACTAAGGGCCAAGTTGCAACCTTCTTTGAGTAACCGATGTGGAACATAAATACAAGACATATATCAACAATCTCTACCTTGGCTTGTATTAACAAACCACTCCATGATAAAAGTGTAATATGTCTTTAATACCTTCTTTAGGTATTCCACCTTGCATCCCCTTTAAAGGTAGGAATGCACTCCACCTTGAACTCAGCAAGAAAGAAGATGAATCAAGTTCAAGCAATGCTTGAACTTCTCTGTCGTGATTGTCTTTGTGAGCATATCAACTGCGTAGGTCCTAGGCCCCATCTGCCACTCAAAGTAGCATAGTGTCAATCCTTCGTCCAGCTGTAACACAGTAATCCCCTTACGTGTGTTAGCCCCATCCTTGGACACCAACGGGATCATCCACTCCGGTTGGCCTTCTTTACCTACTATCATCATCATCACCCTGCAATATGGATTGAGCGCAGTGCTCAACTTCTTCATGAAGTCCATCCCAAGCACCACCCCAAGCTCATCCATGTCGATGATGTTGAAGTCCTTCTTCCCTGTTCATCTGTCGATCCTCAAATCGACGTTCTTGACGACTCCCTTGTGCGGGCAAACCTCCCGTAATGATGACCTGCACCGTAGAAGCATCCTCCTCTAGGCCCCCCATGAGCCTTGTAGTCACGAGAGTCACCCTGCTTGCGACTTCCCTCATGCTTCTTCTCCCTTTTGTAATGGCGGCAATGTCCCTCGTCCTCACTCCGCTCATCATCGGTTACCTTGGGCGAGCCACTCTTCGACCTACCGTGTCCCCCACCTTTGGCATGCTGGTGCCTTGGAGATCTCGTCCTCTCATGTTGCTCGAAGTCTCCTGACCTCTCGAAAATTACAATGGCAGAAGCCAAGTCATGAGGCTCCCTTCGCTGCAACTCTGTGGCAACCCAATACTACAACCCGTCAACGAAGAAGCATAATCAATGCCTCTCTGACATCTCCGGTATTTTGAGCATCAAAGTCGAGTACTCCTTCACATACTCGCTGATGCTCCCTTCTGCCTCAGCCGTCCAAGGTTTATCATTGACGCTATCCAGTTAGAACTGCCTTTGTAGTTCACGCTTGAACTTCTCCTACGTTTTGATGTCGCACCCATCTGTATAGCGACGCCTCCACCATAAGGCAGCTGTATCGTTAAGGTACATGACCATCGTCTGGACCTTCTCTTTCTCGTCGTCGATGTCGAGTACTTCAAAGTATAGCTCCAAGTGCCAAAAGAGGTTATCCACCTACCTCGCCTCTCTCGTTCCATCGTACGATCTCGGCTCTGGCATTTTCTTTCCCCCTGGCTGCACCACGATACACCCCTGCCTCATAACTCTTGTAAGATCCTTCTTACAAGCAGCTAGTTCTTCTTGGAGCTCCGTGACTTGTCCCTTGAGGTCCTTGTGCTGTTGCACCTCCCATTTGGTGAAATGGGCGACCCTCTTCTTGATCAAGTCATCTAACTCCTTCACGAACACATCGACTTTTCGTTCCAGCACAGTTAATCGACTGTCTACCTCCAAGTCATCTAATCTATTGAAGATTAGCTCCACCTGACTTGTGACAGTCCGCTGCAAGTGCTCTCCAAGTGCCTCGAGCTCGCTCCTCATGTAGGCATCCCCTGTTGCACTGCTCAAATCCTTTACCGTGCTCTGCCATATGCCAAAATTTGTCTTCCCATCGAATTGTCAAGGGCATACTTCATGGTCATGTTGTCTACATATTTATCCTCTCAAATCGATTTCAATTTTGCCCAAAAAATATACCTAGAAGCTCTGATACCACTTGTTACGAAATCGCTCTAGATAAATATGTATAGAACACGATAACCAGATAAGAAAACACAAGAAATATGAGAGAACTCAAATCCACTTTGCACAAGTCAGATTTACAACGCTCCCTCACGTGTATCTCTCAGCTGTTTTCCTACTCAAAGAAGGACTCTTCTTTAATTGCCTACCCAAAGAAAGACTATCCTCTCTTTCCTACTCAGAGAAGGAATCTTCTATCTTAGCCTACTCAAAGAAGGACTCTTCTCTCTTGGCCTACTCAAAGAAGGCCTACCCAAAGAAAGACTCTTCTCTCTTGTCGTTAAATACAATACAAGACACCTTACTTATACTTAGAGAAAGCAGTGATCTTCTCTCCCCAACCAATGTGGGATAAGATGTCATATATACTAAGGGCCAAGTTGCAACCTTCTTTGAGTAACCAATGTGGGACATAAATACAAGACATATATCAACACACACATTGAAAGACTTGAGGAGAATTCTGCCAAAATTGAATATTTAAGGTGAAATGCGCATCCGCTTTCAAAATAAACGGTTCTATGCCCAAAAATATTTGACTTCCATCCAACTCCGTCCACTTCTAGACTAATTGGAGTTGAAAAAGACTACAGTTTGAGATGATGATTTTGAACATTTAGAAACTAAGATACTCACGCTGGATTTGATTGACGCTTAGGGTAGAGTTTTGAGATTAGACTTACAAGGTATCATATATTCACACTACCGCATAAAACGCCGAGACTAAATCTCTGAACTACATTATTTAGCTCAACAATTCGAGACATTAGTTGAAAATAACTCCAGCGTAGTCTGAAGATTGCAAATTATGTTCATTGGCCGACACAACAGTTTAGACAAATTAAGCATATGGTGTTTTTACTTGGGCTAATTACACCCATGTCCCTAAGGTTTAGGGGTAATTACACGCGAGGACACAAAGTTTCAAAATGTAACACTTATGTCTGTTGACAAACGGAATACAAAAATACTTAACGGTTCTGACAAAAAGACCAAGTTGCCCCTAAATAAAAGTTGAAATCCTGATTTGCCCCTGGGACCACCCGCCAACCCCCTCCCCCTTCCCCCAACCCCATTCCTGCACCACCCCTTCGCATATGCCTCCCTGTCGCCTGTGCCTCCCCCTTTCCCTTCCCTTTCCACTTCTCCAAACTTTATCTCCAGATCTGCCGCCCACTCCCTCACCCCACGCCACCGGCAGCCCAAGCCCCCTCCCTCGCCCTACGCCGCCTGCAGCCCAGCCCCGTCCCTCCCAAGCCCCACCTCGCCGCCACTGCAACAGATCCCCCCACTGAGCAAGCCGCAGCATCGGGAGCCCCCTCTCCCCTCCGTCGTCACCCTCAACTGCATCGAGGACACCACCTTGAATGTCCTCCTCTGGTCGATCGCCTTCGTCGTCGGTCTGCCGGATCTTTCAGGAATCGGACGGATCCGGCTCCTCGTCGATCTCCACCGACAGATTGGTTGTGGTCGTCGTCGTTAGCCATTGATTAAGGCGGCGAGTTGGATTTGTTGGGTCACCGATTGAGGTGGAGAAGGGGAAGTGGGATGGGGGAAGAAGATAGGAGAAAATGGCTGCCGGCGGGGAAGGGACGGCGGGGAAGGGAATTGCCGGCGGTGAAGTAATGGCATTTAAAAAACCCTAATTTGAACAAATGGAACCCTAATTTGAAAAATGAAACCCTAATTTGAACAAAGTAACCCTAATTTGAAAAATTAGGGCCTTGAAACCTTAATTTGCAAATTAGGGTTTCAACAAAACCCTAATTTGCAAATTAGGGTTTCAAAACCCTAATTTGCAAATTAGGGTTTCAAAACCCTAATTTTAATTTTTTTAAAAATATTCAGTATATACAGTACAAGGGGCAGTATCGTCATTTTAAAAATACGTATTGAAGACATCATAAAAAAAATACACTTTTTGGACGGAACCCTGACGGATGGACACGGGTGATACATTTGAAACACTTTTGGTCACGGAATGTTACATTTTGAAACTTTGTGTCCTTAACTGTAATTACCCCCTAACCTCAGGGACATTGGTGTAATTAGCCCTTTTTACTTTTAGAACCTGTTAATTGCTTCTCACTTAGTGGCACGTCGCACAGAGTTGCTGCAAGATTCCGGAGTGGGGAGCATTACTAGTATCAAAAGTTTGCAGTGGGGCAGAGTGGTGACGTAGGGGGTGCTCAATAGCTTACTATAGTATATGAGATCATTGGGCAGTTTTAAAATTTGTAAGTTTACCTCTAAAATTTGGAATTAGACTGGCAAAAGCATAAAACAGCGCATCAAACCAACTAATCTTGACATTGTTTGGGGATACTTAACTTCAGATATTTAGGAGCTTCTTAGCAAAGCTACGATGTTATATTTCATCTCTTCAACAAGTTTAGTAATGAGCAAAACGGCCCTATTGTTCCGATGGAGAGAAGAACCTATGATTAACTTTTCGGAAAATTTCCAAACGAAACAATTTTAACGAAATTTCTCAATTTCTCATTTTACTATGTTCAACTCTATGCATTCCTCTATCTGTAGAGTACGTTGAATGTACAGAAATGGCTATAACAGAGTTTCTCTTATTCGTATTAACAGCTACTCTAGGAGGAATGTTTTTATGCGGTGCTAATGATTTAATAACTATCTTTGTAGCTCCAGAATGTTTCAGTTTATGCTCCTACCTATTATCTGGATATATCAAGAAAGATGTACGGTCTAATGAGGCTACTATGTTACTCATGGGTGGGGCAAGCTCTTCTCATGGTTTCTCTTGGCTATACTTTTGTCTTATCTGGCCTTGGTTATCCCCCCACGAAGGTGATAAACACAAATTTTAGGCCGAGACCACCTCATGACTGGGTCCGGAAACGTTGAGTAGATCAAACTACATAACCATACACACACAACACAACACAACACAACACACCCACACACATGCGCACAAGATATATATGAAATGTAAATTGAATTCTTTAATTCTAAGCATTCTAAAAATTAGAACGACTTAATCAGTTACTTTGATTTTCTGAACTCATTTGATGTCAGTTTTTCTCTGATAGTTGTCCTGATTGTAGGCCTTGTTGTTAAAGACAACATACTCATTCCTATGCAATTATTTTCCAGTAGCCATGAGAAGTATCCAAATCAGAAAGAAGAAGGATCTACACAATCAGTTAGCTTATGTATACCAAGACAACGAGCCTATATCAAAAGATACACTATTCAAGTTACCACCATAAAGAAATTTAAGACACTACATAACTTCTTAGTCAATAAATTAATTGAAGTGAACCCTTCTCGTGGAACAACCAACAGGATATAAAATCCAAACTTGGACTTAGAAACTAAATACCTTAACTTGTCACTTTGCAGGTAAGCCTTGCCTGTTATGAGTTTGTTGTTTATTTACATGTATGATCTCATCATACATTCAGCTAGATTAGATCCTTGGACTTTTACACTAATAAGCGCGTGTCTATCTGAAGGACAAGTATGCACGTTCTTTTTCGGAATAATATCATGACGAGTACTAAATTTTTCATGCTATGTTGCAGGCAAAAGCAACCCCAACATCAAGCGTTCAATTTGATGTCATGAAGGTTTCAAAGCAAAGCCGCGTTCAACTCTCGAGTTGGAGTAGAAGCCCTTGGAAGGAAAACAGCAAAGCACTAAAATCTTGTTGGAACAGGCCGTCACTAGGTATGCTGTACTTTGGGTTACATATCGCTTTTATTTCATATTCATATTCAGCTCATTTAATTTGTCTTTCGTTTTTGTGTGGCTTCTTCTCTTACATGAGGGAGGGAGCAGTCAAAGGGTTTCATTATCTTCTCATTGACAGATGGTCATGAATATCATGCTGCACAGGTATTATTCTTTCCCTGTATTTTGGACTTTTCCCTTGTTGGAAATGCTAATTAGTGCCTCTAGTAAGGTTTGGACTCTGATAGAAACTGAAAATTGTTTGTGTTCTCACACAAGTAGCATGCTATAGATAGAATGGAGAATGGAAACTTACTATCTATAGCATGCTCTCTCAAATGAATAAAAAAAATATAACCAAAATTCAAAATGCCTTAAACCAAAAAAGTAAGTTTCCATGACTGTCGATTATCAGTATGGTGTCTTTGCTTGAGTATCCAATTAAAATCTTGTTAAGGAAAAGAAATTTGCGAGTAGCGACTTAGGTGTGTTTTATAGTTATTGTGAATGTATCTTAGAGATTGTTGTCTTCTTGGGAGAAAAAAACAGCTCCTGGACAAAACCATAATTTGATTTTCTTTCAAAAGAAACATTTTTGGCCTTTGCCTAAGAATGAAAATGATTAAAAAAAAAAGCAATTGAAAATAGATTAAAAATGAAAAACATAAATTACAAGTAGGAAATGGAAACAGAAGATACAAAGCATAGAACAGGCATGGAGCATGAATAGATATAAGCTTGAAGGGCGAACTTGCCACCTGAGAGAGCGTCAGACTATTGGTTTACTTGCACAGTAAAAATTTTCACCGATACAGAAGCTCGTTTGTATTTTTTAGTGGTGCAGGCAACTTACTATATATAGTGAGTGCGAAGCCTACACTGTGGTTTCACCACTAATAAAAACTTTCAGGAAAAATTGCCAGTCTTTTAAAATATGAAGTTTTGTTCTTTTTCCAGTTGTTTCTATGTTCTAGATTCTTCTTACGTAGTTTATATCTCGTTGGTTTTCTAAGATTGCTGATGCCATGGTAGTGGCTCGATTTCTTGGAGCAACGCTTGTACTCCCGGACATTATAGGAAAGAGCGGAGACAAGAGGTAAGTACCATCGATCCAGCACTAGTATTTCTGCATTCTTTCTCATGCTTGATTTGTCAATAGCTCAGTTGTGGAGTGGCGTGAAACTAAGAGAGGTGCTGTCCTTGTACTAGCATATCGCAAAAATGCATCAGGGTTAAAGTATATGTCGGTAGAGGTCAATCTGTATTTTTTTTAAAGAAATTGGCATGATCATTCTATTACAGGAAAAAGTTTCCAAGTTCAATTCTTGCAAACCGTTTTAGAATAGAAAATTTCTGAAAACTCTCCTTCAAAGTTTATGTAATAAAGAGAATTAACTGCAGCAATTTCTTTTTCGTAGAGAATTGGCTTGATCACTCTTGGAATCTTTTTTTTCTTCAATTTCCTTCTTATAGACCCGGGTTTACCCTTTATGATATATTGTTAAAGTTAGCATGTAGTCTAGTTTAAAAGCTTAAGCTATCGGAGAGGAGCCTATCAAATAAGCATATGGATAAAATAACATATGAGCCTACTCTGAAAGCATTATATGAAACTTTATCACAAACACTAGGAAAGTAAGAATGAGCTAGTTTTTATGAAATAAGATGGGAACCTTGCAAAACTCTATGCTAAATATGTGTTACATAACAAATCAGGACCAATAACCAAGTCAGCAACCCAGCCAGGCAGTCTTCTTTGTCGATATTTTTGAATCAAAGGGTTCATGAAGCCCTTAACATGCGTGGCAATGGAATAATGGAGCAAACAAGATTGAACCGGTCAAAAAAAGATTAGAAGAAAAAAGGAAAAAATAATTGTCGGCAATAGGAGGCATAGGATAAAGTCATGGCGATATCTGACAATGGGAAACATCAAACAGTGTCTATAATGTGGTGGGGCTGCTTGGAATAGTACGGAGTGAAAATGCACTTAGATGGACCAAAAAAATCCTTTAATAGCGAAATTCGCGATGCCCCAGGGAAATCTAAGTGAAGATGAAAAAGAAAGATAAAGAGCCAGTGAAAAAACTCGAAAGCAAGTAGGCTTAACCAAGTTCAGTATTGATCTTTGAGAATATTAAGGCTACTACTTAATGTATACAGGCTAAGAACCAATTGCTCTTGCTTCTAGAATAAGGTTAATGAAACAAATCACTTTGATACCCAGATTTTCAGACTGTCTTAGACACCTATTGATTACTCTAAAAAGTTCTTCGGCGCTGGTTCTTTGCTTTGAGCTTCCAAAGCCTATAATACACGTCGAGCCATACTAGTGGTTCTGCATGACGCCTTTGCTTGGAAAGCACTTCGTGAGGAGGAAAACAAGTATAAGGGCCCCTAAGCATTTTATCTTGGTATTTTCCGGGATAAGTTCGTATAGGAATCCTTGACCTTGAATTCCATGGATACTGTTGATTTGTTAAGATGATTATTGCCCCGTTGTCCATGTTACGCTTGAAAAGTTTTACTAGGTTTAGGGAACTGCTTTATTAGCTTGAAAAGTTTTACTAGGTTTAGGGAACTGCTTTATTAGCCTTGATGAATCGTTACGTTCATTGACCTCTCATCATTACAGGAAATTTGGAGAATTTTATGATATCAATAAATTTGTAAGAAGCTTGGATGGTGTAATCAAAGTAGCAAAGCATCAACCTGCTGAAGTACCAAGCAGGAAGCTTGTTGTTGTGAGGGTTCCGAACATGGTTTCCAAAGACTACGTAGCTGCAAATCTTGAATCATTATTCAGAAGGAAGGGAAAGTTGAGGGTTACTAGTTACTTCCCTTCCTTAAACAGGACAAAGGCTGAAAGTACCGAGCACATGAATCCGTATTCATGCTTGGCAATGTTTGACACTCTCCATTTGCAATCACGGTTGCAAGAAGTTGTTGACTCCGCTATTGAGAAGCTACAAGTTTCTAGCAGGAAATCAAATGGCCAGTTCATCGCGGTGGACTTGAGCGCTGAGAAGTGTCTCGAGAGTGGAGCTACTGGAAGAAAGAGTTGTTACGATGCTTTGGAGATCGGTCAATTTCTGATGAAGATTGGTTTTCATAGAGACGTCACAATATACGTGACTCAGTCTGGATGGAATAGAAGCCTTGACCCACTGAGAGACATCTTCCCTAACACTTATACGAAGGTAATTGCTACTATCTTCTTCTTCTAATCTAGCCCATCCAGCTCCTCAAAGCATCACAAAACATGGTTGTCTGGAGCTGCACCAGGTAAGCTCTTCCTGTTTGGGACCTCATGTCAAGAAACCTGATCTCTTGCCACCACGCTACAATCTTCAACTTCACTAACAAAGATTTCCATATATGACTTTCTCTTCTGCTTAATATTTGACTAGAGTGGGCTGTTGAAATCCTAAAAAGTTCTTTAAGGACTTCAGTGAGAAGTTTGAAGTCCACTGATAAACCGATTCTCGAAAATCCTGCCAGATGTGTTTTGCTTAAAATATCTTTACATTTTTGCTGTTCAATTCGCCTATACATTGTACCTCACACCGGGACTCTCTCTTGAGTAAAGTTCATGTAGAGAGAACAATATTCGCATCCCGCTTTATATTAGAACCACACATAATTGTGCCTGCTTTCGTTCTTGTGTCAAACTTATCCGTATGCTACCCTCATTAGCTTTGTCTTTTTCTCTTTTCTTTCTTACTTTTGGTAAGATGGTACCCTCATTTAACTGTTTGAAGGCTGTGCTCTACGTGTTTTCTAACAGGATAATATATTGCGAGAAGATGAGAAGGCCAAGCTTAATTCACAAAGTTCTGAATTTGGAAGGATCATTGACTTCCATATATGTTCTCAAAGTGATGTGTTCGTACCAGCA
This sequence comes from Escallonia herrerae, assembly GCA_033070095.1. Lineage (NCBI taxonomy): Eukaryota > Viridiplantae > Streptophyta > Magnoliopsida > Escalloniales > Escalloniaceae > Escallonia > Escallonia herrerae. The sequence continues at coordinate 654,051 of JAVXUP010000100.1, read as the reverse complement.
TTCGACAGCCTGTTCTATAAAAATGTCGTTGGGAGGAGGATAGCCTCTGGCAAAACTCAAGTTCTTGTTCCTGCCGAATTATCTTCTGCTTCCGCGAGTGATTATACTTCGCCATATATATCTAAGAAGAGTCACTTCGCTTATTCATGCTTCTGCTGATTTTGCGCTGAATGGAGGTGTTGACAGAAACCCAGGTTCTTAGCTTCTATACATACTCCACAGATGGTAAGGATGACCCAAGTGTTTAAAAATTTCTTGCCAATTGAACGTAATTTATACAGTTCTATCTGGTCTGGCTTGAGTTGTACCCAAATCACTTCATTATCGGTATCAAGTATTCAATTGTATGTAGATGCACTGGCACCCCATCTCTCTTGGTTCTTCCTATTCCGATTGTTCAGTCATCCTTTTGTCTCTATGCTTGTTTCGACCGTGCTTCTGACCTTTCCCCTCCATTCTTGTAAAATGAGAAAAAGGAACTAACTGTTCGTGGTTTGTATACTTCAGATGGTGACATATTGACTTTTTGTTTTGTATTTTTACTTTGTTGGTGAATTTCCATTTCATTGAAAAGGCAGAACAACGTACGAGTACTTGGGGCATACTTCAGGATATATAAATCCTTCACAGACAATCAATCACCATTACTGATATCTAAATACAGGTTCAGGAGTAGCTCAATCAGTACAATGCTCTCAGTTAGTTGTAAATCTTCGGATGTTCTTCCAGTTAAATGTTCTCCACCTGACCAGGTTTGAGACATCGTGAAGACACGAATCCATCATCTGTTGTTTCTGCTGAAATATTCTTCTCTCACTCTACCAAATGACAGAGACGGTTGCAGGGTTAGTAAAAAGGGGTAATGAAGTGGACCAAAATTCTGACACCTTATTTCGGCTATATTTGTGCTGTGGGATAACTCATAACCGATTTGTGCACCTGCGACACAATCAATAAATAGTTTAAATTATTTTTTGCCTTAGAACCTGAGGACTTTACTAAAATGGATACTCACTAAGGACAGAATACTAAATAGGTCTATAAACGATGCACCTACCTAAACAAAAACTAATTTTACAACGCACTGGATACGAGTACGATAGCGGACAGATTTCCTATCGATACAAAGCAAATCATAGAGAACTTTGACAAAGATAAAAGAAAAGAAAGCAGATTGCATTCCAGACTTGGTTTCTTCTAGTCAGGTTTGATGTGTGAATCTGACGACCCTTGTTCTGTTGTCTTTCCCTTTCTTTTTTATTTGCTCTTCTGTCACTGTCTCTCGACTAACAACAACTGCTCGTTCCAATACTTTGCTAAAAATGGCCTGTTAATCGTTGCTATCGGTCTTCTCACTTGTGCAGACAATTGTCCATCTTCATGTAGCCGTGGGAACTGCTTATCAACTGTTATTGTCGATCGTCTCGCTTGTGCTGACAGCTGTCCATCCTCATGCAATCATGGAACTGCCTATCAACCACTGCTTCTGATTGCTTCGTTCTTCCTGGCAGTTGTTTCACCTATACAATTCCATACAACTCTATTTCCCGCGTAATCACATTGAATTGCCTGCCCTCGTCATATCAATCTTGACAACTGGCAGCATTTTTAATAACTGCCTAGCAAGTACACCCACTTCTGATGAAAGTGTGTCCCCCTAAGCGCCTTCTTTTAAGTTGTTCGCTCCATCCCACGGTCCATAACTTATTGGTCAAGGAAAAATATTTTATGTAGCCAATATTGCCGCCCGTGACTCGCGTAATGTGTGTAGTCGTGCTAGTTAATTCCTAGTGCGATCCAACTTATATCCAACTTATATCGGTTTCCTTCCATTACCCAATTGTTTTGGTAAGGTTTAGTCCGAGCTTAATTCTTCAACTTATTATTCTGCTCAAACAAAACTCACTTCACCTCTGAAACCTATTCAATGTTTCTTCCAATCCCTAAAACCCTTTTTCTGCCATTCGACCGTAATTCTCGGACGATATGGGGAAGAGGAAATCCATTCCCAAAGTGATGAAGGAGAGGGTGTTCCTTTTCCACCTAACCCCCGATGTGGCATTGATGCCGTTAGGCTTGTGTCAAACCTATCGATACGTATTCTGATTCCATCAAAGAAGCGCCCAAAGTTTTTTAAACCTCATATTTCGGGTCCCTTTTTTAGGAATGAGCTTCAATTTCTGGCGGGTTATCCAACTGATGTATTGGGGAAACCCGTGTTAAAGGCACCCTATTTGGCTTGAGCGGGTTAGCATGAAAATGGATTGCCAATTTTTTCTTGGCAAACCCTTGTTCATGCCAATTGTGGCTTGTGCGTTGATCGATTATTGGCTACATATGCCAATCAATGAAGGCAGCGAGGTATTTATGAACTAATTCATATGTCTAAGGATCCACCTAAGGTGGATTGATGGCTTCTGAGTTCCTCTTTCTATCTTTGGTCTATTACTACAAACACCTTCATGTTGAGGACCAAAATGATGGCTCCCACCACATTTGACATGTGTGCCCTAACAGGGCTTCTACAGATTGACGATCACGCCAATGCCTTAACTAACCACAATCCTACGAGTTTATCCCTCAACCTCCCTGTGATTCCCGTAATATATTCTGAAACATCCAAACAATGTTTCAAGAAATCGCGTTCCAAGCAGACAAACACTTCACCGGATCTCAAAGTTTTCCAGTGGATGTGGCTATCTCAACACGTTTTTTTGTGTGTCTAGCCTATCTTTGACCAAAGAATACATGAACTTGGCCATCGGTTTGGCTCGTGGCAAAGCCTATGTACTTGCACCTCTTTCGTTAGGCAGTGTGTATAGGACTATGTTCACAATGGTGAATAACAAGATACACGGCAGTATCGGTGGTCATTTCTAGTTTGTTCAGCTTTGGCTTCAAGCTTATTTCTCAAAGTTTGTGCGTTCGCTTCCTCTCCAACCTTATTTCTCAAAGTTTGTGCGTTCGCTTCCTCTACAACCTACTGCCCCTTTCCTTACCTATATGGTCATCGCCTATCTTTGGGCAAGGTGAAGCTTCATTCCTTTATAAACTGCTTTTGTTTCTTTTTTTGACTCTATCCAAGTCAAATGGTCACACCCGTTTTTGGCTAAAGATTTTGGCCCCAATTACTTTAGGAAACTCCCTACTACATAGAGAAAGGATGTCTATAGAATCACAAGGCTTTACACGAAGAGTGTGGGCTAGTTTCTCGTGTGAACATTTTCTTCATGCAGGCGGCCAAATTAGCAACACCTCCTCTACAGTGTGGACTTTTTTTTATTATATTTTCATTTCCTTTGTTCGCTAAATACAAAACAAGAACTCTGTGATTTGAATTCCCTTGCGTTAGAAAACAAAAAGAAAAGTGAATTCAATTCCAAATCCAATTCCAAACTTGAAAACCAAATCCGAAAAGAATTGCTTCTAGACAAACTGTAAGGAACCAAACCACGTGCCGATGAAAAGGAGTGCGTTAAATTCCTCGCTCATGTTGTTGAGTAATTTTTTTAAATTTGTGTAACAGGTGGCTTCAATGGGGTTGGTGTTTTTGGCCAACAAGGTAAAGGGATATTTGGCTTATAGAGAAGAACTAGTCATGGTACAAAGAACCATATTGTGGTTTCTAACCGGAGGTGTGGAGGAATTTACGTCGAAAATGAGATTGAGGCCGTCTGGAAAAGGACTCGACAAAGAGATAGGGGAGAGAGTTCGGAGGAAAGCATGTGGAAGATAAGGTAAAGTTTGAAATGGGTGAATGGACGGAGATGCAGTAGGTTACTTGGGAGGTGGTGAAGATGTAACATGAGATAAGGGAAGGTTGATAACGCGTGAAGGAATTTGTATGGATGAGAAGTTCGTGATTTGCATTGATAAGGTGGGAGGTGATTTGTTGAACATTGAAAGATTGAGAGGAAGGGAATACACGGGGAAACCGAGTCGGAATGAGGGCCCACTAAAAAGGAGGGCATTCGTAGAAATATAGGAGAGAACCAAGGATTGAAGGCCCAAAATATGGGTAAGTAAATGCATCAAAAACTACATGAGGTGTGATATAAATTTTCTTCGTCTTTAATTTTAGCCCTGCTCATCTCTATATTTAATTTTATTACAGCTATAGGGTCTTAGCAATGGATTAGCAAAACACCTAACAATTTTATGAAAGTTGTAAATGGGGGAAGTGCCATAAACAAGCTCAAGACACTATAAGAAAAAGACTTTTAGCGACGGATATTTTTTTCTCTAAACGTCCTATACCCGTCGGCAAAGACTTTTGGCGACAACGCCCCGCTGCTAAAAGTGTGTTGCAAAACGTTTTGCGACGGAATTTTTCAATCTGTCACCTAAAAGTAGACTTTCAGCGACGGACGTATTAATACAATTAGAGACAGAGTATCCGTCGCTAAATATATTTTTTGTATTTTAATTAATTTTTTCAAATTAATTTATTACGTAAAATATTTAGCGACAAAACATTTCATCGCCAAAAATTGTTGACTTTTAGCGATGGAAGTCCCGTCGCTAAATATTTTCCGTTTAAAAATTTAGCGACGGAATAAAAGTCATTTATTAATAGTAGTTAGACTTTGAGAAACGAAATAAAATCCGTCGCCAAAAGTCAAACTAATTTAAAAAAATATTTTTTAATACCCAAACCTATAATTACAATTTCTCAACAACCACAATCACAATCCAACAATTACAATTGAAAAATAAAATGTATACAAAATTTTGGAAGACACGAGAGCGGGGTACAATAGAGTAGGGAGTACAAGTCGGGGGGAGGGGGGGCAAGGGACTAGGATACAAAGAGGTAGGAGGGGAAGGGCTGATCAGGGTTTAGCGAGTCCCAGATCTGATGGATCATGCTGATAATCCTCATCGACAGGGGAACTGTGATCCGGATCTGGCTCAGCATGTCTAGCAGCAGTGTCCTGTATGTAAAGGTACAGATGCATTAATCTCGATAGTAATCGTATATAGTGTTCACTAAACGTATATTGTGATTGTACCTGATTATGTGTCGTGATCATTCTATAAACTTCCGCAGCAATGCTACAGACCTCGTCCTCATGTAACGACGAGCGCTCCACAGTTGGTGTTTGCATCTATGGATACGTAGCTAGGGGTGGGGACGCTCCCATCACAGCACATGCAGCCATACCACGGAGGCCGCATTATTAAAACTGATTAATCCTAATTAATTTTTAATTCAACTCTAGTTTACAGTAATTATTCCTCATTAAACCCAACTGCCTCCGATTAGCGCTAACTAACCCTAATTAGCCCTAGTGACTAATTAACCCTAATTTACTGTTAATTTAATCTCTAATTAGCCCTAATCACCGCTGATTAACCTAATTAAACCATGATAAATCGTAGACAAACCCTAATTAAACCCAATCAGGATTATTAACCGTAATATGCTCTAATTAGGCTCAATTAGCTCTAAGTAGCTCGAATTAAACCCTGAATAACATTAATTGAGTCTAGTCAAATGCAATTAAATGTAGTCAACACTAAATAGCTTAAATTACCCTAATTGCCCCTACTTAACACATTAACTCGGCATATTCACCTTAATTAGCTTTTACCCTATGTGTAGGGCATATAGGATCGGTCAGAAGAAAATAGTGTATATTTACCATCTAATTACCTCACGAACAATGGAAAGCAGGAAATGTCTGTGACAGGCTGAGAAAGACATTTTGTCTCATAAATTCTTCTCTTCTGCAAACATGGAGAGTTGCGAGCCAAAAGTGTTATCTGTCTTTGAAGATAAGATCTTAGACAAGATGGTTCAATATCACGAGCTAAGAGAAATTTTTGAGTCCATAACTTACCATCCAAAAGCACCAAATTTACTTGAGAATCCTAATTTGTTGGATCATTAGATATTAAAGGATTAAGGAATGTTGATTTTCTCAGCTCAAGTTCACTATAACCAAATGATTTTGCACCAAAACTAAATAAATAAGAGCTAATTAAGGTGAACATGCCGAGGTAATGTGTTAATTAGGGGCAATTAGGGTAATTCGAGCCATCTAGGATTGATTACAGTTAATTACATTTAATTAGACTCAATTAGTGTTATTCAGGGTTTAATTCGGGCTACTTAGGACTAATTGAGTCTAATTAGAGCATATTATTGTTAATTACCCTACTTGGGTTTAATTAGGGTTTGATTCGGTTAATCAATGGTGATTAGGTGCTAACTATAAATTCACAGTAACTTAGGGTTGATTAATGTTAATTAGGGTTAATCATTTATAATTAGGACTAATTAGGTCCGATTAGGGCTAATAAGGGCTAATTCGCGCTAAATAGAGTTAATGCTAATGAGGGCTACTGCGAGCTAAATGGGGTTAACTAGAGTTAATTGGGACTTAAGTATTGTTAATTAGGGCTTAAGTAAGAGCTAATTAAAGTTAATTAGAGTTATGTGTTACTTAGGGTTAATTAGGATTGAGGCACTTTAGAATTCATAGAGTTCATTTGCAGAGTTGATATTGTCCCTGCTGTGATTGAGTCCAGCGTTTAAGTATATAGTTAGGGTTATATTGCATTTAGAATAATTGGGGTTAATTTGGAATATATTAACAGGGTTGAACTAGAGTTTAGTTAGGGTTAATCGGGATTCATTATGTTTACTTGGGGATAATCAAGGTTAATTCAGTTTAATAATACTTAATTAGGTTGACTTGGGGTGAATCAGAGTTAATTACAGTTAATCAGGGTTAATTAGGGTTGATCGGGGTTAACTAGGTTTTACTAGGAAGAATCAAGGTTAATTATAGTTAATTAGGGATGTGATCGGGGTTAATTATGTTTACTTATGATCATTTAGGACACCAGTTTAACTGGAAAATGCATCAACGTTGTGCCATATGAGCCAAATTATTTCACAAGATAGTTGCATACTCCATTTCAAACGAGAAAGAAAGGCGAAAACTCGTGCAGTTGCGAGTGAGTGTGAATATGTTGATTTATCAAACTTAACCTAGCCTTCTTTCATGAAGTCGTTCTTATATCAACACGAAAGAAGTAGTTACATTCAAAGATTCTAGAGCATAAAGCAATCTCCCTAATTAAGGACATAAGCAATTATCAAAAGTGGTGTTCAGTGTTAAAATTGCAAAAGAGACTTGATCAGGATCTTGCATAAGTCAGTTTCTCAAGTCCATATACTTAAGCCATGCATTCATAGAAATAACAAGTTTTCCTTTCCAAAACCTCCCTAACGAATATAACTTTACGGAAAACCAACTGTGTAATACAGAAGCATATGTGTATGAACAAATATTAAGCCAACCCAACTGTCTAATTGTATAAGCAAATTAGTATTAAAAAAATACCAAAGTAAGTGATACAGACATGAAAAAAATACCAAAGTAAGTAATCGGCAGGGGTTGTGGTGAGGCGGCAATAGTGGTGGCGCCATAGTGGAGCCCACAAGAGCTGTAGCTTTGCACGGCGTCGTGGGGGGCTGTTGTAAGGGGGTGTCTCTCGGGGGGTTGTCACTGGAGGGGGGGTCGCCAGGGGAAGATCCCGTCGCCGAGTGAGAACCAAAAAGAAAGAGAAACACATGGAGAGAAATGAAGGGTTAGAGATATAATAGACCTTTTAGCAATGGATCGCAAATGGTTACCTGGGGGAGTTTTAGTGACGGAACTTTTTCATCGCTAAAACGTTTTCACAAAATTTTAAAAATAGCGGCCTAAAATAGGAAATTTTCAAAAAACTTTTAGCAATGGAAGATCCGTCGCTAAAAAACAGTTGGTAAAATGAAGTCAGTAAAACAATTTACTGATAGAAGGCTCGTCGATAAAAGTTTGTAGTGACAGAGTTCTACCAACAGACAATCCGTCGGTAAATCCTTCTTTTAGCGACGGATTTGTATCCGTCGATAAAAGCCCTTTTCTTGTAGTGAGACGAGTAGGGTTATAGCCTAAAAAGACATGGGGATGGATCTGTATTCAATTTTATTAAAGCTATAGGGTCGTAGGAATGGATAACCAAGACACTTAAAGATTTTAAGAAAGTTGTAATTTGGGGGAGTGCCAAAAAAAGCTTGCATCGAGATTTGCTTTAAGATAATTTGCATGTGATATAAAAGATGCCTCGCTGTTTTACCTGCAAAATCACAGTAAATTTGAAGAGCTCGATGAAGACCGGGGATCCTTATGCAAAAAAGAGAGGCGAGAGCATTTTCAAACAAAGTCCAAACTTCATGGCTGGTGTTACAGCCACAACGGACAGAAAAATTTCTTTCAAAAGAAGGAGACGAGCATGCTAGGGATGAAATTTTTTTTATTTTCCATATTTGAAAATTCGGGTTAGGGATGGACGTAGTTTGTTCAGTTGGGACAAGTTATTGAGGAGGAGGATGGAGGTTTAATTTTAAACAATGAATCAAATTATCTCGAGTCCACTTGAAAGGGATCAACTTCCATTTTAAAAGTAGATATAGTTTTTATGTAAGCTTGAAAGAGGGATGGAAAGGTAGGTGATGAGGTAACAGTGGTGGAGTTCGAAGATTTCTTGCTAGATGGTGTCATGAGTATAAAGGAGTTGTCTTTGGACAAAGGCTTCTTCTCATACCAAGTTAGAGAGAGGAGTAGCTAATGGACTGAAAATCTTGCACCTTAGTTTGGCTGTGACTTCGTCTTTTATCTATTTGAGGAGTTGTGTGTATGGTACTGTTTGCACCACTGGAAAAAAACTCACTATCAATCATGCTCCTACTGCACAATCGATTAAAAGCATGGGATCTTTTTTACCCCTAGGGCCTGGGGACTTTATTAAAAGTGAGAAACTTTGACAAAAATTGAAAATTGCAAGTAAAAGACTACGCGCCCATATAGGACAATGAGAGCTTTGACTGATTGTGAATGTTTACACAACAATATTCCTAAGTCTAGAAACTAAAATCCCTATCGATAGGCAACAAAAACCTCTAAGCATGAAAGTAAATGAAAAGACTTGAAAAGTCTGATTGATTGATGATGATGATCCTTGCTCCATTTTTGACCCACCGTTTATACTAGAGACTTTGTAGAATAAAACTACCATTACAAGACAAAATATCCACTTAAAGATAAACTACCCGTTTAAGAAATAACTACCCGCTAATAAGTAACCAACCACACTTATCCCTTATACATAGGGACACATTTTCATAAGTTGGTTTTTTTTTTCACTTTCTGTTTGAATCTTCCATTATCTCCTTAGAAATAATAATAAAAATTAAATGCCACTTAGTGGCATTTAATTAAAGCGAGTTATTAGTGAAAAAATTATTTGCTGGTGCAAACATTGTCCCCTGGCTCAAGCAATTGAACTATCGATAGACTTGCACTCTTCAATAAAAGTATTTTTTACTATCGATAAGCCATTGATTGGCTTTAGCTGCACCAAGACAACATTGGATTGTATTAAAAGAAAATATTTATTCACCATCAATAGCATTGCACTCTTCAAAATGAAAACATTTTTACTATCAATAGATTTTCACTATTGATAACCTCTCACTATTGATAGCCTTGTATTTTTCACTATCGATAGCATTACACTCTTCAAAGTGGAAGCATTTTTTCATATCGGTAGCCTTTCACTATTGATAGACTTACATTCATCACTACCGATAAGCCATCTATTGGCTTAAACAGTATCATCTTGATTTTGCAAGACAATTTTCTATCAATAGGCCTGCACTCTTCGAAGTGAAAGGATTTTCACTATCGATAGCCTTTCCCTATTGATAGTCATGCATTTTTTTACAATCGATAAGTCATCTATTGGCTTATACTGTACCTCTGAATTTTGCAAGATAATATTCATTATCGATACAACAGTCACAATCGATAGGTGTGCACTCTTCAAAGTGAAAGCATTTTTACTATCGATAGCCATACGCTCTTCAAGCATTTTTACTATCAATAGTCATATGCTCTTCAAAGTGAAATCATTTTCGCTATCGATAAGCCATTTGTTGGCTTAAACTGCACCATCTTGATTTTGCAAGGTAATATTCACTATCATACAGCAGTTGCAATTGATAGGCTTGCACTCTTCAAAATGAAAGTACTTTTTACTATCAATAGCTATACACTCTTTATAGTGAAAGCATTTTTACTATCGATAGCATTTTCCTATCAATAGACTTTTCGAAGTGAAAACATTTTCACTATTGATTAGCCATTAATTGGCTACAACTTATCTTGTTTTTGTATACACCATATGAAGATAACATTAATGAAGTGTCTTAAGACTTGCAAGACACTTCTCCTTGCATTTCTCACTATCGATGGACTTTCTCTATCGATGCATTTTTCTAACATAAAATCCAAAGAGACGCTATTAGGTTCCAGTAAATCAACCATTGCACATCTACTATTTTTCATGTGACCCACATATCCAATGTAAAAATTGGTTTTCAAAGTCTATAAAATGGAATGGGATTGATAATTCTTGCACTTTAGTGAGATTTACAACACTAAAATGCTCGAATTCACTAATAGCGAAGTACGTGATAGTGATTTTTGAACACGTGTCATTTTCATCTTTCATTGAACAAGCTTTTATCATTGTTGATGAAAGGGGTTGCTCTCAATAGTAGTTGGCACACATTCTTGTCCCTTAGTCAACTTATCCTCTGCATTTTTTTTCCACAAAGAATAAATCATCTAACTATTTTGCCATTTTTGGCACCATGTCGCTTTTACAAACATTACTTACACCCTTTTTGGTGTAGGTTTTAGCCAGTAGTGTTGATAAATTCAAATGATTTCCACACAACATGCATTTTTCACACAACTCATCGAATAACTCACTTGAATTGCCTGGAGATAACATTTGAAGTTGGCCATTGTGAAACGACTCCTCTTGATTGGTAGTCGCGTTAATTTTAGTAACCATGAATTGGTTGCATCCATCTTCAGAAATATTGTCTTGTCTCAGTCATGTTTGGTACCAACCTAGGGCAACCTTATTTAAATGAGGCCTTTAGCGGACAATCGTCAAAGCTTCTGCAGCCCTTTTATTTTACATAAATGATATAGAGAGAGAGAGAGAGAGATGAGAAGAAGAAGAAGAAAGCAAGCAAGCAAGCTATGGCAAGAAGATTTCGAGGTGAAAATCCCTACCTCCCTATTTAATCTTGGCCATATTATTGAGTGTTTTTATGTGTGAACTCAATGGTTATTGGTGTGAGTGTTAGGGTATTGTGTGTGTTTCAGAGAATTTGATGTGAGTGTGTTTGAGAAGAAGGCTGCTATAGAGCAACATAATAGTTGGTTAGATTTTTCATTATATCTTCTTTATTTTAAATACGATGGAGATTATATTATACTTTCTGAAAATTCTATTGAGTTTCCTTCAACTCTTTAGTTTTGAGTTTTCTCAGAATTCCATGCTTGCACATTGAAAAATGACCTTAAACTTAATTTGCTGTAAAAGTCCAGAATTTTCAATTTTTGACATCCATTTCAATTTGTCATAGAAAATTAATTACTCATGGGTTCGTTGTGAAATTTATATTTTTAGAAACCTCATAATGTCTTCTTCAACCTTCTCATTTTGAGTTTTCTGAGATTCGTATAATTTTTGCTCCAAAATAATCATTGGACAAAACTGGTCTACACAGAGATGTGCTGTTTTTACTAGCCACTTCGATTAGCTATAGAGAAGTCATTACTCATTGAATTTTTGTGACCCTCATATTTCTAAGAACCTAAGAAAGTCAACTTTAACTTTTTAGTTTTGAATTTTCTATGATTCGTCATGTTTCTACCTTAAAATGGTCAGTATACAAAACTAGGGTTTGATGAAAATTGTTGTTTCTATAATTACTTATCAGTCCATTGCCAAAACTTTTTATACCATTTTTATGCATATTTAGGCAAAATACAAAACTAAAACTCCTATTATTTTTGTGAGACCTTCAATGTAAAATATTTTGAGACTTTTCAGGGCATGTAAAGAGTCTTAAATAATTTTATTTTGAAATTAGGTTTTCAATTTAATTGGCATAGTAAATGAAATTTTTTCTAGCAAAAAATTTTAAAGTGATCTAATCTTACTGAGGCACTTGAGTGTCTAAAATTTTGCAGTATTCTAGCATCATTTTGTATACTTTTGAAAAAGGATCCTTAGCGCTCAATTTAAAAAGCGGATTAGGGTTACGAGTAGAAAATTCTCAAGAAGGTCCTTTTTTGTTCAAAAAAATCCACCTAGCCATTTAAAAGAGTGTTCAGATTTATTTTTGGGGGTGTAGTGGCATGTTATGCATTAGGGGTATTTTGGTAATTTAGCACAAGTCAGGGGCATTTTCATAATTTTATGCACTTAGGGGGAGTTTAGCTATTATGCATGACTGAGTGGTAATAAATACATCGGTATGGTTTATTGTTTAAATTCCGATAAACAAGATCCAGGGCAAGCTTGGGAACAAGAATCAGAACCGCTTAGCTATCCAAGTAAGTACTCCTGCCATATTCTTCCGTACAACCTATTTTCTAATATATCTGTACATATACATTGTTTTACCAAATGAAAGTTTTGAAGTGTTTGTTAGACTTCTGCTCTTGTGCAAATGGTTGATGAGAAATTGAATTAAAATTGCTGTGGTAGGTGATGTGTTGTTTTAAGAACCCTATGTGAATCATCGTATGGTATTGAGAGATTAATATTGGTTGTTGTGCCCCATATCTACGGGAAAATGTGGATTCTGGGTCTTGGTCAACGGGATCATATATTGGCGCACTGTACTGTTTGATCGTGGTTCGCCCTTGCGTCCACAATATTGTTTATCCCGAGTGGAGGAGGGATTCTAAGTCCTAATCAGTGGGACCATACACTGACCACAGCATATCAAGTTGCGAATAAGTGTGAAAGTTACTAATGAGCTTTTCTAATAATTATATTCCGGTTTGAGATTCTTTTGGTGCAAGTGTATATATGTATGTGTATATATTGAACAATATTTTGTTATCGTGACACTGAATTCCCGATTTTGAAAAGAAAAACACATGGCATGCCTCAAACCTATTTTTGGAATATGGTATGTGTACTTGCTGGGTCCCTAACTCACTCTTTTATAAATGTTTTCAAATGATCACTTAGATGAACCCGAGAACTACAAGGGTAACGAGGATGAAGTCGCAGGAGATGGTCATTTGGGATTTAATTTAAGCTCTTTTGAAAAATTGTTAGCAGTCGGATATAATTGGGGTACTATTTTGTTATGTTTTGAGAATTTTTCAGAGCTTAGATCTCCATGAGATTTTTATGATTTGTGTTAGTCATTCATGGAGGAAATTAGTAGAGATATATTTGAAAGATCTATAAGTATTATTTTAGAAGTCTTGTTAAGGTGTTAATTAAATGCATGGCTATAGATTTTCATACAGATTGTATTACGGCCTGGCAAACCCCTGAGTGGATGTTCGAATAAGTCTGTGGCTGGCCACGGACTTAGCTCATGGCCTCACCATGGGTTTGGGTTGTGGCACTTATTTCATGCACAGTTCTTCAAAATGGAATCGAAAATTTCTCTGGCCGATTTGGCTGGGCTAAAACAATTTTCAAGGTCAAGTGCCTAACAATTTTTGGAAATATTTAAGGCTCTCAAGAATAAATGTCATTTTCAAATGCCATTATTGAAATTGGCAAATCTGGCTCTCAACGGTTTAGATCTCGTAATTAGAAAGAAGTTCGAGGGGATGGAATTCAAAAGCATTTTTAATTGTCCTCTAGGATAGCCCGATATAAGACGTTATTAAGGGAAGAGCAAGTCAGGGAGAATTCATGGATGGGAAGTTACTCCTGTCGATTTGGAAATAGATGTCGCAAAAATGGTCAGAAAGAAACCAGTCATTTGTGAACCTCTGGTTAAAGTTAGAAGTCCTATCAGCCTACCTTCGAAACAACCTAATAAGTTGAATCCTTCTCCCCCGTTGAGGAAATATTCGTTCGATATAAATCAAGCGGACCAGATTTGTGGTCACCTTCTGAGGATAAAGTTCATCCAGCTCCAAGGTCCTCTTAGGCCCCAAAGGATAAGAAAGCTAAATTCTGTAAATCGCACAATATCATATGTCTAACAATTGCGTTATTTTTTGTAATGCTGTGCAGGATCAATTGAAGCTGGGCTTCTCAAGTTTGTTGATAAGGATAAAGATGCAATGGAGGTGGACAGTGATCCTTTCCCAGAGATAGCACTTGACATCAACATGGTATCGGTCGATTATGACCCGATCGAATGCTCAAATGACTAGGAAACTTCATAAGGAGACAATTTTAAGGCAAGAAAACCTTTGGAGAGAAATACTAATCAGGGAAGAGCTGAAGAGAAGGTAAGTTTTGATCCTAGTATGAATGAAAGTTTTGGTTGTAGCAGTAAGAAGAAAGAAAGGTTTATATGGCTTGATGAAGAGACTAGCTCCAATAAAGGGTGCTTGCTACTAAAATTAGGCATCTGTATCCAAGATTAGGCCTATCGGAGAACCAAAATGCGAAAGTTGTGGTTCTTCCAAAGAATGTGGCAGAAGGAATGGGCAATATAAAATAAGACCCGTAAGAAAATATTACAAGATGGATATCAAAAGATGGGTCAAGAGGAACTGAACTATCATAATCAGCCAGGGATGAGCTTAGACAGCCAAATATGGCTAATCAAGATTTATCATAACAATGTGGGGCCAAGCCACTTTGGCTCGAAAATGGTGAAATTAAGATTTGGACCATTTGACCCAACGTATGTGTCTAAGAATTACAAGGGCAAAGATCCCATAACGGCTGGACAAATGTGTGAATTCAGGATGACAAAAGAATCGAGGAGAGTCAAGAATGTTGAAACTTAAAGTGTCACTCGATGATCATTGGCACACAGTTGGTCTAGAAAAAGTTTCGTTCCCAGAGACTTATCAAGACTTGAGCAAAAAGCAAAAAAAAAGGTTACAAATAAAGTTTGCAACTATAATGCGGAAAGAGCTAGAGCTCAAACCAGCTCAACTCGAGATGAACAAGTGGACTTGAACAAGAGAGTCTGAATGCTAGGATACAATTGGGATTACGCAACAAAAAAAATAGAAGAAGCGGTTCTCCAGAAAATGATCGGAAGCCGAGATAAGAATATTGATTCGAATAGGAGACTCTAGCAAACTGAAGAGCTATCGATTGTCAAAGAAACAGAGATGGATGTCCCAGATAAGAAAGAAGACAAAAAACAAAAGAGAGTGGCTATGGAAGACAAACAAGTTGAAGCAAAAAGGAAATTGTTCATTGGCGAGCATGAAGTATTGATTGCAACAGCAAAGGAAAAGCAATCATTTTTAAAATGTAGAAGAACATGTGGAGGATGATACACTTGACGAGTTGAGGCAGAATCATTCTAATAAAGGCATCGTAATCGATCATAGGAGTCGGGTCATATTAACCAGACCAGACCCACAAAAGAGAAAGCGTTTGAAGCCTTTGTCTATTTCCACACTAATGGATGGTCAGCCTCGTGGCTAGAGTCTTGGTCGGCAATGGTCCTGCAATAAACATTCTGCCTACTAGAATGTTAAAATGGCTATGCAAAGACGAGAGAGATTTAATCCCATCTGAAGTTGTGATGTGTAATTTTGCTGGAGCCATCTCAAAGTCAAAGGGTGTAGTCCCGATAGAACTCATAGTCGAAAAGAAGACGAAGATGTCTCCAGCAATTGATTCTTCCTCAAGTTTTAACGCTTTTCTTAGAAGGGATTAGATACATCTCAATGGTTGCATACCTTCTTGCCTCCACCAGGTTCTAATATTTTGGATAGAAGAAAAGGACGGAAAGAAAGTGGCCTAGTTTGTTTGGGTAGATGATAAGCCGTTTTTTGACATATTCAAACTGCATAGAGGCAAAATTTTACCAGCAGGAAATAGAGCCATTGGTGTTAGATGAGGATGGAATAATAGTGTGTGGTCGAGGTGTTGATTCTATGGTTGGACCTGACAACTGAAGGTCTTTACCAAACAGGTATGACAAAGAATTATTGATGGATAAGCACATACAGAAGGGATGTCGCACGCGACGGAAGCTAGAAAATGCTTCTATCATTGATAATCAAAAAAACAAGGCGAATGTCGAAAACTGGGAGATAGAGCCGACAACGGCCAAAGATTTAGATAAAACTAAACTAGGACGAGATGCGATAAAAACGACCCTAAAAAAATTAATGATCTATGCCATGGAGAAGCGATTGGCAAAATTGTCTTCTATCACCTGGGCAGAATGTATAGAAGACGATGAAAAAGATCGATGGAATGGAATTCGATTATAGGACCTGAAACTAGCGCTGTCTAAATTAGATGATTTGAAAATAGAGACACAAGATCCGTTGATAGAAATAAACTTGGGAACAGAGGTTGATCCACAGCCTATTTTCATTAGTGCTCAGTTGCTAAAAGAAATCCAAAAACAGATCATCGAGCTGATAAAAAAGCTATAGAAACTGCTTTGCATGGAGTTATGAATAAATGCCTGGTTTGGAAAGAAAGTTGGTGGAACGTAGATTACAGATCAAACAAGGGTTCAGACCATTTATACAAACTCCCAAGAAGATGTCAAACGACGTAAGAATGTTAATAAAGGAGGAAATCAGATGGCTGATCAAGGCAAGATTCATTCAGCCAGCCAAGTATGTTGAATGGTTGTCCAATATTGTTCTGTATAAAAGAAAAAAAGGTAAATTAAGGGTATGCATCGATTTTAAAAACTTAAATTCTGCTACTCCTAAAGACCAATATGTTGTGCCTATTAGTCAATTAGCATCTAAACATATCGTCATGTCCTTTGTAGATAGAAATGCTCGATATAATCAGATTTTTATCAAAGATAAAGATGTTCATAAAACAGCCTTTAGATGTCCTGGAGCAATTGGAACATTTGAATGGATAGTAATGCCATTTGGCCTAAAGAATGTTGGGGCTACATATCAGAGGGGCAATGATTTTGATTTTTCATGACATAGTTGGCAAATTTTTAGAAGTATATATCGATGATGTAGTTGTTGAATCGGTTGATCATCAAGAACATATACGACATTTAGAAAACGCCTTCATAAGAATGAGAAAACATAATCTAAATATGAACCCTTTGAAATATGCTTTCAGAGTTTCTGCGAAGAACTTTCAAGGATTTTTGTTTCACCAAAAGGGAATCAAAATCGATAGAAATAAAGAAAAATTTATTATAAATGTCAATCCCTCTTCGAATAAGATAGAATTCCAGTATTTTCTAAGCCATGTTAATTTTTTACGTCGAATCATTACTAACTTAGTAGGAAAAACAAAAGCATTCTTAGCTTTGCTGGGGCTGAAAAGAGATACAGAATATCGTTGGGAAGCAGACCATCAGCAGGCTTTTCAGTCGATAAAAGAATATCTGGCCAAGCCCCCAATCCTGATGCCTCCTTGAATTAGAAGGCCATTGAAGTTGTGGAGTCATCGCTTGGCAGTTTACTAGGTCAAAAAAAACTACCAAGCTTTGAACAGGCTATTTATTACTTTAGTCGAGTTTTAAATGTAACCGAACAAAAGTACTCCATTGTAGAGAAGCTATGTTTAACTTTGTACTCTACTGCGATTAAGCTTCGACACTATATGATGCCCTTTGATGTGTTAGTAATAGCATCTACCGATTTAATAAAATACATGCTATCAAGACCAGTCTTATGAGAAAAAATGGGAAAATGGGTCCTAGCGCTAATAGAGTAGAGCTTAACTTATATTCCTCACAAAGCCGTGAAAAGGTAAGCCTTGGTTGACTTCTTGGAAATCATCCAAGCGATGACATTGAAAAGGAAGTAATCTATGTTGGCATCGTTCCTTAGAAAATGATGTTTAATGGGTCAAAAACTAGTCAAGGATCTGGAGCAGGAGTAATATTAATTTTACCCATCAGAAATGTTCATCAATTTGCCTTTCAAATAGAAAAAGATTGCTCAAATAACCAAGCAGAATATGAAGCTTTGATTATCGGTATTGAAATATTGGTGGATATGCATATATCATTAGTACAAATATTCGGAGAATCTCAGTTGGTGGTAAAACAATTGAATGGAGAATTCAAATATAGTGCTCCTGGTTTGAAGATATTCATTTGCTAGCAAAATTTGATGATGTGACCATAACCCATGTTCCAAGGTTGGATAATGGGTATGCCAATGTCATGGCTCAATTGGCTTCAGGTTTAAGAGTCTCGGGTGGAGTTAGTGAGCAATGGGTGAAAGTATCGAAACATTTGCCATTGATTGGTGATAGATATAGACAATTAAAAATAGTTAATCCAGTCGATATAACTTATGATGATTGGAGAACACCCATTATTCAATTTTTACAGAACCCTCAGTTAAAGGTAGACATAAAAATAAAGTTGCAAACAGTTAACTACTTTATTCTAGATGGCGATTTGTTCAAACGAAAGGCAGAAGGACTCGCATTAAGGTGTTTAGGGCAACAAGAAGCTATACAGAAGCGCATGAGGGTACTTGTGGTTCTTATCAGGTAGGTGTAAAAATGAGATGGCTGATTAAACGACATGGCCATTATTGGCCTACCATAATGGAGGATTGCTTCAGATATGCAAAGGGATGCAAGGCTTGCCAAAAACATGGCGTAGTTCATCGCGCACCATGTATAGAGTTGCCATCGATAGTGAAACCATGGCCTTTCTGAGGATGGACCATGGATTTGATAGGCCAAATACATCCTTTTTGTCTAAGAAACATGGTTCATTATCTTAGCAACTGATTAATTCACAAAGTGGACAGAAGCCAAACCAATGAAAAAGGTTACTCAAGGAAGCGTCATTACGTTCAACAAATAGAGTATAATTCACCGATTCGGGTTATCTTAAATGATTACGGCTGTTAGAGGCACTATTTTCACCGGGGGGAAATACTTGAATTTGCTAAAGAATATAAAATTGAAATAGTAAACTCTACCCCGTATTATGAGCAACCAAACGGAAGTTAAAGCCACAAACAAATCAATTAAGCACATCATGGAAAGAGCCACTGAAGATTCCGCTAGTGATTGGCACCGATTATTGTCTGAGGTTCTTTGGGCATTTCGAACTTTTCCAAATTCTAGTACAGGAGTAACTCCATATGATGTAATGTTTGGACACGATTCCGTATTATCCATGGAAATAAAGGTAAGATCCTTTCGAGTAGCCATGCAAAATAATATTCCCGTGGCAGAATATAATGAAGCCATGGCAATCGTATTGGAAGATCTAGATGGCCATCGATTGGATACTAAGGATAAGTTACATGCTCAAAAATTAAAAATAAGTAGATCCTACAATAGAAGGGTTTACCCAAAATCATTTGAAGAGAAGGATTTTGTTTGAAAGACTATTCTTCCTATAGGGTCGAAAGACCAAAAATTTAGAAAATGATCCCTAAACTGGGAAGGACCTTTTCAAGTATATAAAATTCTTAGAGGGTGAGGATATTGGTTAAAATCTTTCGAAGGCACTTACACGCCAAGCCTATCAACGGCCTGTACTTATATATTCTTTCTATGTGGGAAAGAGTCGAGACAATTGACAGAGGCAGTTTGCATTAGCCTGATGAAGGCTACAAAATGCAAGATAAAAATAGAACTGCTATGATATTGAAGAAGCGGTCTAAAGCAAATATATCGATTAAAGGAAAATATGGTCTGCACAAAAACAAGAACAAATAACAAAAGGAGATCAAGCATCAAAAGCAATATGTCCATCCACTGCGCTTATGCTTTGGAAATAATCTGGTCCACAAAAGCAAGTTGGGAACGAGCCCTTGCTTGCATTTTTAAGGTTTCTTCCGTTGCTTTAGTTAAATCAACCGCCTTTTGGTATATCGCACTTTGCCGTTTAAGCAGACCCTGTTTCTTTTGCTCCAGAGCAGCCATTCTCATTTTCAGTTCCTTCTTCTCAGCTACAATTTTTTCAATATCCTTGGAGATTTGTAGGCTGGCTTGATGTTTTTCTTGGATCTTCACATTCAAAGCGTCAATATCTTTATCCACTACATGGATACTTGACTTTATGTCCATACCTTTTTTCCAAGAAGAAGATATAAGAAAAACCTGCAATTTCAAAGTAGTAATCAACTCTGCCTGAGCACTATTCAATGCAAACATGGTATCGGCCAGGGTGTCAATTAGGTCATTCATTATTGACAGAGCATCCTCATTGGCCAAAACATCAGAGAAACGATGACTAGGTCGGCTCTTAAATACATCTAGAACTACAGTCACATCAATACTTGGGGCTGAAGTAGATGTCGTCATTGAAGGCCAAGAAAAAGCATTGATAGTCATTTGAAGTTGCTAAAACTTCTTATTGATATCATTGGAAACGGGCACCGAAGGGCTTGGTCCTTTTGCAATCAGAGTTTCTGTGACATTTTCTATTGTCTGAGCAATTGATGGGGAACTTGAAATGGTTGGGCAGGCATTGGCTCAGGCATTGATAGAATAATAGTTGTCTAGATGGCTGGCGAAGGAGTCGATGTTGGTTCTCTAGTGGGTCACTTCAGTTGCGATGCGGATTTTAGGATTGGAAGAGATAGTGGATAGAGCATTTCCCGACTACCTCTTCATCTTGAATGTCCCATGACTCACTGCTTTTCTCTATAATCAAAACAGGATGTGAGTCGTCGATAATAACGCAAAATAGAAAGCGTCTGAAACCCACAAACCTACTGAGGTGAAGATGTTGATTGATGAGTAGCAACGATTGAAGGACCTTCGCCACTGATAGTTTCTGTATTAGTTAGTACGTCAGCCTGGTTATTAGAAGAAACATTATAACCTGAAGAGGTGTCCTCCTTGCTTGTGCTTTTTTGAGTTAAATCAATGGTGATACCACCTAAATCCTAATAAGGGGTAAGAAACTGAATAGGACAATAGATGCACAAATCAGTAAAAGAAGAGATTTACCTTTAGCGACATTGTCCTTGCACTGAAGCAAGTCTTACGTGTTATACTCCTTTTTCAAGTGGCTTTAGGCTTAAGTGTGGTCGTCAAGGGTTGTCTCAAACCCTCTTCAAAGCTTCTGGCCTTACGATCCTCCATATTTACCTGGCAAGGAGCAAAGCATGCCAATTCATCAAATTTTCGGATGTACTCCGCCACAGTCTTGTCCTTTTGTTTTAATCCAAGAAAATCTGTTTTCCAACGTATTTTCTATAGTCAAAGGAAAATACTTTTCCTCTAATAGTCACTTAAATAACTTGATGTAAGCCCGTCTCCCTTGCGTCCACCGAATTATTTATCCCAGATGGAGGAGGGATTTCGGGCCCTAATCAAAGGGGCTCGTACGCTAACCGCAGCATATCGTTTGAGCTGATGTTGGGATGAAATTGTTTGTCGTGAGGTGTTGTGCTAATGATTTATACCTCAATTTTGTTCCATATACTCTATTTCATTTACCAGATGATTACTTATGATTTAGATTTTAAAATGTTGCCATAATTTATTGTGAGTTACTTTCTAACATGGCATGGTCCACCTAGTTTAATCATGGGTTAATTACTGAGCGCGTGGAAGCACATTCCTTACTTATGATTTCATTTTTGAAAGTAAGGTGATAGCAAGGAGCATAGGACGGGACAATTTGGCGCGAAGCTACAGAGACTGCATTGAATGAGTCGCTAATATCTAGATGGTTGGTGTAGTTTTAGTTGTTGCCAAATCGGTCAAAGGGTCCTCATGCTGATCAGCCGGCATGATAACATTCTCTTTGATTTCTTCAGATATTCTACTCAAACTAGCAGGGTCTGTTGCCTCAGTAGCTAATTTCTTAGCTGGTCTAGACCTTTCATCAGCTGGATAAAACAAATTAACAATCAAAGCTTTTTGAACGATTGTCATTGGCAAAACATATAAGCGACTAAAAAGTTCTTACTTGGGTTTGGGACATTCGAGGACATTGGAACACTGATGAGACGTGAAGTAGTTTGGACACGAAGAATGGTGTTTAAGGGAATGGCCGATATCGGCTCGGTTTATTGAGGATTTGAGGCAGGGTGGTCATAAACTTGTTTTGTTTTCTTTTTTAACTCCTGGGTTTCCTTCTTCCTCTGATAGAGTGTTACATCATCTTCTTCCTCGTCCTCTTCCATTTCATCAATCTTTTCTTTTGGCGATGATTCTTCAAAAGAATCATCTGTCGCTCCATCGGTGTCAAGCTCCTCGGGTGAAGACTCGATGACAGGTTCTTTCCCTTTCTTACACTGCACTTGTCGAGAGGATTCTCCAGAGGGAGATTTGCTTCTTTTTTTTATGGAGTGTTAAGGTTGATGCTTCCTCCTATATCAATAGAACCAAAGTATAATAAGCAAAATGATACCAGAAGTCAGAAATGGTGTTAGAAGCCGAAGTAAAATACCTGATCGATGTGGCTGTCTGGGGCAAGATGAACCATGCAATCAACATACTTGATGCCATCATACAAATTGGAAACATTATCTTAGTACCATGGATCAAAAGGGCGAACCGATTCAGTAGTACGAATGGCAAAATTTGATAGAGTAAAGCTATCCATGGATCGGTCAACAGGCCTGTCTATCGCCCTAATTATTCTCTGAATTCTTTCTTTTTATTCCAAAAAATAATTATTAACAAAGAAAGGGGCTGGAATTCCCTGGACCAATCCAAGTTGTTGGCCGAACTGGTTGGGAGTGTATCGTTCGTAACTACAAACTCTTGATGGCGGGTTGGTGATTTGGCCGCCCACATGGAGAAAATGTCCACAAGGAAAGCTAGCCCATACCTTACGGACAAAGTCTTGAAACTCTATGGACATCCCTTCATTTATATGGGTAGGAAGAGTCCTAAACTAGATATGTTCAAACTTCTTAGAGAGGAATGGATGCGAACGCTTGATATGGATAAACTCGAAGAAGAAACGGAAACAACATATGAAGGAATGAAGTTTTATTTCACCCAAAGAAAGGTGATGTCCATAAGTTAAAAATGAGGTATCAAGATGAACAGGAATGAAGGGATCAAACTCTGGAAAGTAGGCCTGCAACCACAATTGGACCAACCAAAAGGAGTCATCGATGTATTTCTACCTACCATGATAGACATAGCCCTGTACAAACTACCCAACAACAAAGGTGCGAGTGCATAATCCCTATCGTGAGCTAAGCTAATAGCCAAATCCATATATTCTTTGGTTAAAGAAAGCCTCGATACACAAAAGCCATAACGAGATAGCCACATCCAAAGGAAAATAGCTAGCTCTTTCAAATGAGGTGAGGTTTTAGCATGTTTTGAACACGATTTCATGAAATACATCCCAAAATTTTAGAATATTTTGTGGAAGAAAGATCAAGGGATAAACCAGTGGGATTATGGTTGGTCAAAGCATTGGCATGGTCACCAATCGGCAAAAATCCTGTTAGGGCACATACATAAAAAATGGTAGGGGGCATCATCTTGGTCCTTAACATGAAAGCATTGGTAGTAATGGACCAAAAACAAAAGAACGATGATAAAAGCAATCGATTTACCTTTGGAGGATTTTTCAACATATGAATTAATTCATAGATATCTTGTCGCCTCCATTGATCAATGAAGGAACTTCATAAACAATATACCCCAATTGGAATGAATAGGATTTGGCCAGGACCTAATCGGCAAGCCAGATTCATGCCAACATTTCCAATTCAAGTGGGGCGAGCTATGTAACAGCTTCTTTTAATCATCAACTGGATACCTTTTCAAAGGTTAGGGCCTAACCCTAAAACAAGGACCCAAAATATTAGACCTGGCAAATGGGTATACCGGCCCGCCGGGTACAGGTAATAACCAGCCAGGTTCGGGTAAAATTGGGTCGGGAAAATTTTATCCGATTTTTCTCGGGTAGTCATTTTCAAGGCCTGTACCCTACCTTTGCAGGTCGGGTATTACCCAGGGGTATATAATTAAATATTTAATTATTTTAATAAATAGAATTTAATACCGCATTTTGATAAAATACCAACTAGTTAGGGCTTTCTTTTTTGTTTCTTTTGCTTTTTTCAGCTATCTAGCATGTTCCTCATTTCAATTAGTTATTGGAACTATTTTCAATTTCACAAAAAAAATAATTATATCAACTCAAATGTTGAATATTGTATCACATTGTCCCATTCCCCACCGACAATCCAAAATAAAACAAATTAAATTCCCAAATATATACAATCCCATTTTCTACCAACAATCCAAACTAAAACTTCTATAAAGAAAAAAAAAATAACTACAACAACTAAATTCCAATAGATACAACATCACATCATGCATAAATAATGCAAAATGAAATCTTCCATTCATCGTAGAATTCGTGTCCAAGGACGAAAAACAACTGCAGTGGTGATACGAGCTTCATGATCGGCGGTGGATTGGACGATTGACTGCCGACGGCAGCCAGCCTGCGCGAGAGGAGACTACTCAGTGAAGGTGAGGGATAGAGAGAGAGTGGCAGTGCAGATTTGTAAGGTGAGGGATAGAGAGAGTGTGGCACCGTATATCTCTGAGACGGCTGTGTGGCAGACGATAGGTGGCGGTTGGCGGTGGCCTTGTTAGTTGTTAAAGTGATGGGAAAGACGGAGTGATGGCAGTAAATCTCGACTGAGAGGGGCGGCGGTGGCGGCAAAGAGGAAGGGGCGGCGTGAGAGTGAGAGAGAAGGGTCTAAGAGGTGAAAAGTGGGAAGAAAAATGAGACTGAATGGTTAGGGCACAAAATTAGTTCTTTATACATGCATAAAACCAAGGTAAACTGGATAACCCGCTACCCGACCCAAACTGAGCCAAAAATTACGGTTCGATTCGGGTCTGATTTCAACTGGTCTATTATATACATACCCGTAGCCGGAATTTTTGGACGGGTATAGGTAAACCCGTGGGTACGGGCCAAAAATTTCCAGGTCTACAAAATATAAGGGCCGATGGGTTTTGGGCATTTCTTGGATGGAATCAGAAAACAAGTATCGATGGGATCAACATAGGCCATAAGAGAGCCGACACCCCATAAAAGGTTAGGGGGACACTCAACCCCATCACCTTCGTCTCCTCTTGGGATGACTCTCTTCTTCACCATAATTCTTGAATGTTACATAGAAAGAATAAACATGGGTATTAGGGTTTGCTGCGAGAAAGTAAGATATGAGGTTATGTTGAAAAAGACGGCTTAAAAATAAGCGGGCAGCAGAGTTTACTTCGAAGTCAACCACGTTAAAATAGTTACTAGTTGAAAGGCTGGAAATTAAGTTGAAATAGTGGTTAACTCGCGCGACTGTACATGTCGTACGAGTTAAGGGGGCAATGTTGGCAGCACAAACATTTTACGGCAGTTAATAAATGCATAGACACATGGCGCACCAAAGACCGTGGAAAGTGCCTTGAGAAGTAAGTGGAAACAAGCACGTCTGTTATGGTTACTGATGGATTGCCAGTTACCAACACTACAAGAAGAAGGAATTTTAGCGCTGAATCTTTTCGTCGCTAAAGTCCAATATCCGTCAGTAAATAGTTTAGCGAAGGACACTCTGTCGCTAAAACTCCATTGCCTACAACCCCGTCTCTAAAAGTTTTGCGACGGAAATTTCAATCCATCGCCTAAAGTCTACATTGAACGACGGACGTACAAATACAATTTGTGACGGATTTTTCCTCGCTAATTCTATTTTACATATTTTCTTTTTTTAAAAATAATTTATTACATAAAATATTTAGCGACGAAATACCGCTAAATGTTTATCATTTAAAACTTTAGCGA
Source organism: Escallonia herrerae (assembly GCA_033070095.1). Taxonomy (NCBI): domain Eukaryota; kingdom Viridiplantae; phylum Streptophyta; class Magnoliopsida; order Escalloniales; family Escalloniaceae; genus Escallonia; species Escallonia herrerae. The sequence continues at coordinate 628,262 of JAVXUP010000100.1, read as the reverse complement.
CGGGATTCCCGTCGCTAAAAGTCGTCCATTAATAGCAGTTAGACTTTAGCGACAGGATCCTACTCTATTAATGTACCCCCCCCCCCCCTCCCGTGCCCTCTTGAATTTTGCATACATTTTATTGTTAGATTGTGATTGTTGAAAATTTTTAATTACAGGTTTAGGTATTTAAAAAATATTTTTTTTAAATTAGTTTGACATTTAGCGACGGACTTTAGGAGAGGGAAGTACAAGTCGGGGGGGGGGGGGGGGGTAGGGGCACGAGAGCAGGATACAAAAAGCCTGGATGGGAAGGGCTGATCAGGCCTTGAATGACAGATGTACAAATACAATTTGCGACGGATTTTTCGTCTCTAATTCTATTTTACGTATTTTAATTTATTTCTTCAAAAATAATTTATTACGTGAAATATTTAGAGACGAAATTTCATCGTTAAACATTTATCATTTAAAACTTTAGCGACGGAATTTTTGCCGTAAAAAGTCATTCATTAATAGTAGTTAGACTTTTAGCGACGAAATAAAGTCCGTAATTAAGGTCAAACTAATTTTAAAAAAATATTTTTTTTAATACCTAAACGTGTAATTACAAATTCTCAACAGTGACAATCCAAGAAGAAAATGTACACAAAATTTAGGAGGGCTCGGGAGCGGGGTACATTAATAGGGTAGGGGAGGGGAGTACAAGTCGGGGGAGGGAGGGGGTGGGGGGGCACATAAGAATGATACAAAGTGCTAGGAAGGGAAGGGCTGATCAGGGTTCAACGAGTCTCGGATATGATAGGCCTTGCTAATCGTCTTCGTCCACGGAGGCACTGCGATCCGGATCAGGCTCGGCATGTCCAGTAGCAGTGCCTGCATGTAAAGGCACGGACACATTAATCTCGATAGCAATCGTATGTGGTGTTCACTAATTAAACGTTCATAGTGGTTGTACCTGAATATGCACCGTGATCATCCTATAAGCCTCGACAGCAATGCGATGGACCTCGTCCTCATGTGACGACGAGCACTCCATGGTCGGTGTCTGTGTTTGTGAAGATGCAGTAGGGGCGTCCTATCACGGCGCGGCAGTCATAACGGGAAGGCCGCATACATGGCCAAATTTAATTAAACTCTAGTTTGCAGTAAGTATTCCTAATTAAACTCAACTAACTTCAGTTAGCCCTAACTAACACTGATTAGCCCTAGTCACTAATTAACCCTAATTTATTGTTAATTTAATCTCTAATTAGCCTTAATCACCTCTGATTAACCTAATTTAAACCCTGATTGTCCTGATAAATCGTAGACAACCTTAGTTAAACCTAATTAGGGTAATTAATTGTAATATGCTCTAATTAGCCTCAATTAGCCCTAAGTAGCCCGAATTAATCCCTGGATAACTCTAATTGAGTCTAATTGCCCTAATTAATGCATTAACTCAGCATGTTCACCTTAATTAGTTATTATCTATTTAGGTTCGGTATAGAATCATTTGGTTATAGTGAACTTGAGTAGAGAAAATCATCATTCCTAAATCTTTTAATATCTAATGATCCACAAAATCAGGATTCTCAAGTAAACTCAATGCTTTTGGTTGGCGAGTAATGGACTCAAAAAAGATCTTATCTTCCGGGACTTCAAATAACACTTTTGGCTCGCAACTTTCCATGTCTGCTGAAGAGAAGACTTTCTGAGACAAAAGATCTTTTCTGAGAAAAATAAAATTTTAAAAAACTTTTTGCCACGGAAAATCCTCTGATAAAATGACGTCGGTAAAATAATTTACCGACGAAACTCCCCTCGATAAAAGTTTGTAGCGATGGAGTTTTACCAACGGCTCAATTCGTCTGTAAATCCCCCTTTTAGTGACGGATTAGTGTCGCTAAAAATCCATAGGTAAAAGCCCTTTTTCTTGTAGTCCAATAGCAGTGTGATAAAGACAAGTGAATTGGAGAAATATGCGGGCAGTAAAAATTTGAATGGATCGTGCAAAGAGCAAAAAAACCGCTAACAGGTGCAGGACAATCGGCAGTAGCGATTAACATGGAGATAGGGCTGGAAAATTGGTAGTAACGGTTGATAAATAGTTCTTGTGATAGATAGTTGTCAGCATTACCGAAAAGACTAGTTGCGTGTAAAGTGCAGATGTCAGCAGAAAGTGGTCGATCATGAAGTCTGAGAAGTTTTTTCAATAAAGATAAAGATGAACAGTTATAAAAGGAGACGGCTATAGACAAGCAGGTATACAAGAAGAGAAAGACAATAGAGAAAAGGGTCGTCAATTTCACAAATAAAACTAGACTTAGGAAAACAGTCTATCATGTACTGGTCTGTTTCTTGTATTTTTGTCTAGTTTCTCTGATGATTTGTCTTGTATCGATAGGAAATCCTATACGTTGTCGTTCTTGTGTTCATTGCATTGTAAAGATAATCTTCATTGTTTTAGTGGGCGCATCAGTTATAGATTTGTTCACTATTTTGTCTTCAGTTTGTTTTCATTTTTAGTGAAGTCCTCAGGCTCAAGAGGAAAAAAAAAGATCCCGTACTATTTAATGGTTATGTCGCAGGCGCACGATCGATAGTGAGTTTGCCCAGCAACACAAACAGTGAGCATGGTATCAATGACGACTTCTTCATCGTGTGAAGGAATAGAGTGGTTTCATCGAAATTGGTCCCCTTGACTAGAACCTCCAGCCTTGGAGTGGATAACTCTGGTGTTTCAAGATGTGGTAAATTTGACTCATACTCACTTGTGTGCCCAGAAGTTTAGGGATGTTATCTTGAAGAGTTACCGTACATGCCTTCGAGATTTTGGCTCATGCGCTTGCCTTAAGGTTTCTCTTACTAGAAACTGTATTACACATTGGCATTTGTGGCGGCATACACCCAGCAAGGTCGCGAAAGTGTATTATAAGCAATGTTGGTTACAAGTTTGATTTTTATAATCGGGACACAAGAGGTTGTACGTTCACGGTGAGATCCGAAAAAGGAAAGAAGGTATGAGTTGAGACTGGAAGAACATAAGATTATGCATCATTGTTCGAGGTTAAGGATTTGTGTGGCGGACTTAGTATATTTTGTGCCTAACTCTGGGTTGCCTACAGTAAATCAAGTTGGGTTCTAGTACTGTTTAATATCTTTCTTAGTCTCATCTTACTATAGGGAGGTACTTATACTATATCGGAAAGGGAGTCATGAGGAAGGTCGCAAGCCTTCGATGAACATTGACAATATGAGGCACCCATTGTCTATACTTTATAAGAGCCAATCGGTGAAGCCAAAGACGGTGTATACTGCAACAAACTTCTTCCTCTGCAGTTAATAACTGTGGCTTGACGAAATGCCTCTGAAGAAAGACCGAAGTGTCTAATTTGAGTCCCCACCTTACTCTTTAGGTTTATAAAAAATTAACAATGGAAAGACAAGAAAACCTTATCTAACTTTATATTGTTCAATTTAAGCTTCTAATCTCAGAAAACTAGAGATTGGGATTTGAGGACTAGGTTATATGACAGGAAGGTGTTGGGCACCCCGCCAGACACATAATGGTCTCAAACCTATATGAAGTGACTTTTCTGATTTTTCTCCCAAACTGAAATAAAAAATAGCACAAGAACAAAACCTAAACTAACCCTAACTTTGGGTTGAACTCAACAGTAGAGGTCGAGTGGTCTACTTACCCGACCGAACAATTTGAGATCAAAACCTCGTAGCTAGACTGATCCTAGGAGAGGCGGCGTAAATCTCGCAACTTCTTCCTTTTGATTGCTTTTAGAACTCCTTTTCAAAAACTCTTATAGTTGTTTTAGAACTCTAATGAAAAAAAGAAGTCTAAACCTGGCAGAATTCTAGTTCTAATAAAATTCTATTCTACTTAGACTTCTAGTCCTAAGAAACTTCTTCTAATGGCCGAACAATTTTTATTTTTATCTTATTTTTTCTTGCTAGTCTATTCTCACTAAGTTACAGCCTCTCTAGGGAGCATTTACTCTCTAATTAACTGTCACCTTTAGAGCAGCCATAAGGCCTTTTTTTAGATGCGTAGAGGTAGTAGAAATATATATATATAGAAGGAGACCAAAGCATCATGCTTATCATCTCTTAGAGATAAGACTGAAATAGGGAGACTGGCCCGTTCATTTAGAGCCATTGACCAACCGCATGGTTCCTTCGAAAACCGGTGGGTTCTCCTCCGTCAACTGATGCACTTCCAAATCAACTCTAGAGGGAGAAGAACACTTATGATTAACACATATCATAACTTTGAACTCAGGATAGACCAACAAATCTATTCCAAACAAATGCTAGACCTCTTATTCTATCTAAATTTTGAGCTAATATAAGCCCAAAAAAAAACTAGGCTGGACCTACTGGACTAACTGGACTGAACCAACAGACTTAGCTAATTAAATAAAGTCTATTATTACTATTATTAAGCCTAGACCAACAAACAGCCTAATAAAGCCCAACAACTTAATAAACTAATAAAATTTCTAATTAAGGCCTTAAAAAATGGAGTGTCTACATGTGGGCTAAATGTGTGGTCCTTGAAAAAGACAGTTAAGGAAGTTGGTGTCAGTTTGACTCCTAATTAGAGTTGTCAAAGGGCTGGGCTTGGGCCGGCCCAGCCCAAGCCCATCGGGCCTAATGTGGGGCTGGGCCGGGGCCGAGCCAGTGGGGCTGCCAACCGGGCCAGGCCGGGCCGGGCCTACCGAAGGCAAACCTAGGCCCAGTCCAGGCCCTAGCCCTAGGCCCAATATCTAGGGCCGGGCTTGGGCCGGGCCCTTTTTTTTTTTTCTTGTTATTCAATTTTAAATTTCATCTCTAGGCAATATTCACAATTTAACGAACCTAATCTTTATCCTTTTATTTCATTATAAGTAATATACATATATATGTATGTATGTATGTATATACATATTTATTTGTTAGCCATTATATTTTTTATTATATGTTAAACATTTTCATACTCTTCTTGGTGAGCTTTATTAATAAAATCTTAACACATAACAATTTATATAGAAAAATAATAAATGTGTTCATAGGCCCTCCTCCTTTTATCCGGGCTTGGGACCGGCTGCTTGTAAACAAACAGGCGAAGTTACCTATTTTTTTATATATACGAAAAAATATATATCTTGCTTGTAAAAATTTATTTTATATATATGGAAAAAAAAGTATATTTTGTGAAAAAATTTATTCTTAAAACTCTAACAATCAAAATAATAATGCATGTCTATCCAAAATATCAGCAATCAAAGATCAAGAAATCTGCAACGTCAACCAAAAGGATCAAAAGAGGAAAATAAAAACAAATTACCTAATCATCCAGAAGTACTTCAATATCCGAGTCACTGCTCTTCCTATCATCAATCGGTTTATCTTGCTCGCGGTATTTCGCATCAAGATAATCCTTCCAACATACACATAGCTCGAGCGACTCGGGGTTAAGACGACTCCTCCTGTCATCCAAAACCCTCCCGCTGGCTGAAAATGCCGACTCTGAAGCAACCGTGGAGGCTTGCACTGGCAGTACATCCCGTGCAATTTGGGATAAAGTTTTATACATGTTTTGATTTTGTTTCCAAAAATTTAACAAATTAAAATTAACCTGTTCTTGCCTTGATAAATCAGAATAATGATCAGTATTTGCATATACACCAATCTCATTAAAAGAGGAAAAAGTATACGAACCTGCCGAATTAGAAGTACCTTCACCTGGTAGTTGTCTTGCTACTAGATGTTCAAAGCCCTGAAGGTATGGCGCATAATACCTCTCAACAGTGGATGATGATGTAGCTCGCCCGCGCACGTCAGCAGAATTACGATAGACGTTGAACAAGTCCTCAAACCTCTTGCTCACTTTTGCTGTGAATGCGGTTGTCTCCTCTGCTGTGTAGCACATTAATTTCGATATCTCTTGTATCGAGGCGTTCACGCCATGCAACTTTAACCTAGGATCTAAACAAGTAGCCACAGTAAAAATAGCAGGCAGTTTACTCCAATATTTATTAAATTTTTGATCCATCACTTTTACTATTTCCTTAAAGGGTCCTATATATCTCCATTTTGTTAACATTGTAGCCATCTTCAGAATTTCTATTACAGCGAGAGGAGAGGTGGGATAGTACGTACCAGACAATAAATTGGTAGACGTGTAGAATACCTCCAAAAATTCAGCTAGGTATGTGGCCATCTGCCATTCCTCTTGAGTTGGCAAGCCGGCTGGGAACTGGGTTAGTAGAAAATGCGTATAGACTTCTCGGTATGCCAGAATGTGTAAAAGCATGTGGTATGTAGAGTTCCACCTGTGGACCACATCTGTAACTGCTCTCCTGCGAGGCATATTATATTGAACACACAACGTTTTAAATTGTTGTGTTCTCGGACTCGAGCTATTAACATACGCTGTCATACCCCTCATTTTGAGAAGAATATCTCCTGCAGCAGCTAAACCATCTTGAACAATTAAATTAATAATGTGACAAACACAGCGAACATGAAATAATTCACCATTAAGTACAGGTTGAAGCGTCTCCTTTAAAGCTGCAACAGCAACTTTATTATTAGAAGCATTATCAAAACTAACACTCATAATCTTATCCTTAATTTTAAATGTGGTGCATGCTTTTAATATAAGAATAGCAATGTTCATTCCATCGTGCGGATAAGGGAAGTGCTCGAAAGCGATGATTCTCTTGTGCATAACCCAATCTGCATCAATCCAATGAGCGGTCACACAAGAATAACTAACAAAAGTATAAGGAGATTGCCAAATATCAGAAGTAAGACTAACTTTACCGTCAAATTTATCGAAATAATCGATAAGGCGTGCTTTAGCAGCATTGTACTGTCGGAGTGCATCGGATCTAGTTGTGTTTCTATGAACCTTTTTGTACAAAGGTTGAACGTATGTGTTCATATATCTAGAGTGCTTAGGATTATCGGCAAAAGAAAAGGCTTGTTCATCATGAATAACAAATTCAGCGAGACCGTCTCTTTGCTCTCGCTGATTATAAACAAATAACTTACCGTCAAAAGATAACTGCGTTTGGGTAGGTTCGACGTGGCCTTGTCGAGGTGCACACTGAGGGTAATGCCTGTTAAGATGTCCATTACCACTACCAGACGAAAATAATTTAGCACAGTACTTACATCGAGCTTTTCGGATGCCGTCCACCGTAACTTCATCAAAATGATTCCAACACTCGGCTTTCTTTTTTTTCCCCTTTTGGACTTCTGGCTCATTACCGGAGGCATTGCTCGGCCCTTCTTCATCATGACCAGGCATAGGGTTGAGATTATGCCACGGAGTAGTAGCTTCGCCAACCGAGCTGCGTCCTTGACTATAATGCGGGGGGTCTTCATCAGGCGTGTATTCAAAATCTGGAATGTTTTGATTGAACTCCCAATTGGCTTGGGTATCTATCATACAGCCTGTACTCATTCGTCCAGGAACGAATGGTTGTGTTGGTGCTTGGATTGGTGTTTGTGATGGCCGTGGCGCTGGCGCTTGTGCTGGTGGTGGTGCTTGCGATGATGATGATGTTTTTCGTGATGACGATGCACGCCTCATTTTCTTCAATAATCCAGCCATATTTCACGCTAAACTTTGTAAGAGTAACTAAATACACAAGTATAAGAGTAGTAATAAGAAATAACAATTAAAAGAATGAACGAGTAACAAATATTAGAGAGTTAGTAATTAAAAAGAATTTAGCAAGACTAGTAATTAATAAACAAGAGTACTAATTAGTAAATACTAGTAGTAATTAGCAAGAGTAGTAATTGGAGAGGAAAATAGTAGCAAAGCTTGTAGAAATATAGAATGTTTAGGTAAGAGAGAGTAAGAAGATTGGTGTGAAAAATTAGAGAGAAATAGTGTGAATTTATAGATTTTAGAAACTTCACAAAAGACCAAAATACCCCTACAAACTATCCGTTTATAGTTGTTGGGGAGGGTAAGAGTGTAAAGGAGTTGAAAAATATAGGTTAGACTAAAATACCCCCCAAACTGCTGTTGGGGGGGGGGTAAAAGTGGAATTTTGGAAAAGGGGTGGAAGAAAGGGGGGAAAAGCAAAAAATTCAAACAAGTGGTGGGGCCAAAACCGGGCCAGACCCGGGCCGCAGACCGGGCCAAACCGGGCCAGAACCGGGCCGACTTCGGGCCTGGCCGGGCCGGGCTTTTTCGCAGAATCTGAAGGCCTGGTCCAGGCCCAGGCGCCAAGCCCGCTTGTGCTGGGCCGCTACTGTTCATGGACGGGGCCGGGCCAGAACCGGGCCGGGTCGGGCTAGCCCACGGGCCGCCCGGCCCGTTTGACAACTCTACTCCTAATGGGTTTTGACGACAAGAGGAAATGAAGCTCGTATTTGAGCGATTAAAGCCCAATGTTTTCCCATGTTCTCGCGATCTCATATCTTCCATTTTGACTCGGACGAATTACTGATTTCATTTCTCTTCAATCGACGCACGATTTCCTATCATTTTCACATGTTCACCTTGAACTTGGTAGCGAAGGAAAAGGAAAAGGAAGAATATGGCTAAGAAAAAGGTGTTGTTTAATACCCTTGTGGTTTTTGGTTTTCCAAAAATAAAATGTAAGCCCTATTTAGTTTTTATTTGGGGAAAGTAGGGAATGACCCCCTCTACTTTACACGTTGTGCGATTTGCCCCCCTCCACTTCAAAATTAACCACTAAACCCCCCCACACTTACAGAAATTGGGCACCTTAGACGGAAACCGTTAAATTTAACAGCGCGTGGTCAACACGCGCGTTGACTAACGATTTTTTTTTGTAAATGACGTTTTTGCCCATTCTGTTAGGAGTAATTAACTAATGACCCCCTGTACTATAGACGGTGTGCGATTTCCTCCCCTCTACTTCAAACATAACCACTAAACCCCCCCCCCCCCCCACACTTACGAAAATTGGGCACTTTAGACGGGTTCGTTATGAATATTCGTGAAATGACCAAAATACCCTTATTTCCTTACCCTATTTAAGTTTAATATCATTCTTTCAACTTATTTTTCTCTCCTCTCAGACTTTTTACTCAATCCCACATACACACACACTCCACGCACACCCAGCACGCACGCACGTGCACACACACACATACCCTAAACCCAGACACAGACGTGCACCCACTGCAAACATACACACACGCTACTCGCATGCGACTGTGGCGGCAACGTCATTGCGAATCTGGTGCAGCCCCAGCGGCGTGTAGCCAGTCACGGTGGTCATGTGACGCTGCTTGGCGCGATGTTGTGGACGGGGGTGGAATGACGACGGAGGTTAGACCTGCGATTTGGGGACGTGGTCGTCGATCGTGGTGGCAGGGATCTGGACGGATGTGCGGCAATCAAAAGCCGATAGCCTGTGTCTGTGGGGATTGATGTTACCGGTGTTGATTGCGTCGGTCGGTTGGTGGCCGATGAAGAAGCCCCACTGGCTTGCAGACGCAAGGTGGTGGGAAATGGCAGCGATGAGGCAACTCACGACGATGTGTAGCCAGACAGTATAAAGTTGGGGGAGTTGGCCAGAATGGTGGTTACTGTGACGCTGATCATGGTAGTTGTTGCGCTGGTGATATACCAATGGCAATCGTGGTTCCTTTTTTTTTTTTTTTTTGTAACTCCCTGGTGGTCGGAGAAAAAGACCAGTGGTTGTGCTCAGTGAATCACCAATTGTAGCGGGGTTGACCAGAAGAGGAGGTGCAGATTGCAGCAATCCCTTGTTTGCAATGAATCTGGTAGCGCAGAATGGGGTAGGGGACTGGTCTAACGGGTGGGGGGGTGGGGAATGAAGGGGGTGGGAGGGAGGGTCATGGGCAAAATTGTCATTTAAATTTAACGGTTTCCATTTAATGTGCCCAATTTCTGTAAGTGTAAGGGGGTTTAGTGGTTAATTTTGAAGTTGAGGAGGGGAAATTGCACACCGTGTATAGTACAGGGGGTCATTAACTAATAAAGAAATAAGGGTATTTTGGTCATTTCACACTATTCATAACGGACCCGTCTAAGGTGCCCAATTTCTGTAAGTGTGGGGGGGTTTAGTGGTTAATTTTGAAGTGGAGGGGGGCAAATCGCACAACGTGTAAAGTAGAGGGGGTCATTCCCTACTTTCCCCTTTTTATTTTTCACAAAAACAGTATATGTTTGTTTAATACATGTCCTTCAACCTTGAAACTGCCTTTTTCGTCCAACAGATTCCATCCCCTCCTTTGAAGCACCACCATCACCACCATCAAACTCGCACCACCACCACTACCCTCAAAGTCAAATTTGCAACACTACCTCCATCAATTACAATCCAACCGAAATGGATAAAGTGTTCGACGTGTTTGATCTATGAACCATTTGATTACTACCAGATGTTCTTTAAAATCTTGTGAACCCCAAGAGGGATCGTCAAAAGGTTTAGTACCCATCCTTATTGTAATCTCCAAGGCGGATAGTTAGAGATCCACGACATATGTGAAGTGGTTAAGCGGGCAAAAGGGTTTCTGCTTCATTGCACGGACAAAGGTGACGAGGAACTATTTGTTCACCAGAAAGATAAACGGGTTAAAAGGTTCCGGTTTCTCAGGGATGGCCAGAAGATGGAGTTTGTTATTGATTTGAGTGACGATGAGCGGAGCAAGGTTATTGATGTGGTGAATCTCGTTGGATCTTACCGTGTTGGTTATGCAATGAACGATAGTGGAGGGATGATTAGTGGGAGGAAGGGTTCTAGTAATGGCGGTAGAAGTGGTGATAGCAGGTTATTTAGTGGTGGTGGTTGGGCTAGGATTAAGGGGTAACTGGTGGGAGTGGTGGAAATGAAGAAATCAAGAGTGGACTTTGTGAAAGCATTCGTTGCAAGATGCTTCTAATGAAGCTTGAAGGTTGGATTTCAAAACAAAAATCAAAACTAAAAACCCAAACTCTAAAATATAGACTCCGTTTGACAACACTATTAGTTTTGGTTTTCTGTTTCAAAACAAGCAAAAATTAAAATCAGTTTATTTATTTACAAAATAAGTTGGTGTTTGATAACCCATATATTTTTTTGGGTTTTTTTTATTACCCAGTTTTTATTGAGTTTTTTCTTTGGTAGTAGTTTGCAGTGGCGGTCGTGGGGCGTGACGGTGACTGACGGTGGTGGTGGCCGGCCGTCGGCGATGGCACCGGAGGCTGCCAACTGCCGCCGGCTGCTACTGGCTGCCGACGGTGGATGCCGACTGCGGGCAGTGGCCGGCGGTGGTTGTCGGCAGTGGTTGTCGGTGGTGGGAGGGTGGTGGTGGTATCAAAATAAAAATCAAAACTCATTTTTGGAGTTTTCAAAAATAGCCCTGATTTAAAAACTGATTTTTTTAACTGAAGAAAAAAATGAAAACTATCTGTCAAATGCGCTTATTTTTTTCAGTTTATAAAACTAAAAAAAAAAACTTTGTCAGACAGGGCCATAGTTCAGAAATTAAATTGACAACTTTTGAAAAACTGACAGGAAAAAAAAATCAATGTCTATTAAACTTTAATATTAAAAATATGCTCTATCAGACAGCACCAAAGGTAGTCTTAGGCCAAATTTGACGCGATTTTTTTTTCTCTTTTTTTTTCAGTTTTGAAAATTGGAAAAAAAAAGTGCATTTGGTAACTAATTTTTTTCCTTCTCCAATTTAAAAAACCAGTTTTAAACTCAAGAGTAAAAAAAAAACTCCAAAAACTGGTTTTTTTTTTTTTTTTCACTTTTGGTTTTTTTTTTTTAGACCACCACCACCACCCTCCCACCGCCGGCAGCCACCTCAGGCGACCACCTCCGGCCGCCGGCAGCCACTTCCGGCCATTAGGGACCACCGCCGGCGACTGCCGGCAGCCACCTCCAGCCGCCGGCGACCACCGTTGACCACCGCTACGTCCCACCACCGCCACCGCAAACCACCAAAAAAAAAAGTAAAAATAAAAAGGGTTACTAAACACCAAAAAAAAAATTAAAAAAAAAATAAGGGTTATCAAACACCCACTTGTTTTTATAAAAAAAATAAATTAAGCTACTCTTTAAAAACTAAAAATAAAAAAAAAAGTTTTGTCAAACCAACCCTTAATGTAAGCTTTGAGTTGTAATCAAACAAGCCCAACGAAGAAAAGAATCTTTTTTTATTTTTTCGTTTTCTCGTTTCTTTTTGTTTTTTGGTGCTGGGAGTGAAGAATCTCGGATGATGAAGCATAATAACTAACTATATTCTCTTTCTTAATCAACAGATGACCATATTATAACTTGTGCAATTGGGTCGAGTCCTGACAGTAAGATAATAGCGAGAGGTGGCCGCAACTTGCGGCCAGCCTTGGCTGAAACTGAGGTGCCGGGCGTTGACATTTTCCAGAGTAGGTAACGTGTATACGCAATATACGGCTCTTGTACTTGCCTCAACGTCATGCCCGACCTTCTTTTGTACCTCAGGCCCCCTCCGTACGTCCTTGCAATTAATCAGTCTCCTCATAGTATTTCTCTGTAATATTTGCTCTCCCCCCCCCCCCCCCCCCCCGCCCTCTCTCTCTCATAACACACACACACACACACAGAGATCCGGACAGAAGATAAGGCTCCCTTCTCTCTCTCTGTATTTATTGCCTCTCTTTGATAGTATTTTACATAGCTAGATATTAATACATGTATTCAGGCGTATATTCGTGTATATATAGTGGTGTTTGTGGTGTGTGAAGATGGTGTACGAGCAGAAGGAAATGAGGGTGGACGTGAGGAGAAGTCCAGAGAGGAGAAGAAGGCCGATGGAGGAAGAAAGGCTTGAGAGTGTGGATTTGAGCGGGATGTCCTTGGAGTCTCTCCCAAGTCCTTGTGTCAACTTAGGGATCATCTTCAAGTTAGACATTTCGAATAACAATCTCCAGGTAATTACTCTTCTCAGAGATTATCAAGTAACTTCGGTCCATCCTTGATCTATTAACCCAAGGAAGACATGTGTTCACATAGTATACGTACAAAGTTTAGGGTCCAACCAAAAGATTAATATTGAACCCTTGGAAAGGAATAATCTTTGCTTATTTAGATACTTACTTTTGATGATTTGTATTGTAATTATAAGAAAGAGGTTACTTGGATTTACCATCTTTTTATCTAATTTCCCAATTTTTCTCCCTTATTAAGCATGGCTAATATGTTTGTTCACGCAAAAACCTGTCGGTTAGTTTCTTTAGATCATAAATTCGAGTAAAAGAGAACATAAAGTCAACCGAAGAGTACACCTCAGAAGTATAGAAAGATTTGCATCTTATTGACTATAACACTTATTAAGATTTCTTCAGCGAGTAAAGTTTACGACTGTTCTGGTAGGAAGGTGTAGATGATGAATATTTAATAAAGTAGTGGGAGTGATATAGTTTACTTTCTTTTTCAGAGTTTTCTTTTATTCCTAGTTTACCTTCCCCTTCGTTCCCAAAATAAAAATAAAAAAAGAATCTAATTACAATTTCTATGCCTGGGCATGGATCAGATATTAAATATATTCCTTCCCAATGGTCTAACAACTTCTCTGAGTAGCTAGCAAAGATTGTAAGTCATGATGACATTCCTTTGTAGAAAGCAAAAAAACTGCTAGCTTAATTCTAATGACGTTGGTTATCAAAGACTTCTCTTTTCTATATTTCGACAGAGCATACCGGAGTCACTAACAGCAAGACTCCTGAATCTCGTTGTGTTTGACGTGCACTCAAATCAGCTTAATTGCATTCCAAACTCAATAGGGTGTTTGTCGAAGCTCAAGGTTTTAAATGTGTCCGGCAACCTTCTTCGGGCACTCCCTATAACCATCGAAAACTGCAGGTCTGGATCTAATCTTTTTCTATCTCGCCTTCATGTTTTGCTAGGGTTTAATTTTGCGGTTATATTTACGGTGAAGAGGTTTATGTAGGTAGCCATTTGTTAGCGTTTAATTTGTTGTTAGCGTATTTTTTTGCAACAAATGAAACTTGAAAATAGGATTTTCATTGTCATATCCGTGACATTCTTTTTTAAGAATGGATATCTAGCCTTATCTCTATCGACATCTCAACTTCTGCATAGTCAAATACTTTGATTGCGAGAGTTTAATCTAAGTCAGCTCTGACATCGAGATGCATCTAGTCGAGATAGTTCTTTATGCAAAGCAAGCTACGCTTTGGAAAAATGCATGTGTTCCCATTAGTCTTGGAAAATCATTTATGGTGCTAACCAAAAAATTTCTTTTATAGTGGTGCGTAGAAGTATTGTACATTGTGCGTTATGATTTCTATCCTCTTAAATTTAGTTAACAACCATGATTGAACTGCTACAGAAACACTTGTGCAATGACTAGTTCTCCCTTGGAAATATTTTTGCTGCTACCCTGGTTGTAAAAAGATACTGACAACCCCTTCTATAGCAAAAATGAACGCCTGCCAAATATTTTTTTATAAATTTTCTCATAATACTTTCAGTGTCATTTTTTAACAGTACTTTTTTAGCATATAAAAGTTTTTAAAAATATTTAAATGCATCTATTTGTAATGACAGCCGCAGGTACCTTTCTACAACCTGGTTAACGGTCAAATCTAATCTTCCTTAATCTATACGTTGTATTAGACATGTCAGTGCTTTGGGTAGCATGATACTTGCATGTAGGTAACTGTTTTCCTTTTCACTTAACACTAAACAGCGAGTGTATTATCACAAAGTATGCATACCCTTGAAACAGGTCACTTGAAGAGCTGAATGCAAACTTCAACCAGTTAACAAAACTGCCAGACACCATTGGGTTTGAACTCCTCAACCTGAAGAAGCTCTCAGTCAACTCCAACAAGCTCCTCTTCCTGCCTAGCTCAACCTCCCACTTGACCAACCTTCGCGTTTTGGACGCCCGCCTTAACAGCCTTAGCTCCCTTCCCGAAGACCTAGAAAACCTGATCAACCTCGAAATCCTCAATGTCAGCCAGAACTTCCAGTATCTCGCAACCCTACCATACTCCATAGGCCTCCTCATGTCCCTAGTCGAGTTGGACGTGAGCTACAACAAGATCACATCTTTGCCGGACTCGCTCGGGTGTCTCAAGAAGCTTCAGAAGCTCAGTGTCGAAGGCAATCCGCTCGTTTCGCCACCAGTGGAGGTGATCGAGCAGGGTTTGCACGTGGTGAAGGAATACTTGAGCCAGAAGATGAACGGGGCACTCAAGAAATCCCCGAAAAAGAAATCGTGGATAGGGAAGTTGAAGAGATATGGGACGTTTAATGGAGGAAATGTTACTCGCGAGGAGAGGGAAAAGGAAGGGTATGACATTCACAATTATCGGTCGATTGACGGCCTTGCTTCTCCTAGCTATATGGGTATGTTTTCACCGCGACGGCTCTTCTCTCCCAAAACTTACTTTACCAAATGAGGGGCCTGAGATTTCATCTTTCACGTTTTGTAGATTATGTACAGGTGTGATAAGTTATGGGAACTTCACTTTTCTTTTCTTTTTTTCAATCAGTTTCTTGTGTTGATATAAATGAAACGATATAAGGCAACTTGGTTTCAGTTTCTTAATATAAAGAGATTGTAACAACCCCGCTAACAAAGCAATACATACGTTACTTAAGTAGGTACTTCTGTGATCGTAATGACCCGTTTAAGGAAAATTGTATACTATCTCCATTTAATATGTGATGATATCACAATCTTTCCTCACACTCTCCCTAAGATTCAATCAGGCATAGACTAATCTTCCTTTCAAGCCAATGCGTGGGCATATTTTCACAACCATGCTTTTCGTGTGCAATAAAATTGGGCTTGCCTTTGTTTTCAAAAACCATCGACAACCCAAGTAGATAGCCTAATCTGAAGTTTTGAGATACGGTTCTAATGCCATCGGTAGCGAAGAAAGTTCACGAACCACCGCATGGCAGTGTCTCCCTCAAAATAGCTAGCCAAGCAGGTTCTCCTAAGATGAGCAGGGTCTTATATTGGCATTAGTATTATTGCACGGGCGACATGACTGGATCTAAAGAAAATGTTGTCAAGTAGGTTCGTTAAAACTGGGTACATTAGCGCACTAAGTCATAATTTTTCTACCTCTATTTGGCCTTCTATCATAGTCAGTTACTCAAAATAAGCCTAACTGCATATTAACCCAAAGACATTCCGATTAATTTTACGCTACACCCTATACTTAGGGGTTAGTTGCACCCAACACCCCAGTGTTTAAAGATTGGCACCCAACACCAAACTTTTAAAAATCTTGGTATCCAGCACCAAATAACGGTCAAAATGGCGTTTGACCACACGTCTGTTAAATTTTTAAGGGCAAAATAGTCTATTGGTCCTTTACAAATGACATGGTGTCCATGTCATTTCCACGTGATCAATTCTTCACTAAATCTATCCCCTTGGACCCACTTGATTATCTTCCTTCTCTACCCTCACCCCACCCACTCATTTTTACCACCACCCTTGCCGAGCACACAACCACCACAAACCTACAAAGCCCTGTCGCCACAACTTACCTGCAACCAAACCCCCCACGGCCACTAACCTAAGAATCCCAACCTCCATCACAACCTGAAAACCCACCACCCCCATCCTCCAACTCTAGCAACCCGCAATCACACCCACCCACCATATCTGACCACCCCACCCATCCACCACCGAGTCCTTGCCATTTACCCCAACAACCAGCCACCACCCACCATCATTGTGGTGCCACCAGCAAGCCCCACATTTGCATCCCAGATCCTAGCCCTTTTCAGCTAGCCTAACATGTCCCTCTCACCCTCGATTTGGACCGCTGATTATGTGGTGATGATGTGGTGCGGTGGTGGTGATGTCACACGGTGGTGGTGCTGATATGTTGTGAGTGCGGCAGCGGCGTTAACGCGACCAGACTGGCGATGAATGATTAGGTTCGCCGAAAACTAACGTGATTCGGTCATACGACCATATTTTGAACTAGTGGTGCTGGGTCTTGGGTCATGGATCTGGGCACTAGCAGTGATTAGGGTTGAGATTGACGGTGATTGGGGTGAAACTGTGGGGTTATGATTTGGTAGTGTTGATGGTTGGGTGGTTATGGGTCAACAGTAATGGTCCAAAATAGCACTGTTGGTTGCGGGGCAATGGGAGGGACAGGGCAGTAGGAGGGATTGAGGAAGAGGTTATGGACGGGGCAAAGGTGGTAACACAACGGGGGGTGGGGCTTAGTGTATGTTGGTAGCAGTGACAGAGGTTTGGCGTGGCGCGGGGGTGGGAGGGTGGGCAAGGCAGGGTGGGGTGGTTCGTCGGATTAAGAAGATGATTAGTTAGGGAGAAAGAAATGGTGAGGAAATGATGTGGACGGCCTCTTGTTAATTATTGGTGCCATTTGGAGCTGATGTGGACAAAAGGTGGATTTAACAGGTAAAAAGACCATTTTGGCCTTTGAAAAGTAAAAGACGTATAGTCAAATGCCAGTTTGACCGTCATTTGGTAATGGATACCAAGATTTTAAACAATTTGGTGCTGGGTGCCAAAATTAAAACTATCGGGTGCTGGGTGCAACTGACCCCTAAGTATGGGGTGTATCGTAAAATTAATCCAAAACATTCTCTAAACCATCACCTGTATGCACTTTCTTTCACTCCAAGAATTCAGTAGAAGAGCTAGATCCCATAAATGATTCAACGATATCGCTTATTGGTAACTGTGTAAAGTTTATAGGCTTCTGATAAATCTGAATCCATCTCTTCTTGACAATATATAAAGCACTTTGGTGATAGTCATCCATACCATCTAGTACACGTGTAGTCTCGTGTATGTTCTCACTTGTTCTCTAGTCCTTCTATTATCTTACATCTACTTATGCCTTGTTCCTTACTAGGTTTCTGTAATATTCCGCATCAGACGTGAACGAATTAATGAATGGCCTTATATTGCTATGCCAAAGAATTTATAAGTATTTATTTAGCTAACCTATTTGAGGAGAGACATTATTTTATGGTGGGGTGCGGATTAGGTCGTTATAGATGATATCAAAGCTAATTCTTGTAATCTCGAGCAGGGATATCCAGTTGGGTTATCGAAAATAGCTACATGAATGCATACTTGAACTGGGTTGATGTAGTTAGGCTACTGTTATTATCCAACAATGGTTGGAGAAGAAATTTATGATATCTCACGTCAAATATGCAGACTAATGGAATGGTATTATATGACCGTGCAAGAAATTCATAATTACCTAATTTTGGTAGCCATTTTTGTTTGTGGTAGATGGCAACTCCAATTAATATTAGTTCTTTTCGGCCTCTAGTCTGAGAACTATTCTAAATGAGAAACTTTAATAAAGCAAAATAGAACTTCAATAAAAAAAATAAAAACTTTGAATAAATGGACAATCAAAGTTACAGGCTGCGCGCCCAGAACAAGAGGCAGTTTGTACAAATGAATCAATGATTGTAATGGACACAGGGGCCTCTACCAATACGAGGCAAAATCAAGCAAACACTACAAGAAATAAGACTTTTACTTTTCCGTCCCTAAAAATATATATTCCTTCCAGAATGACTTTTAGTGACGGATTGTTCGGCACTAAAATACAGTTGCAGAAAACCTTATTGCTAAAAGATTAGTGATGGAACTTTAGAGTCCTTCGGTAAAAGTCAGACTTTTACTGACGGACTTAATTACTTTTAGCAACGGGGCATTCCATCGCTTGAAGTAATTTTTTTCTTCTTTTTTTTAAATTAATTTTAAAAAGACTTTTATCAAAGGAGATTCCGTCGCTGAAGTCCGTCGTTGATTAAGTGGACCTTTAGCACTCATAAAATATGTAAAGAAAGAAAGAAAGATAATAAGACTTAAAGTCAAGTCATGCTGTTGAGTTGCCAATCCTTCTTCCTCCTTTTATTTACTTCTTCATAACTGTTCGCTCCAATCAACTTACTTCAATTTTTTTTCAAATAGAAATTGTCCCCTATATCTTTTACAACCGCTATTGTCAATCTTTTCTCTCTTATCGATAGCTGTACCAATTCCCTTTCAGTGCCTTTACCATGAATTGTCTACGTGCTGCCAAAACGTACATTGCAGGCCCCACGTTATGTAAAAATCTAACCCATCATAAACCGTTCTTGTATCATTATCTGAACCGTCGTAAACTGCCATTACATCAGTAGTAATGACGTAATACCCTCTAACTGTCCTTATTTAGTTAGTACTTACATCTTAGTCTTTTCATGCACAGGTGCCATAATTCATTGACCACCGTTGAGCTAGATAATTTTTTAGGATCAATATATCCCCTGACTGATGTGAACCTTGTTCGTACGAGTTAATCTAATTTCTCCTTTAGGTTTTGAGCAGTTACCTACCACTACCCAATTACTCGATATAATCGAGTTATAATAGGACTCATTTTTCTGAGTTATGTTAGGACTCCTTTATCAATCTATCTTATTCATTTTTATCTCATTAATTCCTCTTTCTTGCGTACTTGCGACTATCTGGTTACTCATCATACCTCCTTTGATAATTATGGGAAACAAGAAATCAATCCCAATAGGTGATGTAGGGACATGTGTTCCTTTCCCAGCTCACACTTAATGGGGCATAGGGGTGCTTAAGAATCATGTTGTTCCCAAGGATCCTCATGTTCTAATTACGGCTAAGAAAATCCCTAAACCTCTTAGCGCTTGCATCTTAGGTCCCTCTTTTAGTGAGACCTTTCTTTATTTGGGTATCCAGTGGATAATTAATCCGGAAACCATGTTGCGTCATGAACCCAACTTGGAGTGGATCGGATGGTCAACAAGTGGCCTACCGATTCGATCTTAGCCTATCATTATTGATGCTGACTAGGAAGCATGGAGTTGATCGGTTATCAGTTTTTTACGCCGATCACTAGAGAACCCAAGGTATCTTTGAACTCATCCATATGTTCAAAAATCCCCCAAAAGTAGAACAATCGCTCTTGAACGCATCTTTTTGCTTCTGGTCTACCACTGTCAATGCCTTCATGTTTAGGATAAAGATGATGGCTCTGACCATCTATGCATGATATATCTGTTGTAATTAGGCTTCTACTAATTGGCGAACATGTGAATCCCTCAGTAAGTCATAACCCTTTCAGTATAGCTTTTGAAACTTCTCCAGTATCTCGAAAGTACTCAAAGGTTTTCAATCCGTGGTTCAAGAATAACTCTAAAACTAGGTAACCAGATAATTGTGAACTGACTGTCTTCTTATGGATATGGTTATCGAGACACATTTTTTGTGTAGCCAGCCTATTGCTAACAAAAAAGTAAATTAACCTCACTATCGTGTTGGCCCATGGGAAGGTATATGCCTTTGCTTCCCAAGTTTTGGGTAGTTAGTATAGGGCAATGTATACCATGGTGATGAAAAAATATTCACCGGAGTTTGGGTGGCCGTTTCAGGCTGGTTCAATTATGGCACAAAGCCTACCATCCAGAATTTTCGCCAACAATTCCTCGTACTTCTTTTCCCTACCTCATGTACGACCTTCGATTATCCTTGCTTGAAATTACCTCTCATACCTCCAGACGCTGCTTTCAATTTTTCTTAGATTCTGTGACCCTAACCTTTCCTTGCTCGATCTTTCGGTTATGCTCGTTTTAGAGAAATTCCGTCTTTTGTATCGAATGACATGCCCCCACAAGACGGGAGTTCATAAGAAGCACTTCGGCAGACTTTCCACGCGCGAGATTTTTGCATGTCGGTGGTCAGTTAAGTAACACACCTTCAGCAATTTGTAGCTTTGAGAGATGTACTCCTTCCCAGTTTGCCCATCAATTTGAGCTAACTCAAGGGATCCCTACTTTATTTTTTATCAACGAAGGTTTTGCTGAGGCCAAGGAGAAATTGAAGACGCTGACAGTCAACCACATAAAGGCTATCTACCAAAATATGGATCAGCCTATGCGTGGGTTCCTAATGAGAAGTTTCAAGAACAAGACCTATATGGGTGTTAATGGTTTTGAGCCATGGTAGCAGAGCAAAGTTTACTTGTTCTATGCAAACGGTGTCCTCACCAACTATTTGATTAATCTATCTGCCGACAATGCTAAATGCCACAGTATGTATTAAAATGCACCTTCTTTTCTTTACCTTCCCTCGACTGATTCTTATTTTTCTCTCAGAGGAAGGAAGTAGTCAGGTTTTGTCAGCCAAAGGCAAAAGAAAAACAAGTGCGGGAGATCTCCTCGAAGAGCAGAAGTGAAGAAAAAAATGGCATTCAATATCCCAAGATAGAGCAGAGTCAATCTGTTGAGACCATGGATGACACGACAATCGAGGGTATGGAAAACTTGATGTCGGTAGCTGTTGAGGAAGAAGAAGAGGATAACATTCATGTTGCCACTAAGAGGATGAAAAAACAACTAAATGATCTAATAGTAGAATTTCTCCAGCAACTCCTCAAATGACAGAGCCTAGTTAGGTCCAAGGTTGGAGCCCAAGTTGAATAATCATATCGAAGAAGTTCTTCTCAAGATGATTATGCCCTTGACTAGTGTACCAGCCACTCAAATTGCTCCACCAACTTTCAAAACCACTACGCCAAGCTCTCCAGTTCTTACGACCTTCATTGCTCTTAGTCGTGGTGGAAAATCTTTTGAGATTGGGTCAAAATCCTATATCTATAAAGGCAAGGCCCTGATTGGTGATTCATGTATTACTACTCCAACATCATCTCCTAGTGTTCAGGTGCCAACTGCTAATACCCCTGCTATGGAGATAGAAGCTATAGCAAACCCGGGCAAATTGTCCGCGTTGAGTGTGATGAGCAAAAATGTCGAAAGCTCCATGATGCTTCGATAAGGCTAAAGACTCTAGCCCAAAGAACACGCTATAGCAGTCGAACAAAAAATCTGAAGGTTTCTTTTACAGCCTAACCTATTATTTGATTTTTGATTTCTATCTTTGTAAAGACCATATAATGTTTGCAGAACTTGCAGCATATGTTTATCGATCTTGACGAAGGAAAAAGACAAGCCTAAAGAACCGCAATCGCCACAAGATTCCTCTGAAGCTGACTCCTCCAATCCATCTAATGAAACCTCTGGATTGCTACCTTGGACACTCTCGCTAGTGGTACTACCGAAGCATCCCCTAATGATGTTAGAATTGAACTAACTCTCCAATCTCCTCTATCTTTGCATCAGTTAAAAGCTTTCAATGTCTCCATGTCCTCATACTATACTGCAATCGAGTTGACTCACACATTTGATATGACATGTTGAAGCTGCATCCTGGGACTTATAGTGGAATCTACTCTGATGAAGGTCACTTTGATGGTCCTCTGATCACCCTTATGGATACTATCGAGCCATCTGTCCCTACAACTCCTGAGAGGACTCCTAGGGCTGTTGACGTACCACATATTCCTACCTTTCCTGATGAACTCTTGCCTTCTGGTTTCATGGTGAATGACATTCCTTCTTTGTTACAACGAGCTTCACCTGTCATTTGCTCTTTACCTCATCACGCTGGATTTTCTCAGGCTGCTCTCACAGTGACTCCTGATCTTCAGCTTTTGCTCGATGATATTGACCAAAAATTTCATCAGCTTCAAGAAGCCATCAATGTCTTTACTTGGCCTCTGCCACCATCTCATACAGCCTCCTCTTTAGCTGGAAGTTCGTCCAACCGGGCCAAGTTACTCTACCTTCATTTTGAGAGTAATTGGCCCACGATCTCTCAAGAATCTCAACTAACCAAGAGCTCACACCTAAACTGAGTGGTCTAATCCATACTCTTGTTGATAACTCTTCCGTATTGTCTGAGGTTCAAGCAGAAGTGATGTCATCTTCTTGAACTTAAGGTATGAGCATCAAGGCTGATAGAGTGGAAGCAGAGAAAGATATTCATCTCCTGACCCATAAAATTCAAGAGAAATAATAATCGAGTCTGTGAATTTTGTAAGATATCCAACAAGCGGCTAAAGAGATAAAATCTTTAGACACAAGAATAGTAAAGCTAAAACAAAAAGAGCACAACTTATTACAGAAGAATAGTGACTTCTATCAAGAAGCTATCGACTTGGTTTGAAAAATCTTCAACAGGTTGCATCATGGGTTGCTTTCGCCAATCGGATCATCTCTCAGGCTGAGCTCAGTGGAAGACTGTTCAGGATATTTTCAAGGCTTAGACAGCTTATCTTTTCTTTTAATTTCTGTAAACTGGCCCCTCTTCTATATTAATTTTAAGAACACTCCCTTTTGTCTAGGTCTGTTCTGAATTCGACCAATTTTATCTGTATGCAACAACACTTTGGTCTTTAGTATTTATGCTGTGCCATTCTACACTCTTCGGGCTAATGGAGTGTTGTTTTATCAATTGCTTCAACACTTCCCACATGGAGGGAAAATATTTTATTATAAATCACCTATTTATAGGTTTAGCATGAGCCTGTCTCTCTGAGGACCTTAATGAATATGCACCTCCTTTGAGGACTCTATGTATTTTGAACGAGCCTTCCCAGTTTGGGGAAATTTCCCAAATTTAGGATCTTTGTTTCCGATAAGTAAGATGGTTTTCGACACCAAATCACCCACTTCGAAGGACTTTGACAATACCTTTTATTGTACAACCTTCTAACCTTCAATTTTGGCTCGTGTAGCCTATCTAGATCTAATCGATGTTCATACAGATCTTCTAGCACGATGGACATAGCCTCATCACAATCCACAACAGGTTAGTAATTCTACATTGCTACTCTAAAAGATTTGACCGTTTCCTCCTAAAGTAAGACTAGATCATGTCCATAAGTTAGGGCATGAGCTACTCCAAAACATTTCACTTTGTATATTAGTTAATGCCTAAATCCAAAGGTGTAGCGGTAAATAAGAATAGTCTAAGGCCTAAAGTGTAAATTAGGAAAACATTATACTGCATAGATATAAATAGATTATGAAATGTTTGGATCATTTCTGCTCCCTTGCCTTGCTAGCACACAAAGTGATATTTTTAACTATATAAAATTTTAAACTCATGTATTGCATTGTCTGTAGGATGCCATAAGTCTAAGTTGGAAGGTACTCAGGCAATGACCTTTAAGGATGATGTTGAGGAGCTATGGCTCATTGTACCAAATGTCCTGGACAAGAAATGATGTGCAGTTGACCTTGGAACCCGCAGAACACCACCAAGGTCGAGGATGAACAGTGCAAGAGGTTTATCTAGACGTATCACTGCCACACAAAATATGATTGAGGATATCCCCGAGCACTGGAAACCACAATTGCATAATTTGTTTGAAGAGTTTATGCGAAAGCCTAAGGAAGCAGAGGCATGTCAGGCAGAGGTATGTATTCATGTATGTATGTGTACATGTGAGTGGAGGGGATTTTGGGTGGGTTCTATCATCGTGGTAATGGAAATAATATCGCTTAAAGAATGACTTAAGTGTAGTCTAATATGTTTGTTTCATGAAAATCATTTTTCGGATTTCACATTTTTCGGTGTTTGGTGCATGAAAATCATTTTCCGGAAAAGGTTTTTCATATTTTTTGGTGTTTGGTGCATGCATAAGATTTTCCAACAGAAAATGATTTCCAATCACACTTATTTTGAAAAATAAAATGTCAAAAATCACTTATCGATTAAAAGTCGGTAAGTCAATTTTCGGCCCGTTGAACACACACCCCCACCCGCCCACCCCAAGACACACATGTTTGCCCACACTACCACCCCACCCCACACCCATACACCGACACACACGCGCCCCCTCCCCCACCCACGTGCGCGCACGCGCGCGCACACACACACACACACCGACATACACAAACACACACGCGTGCATGCCCAGCCACCCCCCCCACACACCCACCCACACATGCCCCCCCACCCCATACGCACATGCGTATGCACGCGCACACACCCCCTACCCGCCTACCCATACACACACCCCCTCCCCACATACCCCTACACACATATACACCCCACCCCTACCCCCACACACCCACCCACCTCCCACACATTCGCCCCACCCACCCATCACACACACACGCCCCCCTCACCCTCACACACCCACACACTAAAACACTCAAACACACAACGATGCCCAAACAACAGAAACAACTGAAAACATATCTTTTTTTTTATAGATATTTGTATCATTGTGAGATACCCAAACAACAGAAAATAAAATGCATGAAAAAGTTTTCAGGCACTGCTATTTTCTGGAAAAATATATTCCAGAAAGTGTTTTTCATGAAGCATTTTCTGTGAAACAAACAAGGCCTATGTCTCTGTTTGTCTGTCTATCTGTCTCTCTCACTCACACCCCCCCTTATTGACACCAAACCTCACGTCTAATTAAAGCTTTTCAGAAGTAGGTTGCTAAACTTTACTGTCTCACTCATCATCAGTTGTTGTAGGTTAGTAGATTTACCCATAAGCTTCCTTCAGTTTTCCCCTTTTCTTAAAGTCTTCCTGAAAAATAATTCTTAATTTCCTATAACTTTCCTGTTCATAAACCCACCATTGTGCTTCAAGGTTGTGTTTGGCGACAAGGATAAAGGTTCGGGATATGATAAAAAAAAAATTCTATCTGGCATTTGGCGGCGCACTTAAAGGTCGGATAAGTTATCCTTTGGATTTGTTATATCCCACTGGAGTGGGATAATTCTGTACCTAGGAGGGTGGTATAATATTAATCCTGTTGAGATTGGATAAAAAATGGGACCCACCCATTTTCTTTCCCGTCACCACCACTGCCACAGCTGCCGGAGGCCTCTTCATGTTCAACCCACGCAGGCAGCTTCCTCCTCGTGCTCCGTCACTGTCAGACGTTCACTAGCCTCACCGCCTTCATCCTCCGCCGTCTTCGTCGCCAGTTGCTCTAGATCTCCGCTGTCTTTTTCACGGGTTCCTTCAGATCTCCATCGGTTGCTTCAAATCTCACAGCCTCTCCGCCATCGTATTCGTCCACTGCCGCATCCTCATCCTCCCCCTCAACCCATCTCCTTCATCCACCGTCCACCATTGTCTTCATCGCCAGTTGCTCCATATTTCTGCCATCTTTTTTACGGGTTCCTTCAGATCTTTACCGGTTGCTACAAATCTCACGGCCTCTCAGCCGTCGTATTTGTCCACTGCCTCATCCTCCCCTTTAACCCATCTCCTTCGTCCACCGCCATATTCACTGTCTGTTGCTTCAGATCTCCGTTGTCCTCTCCACCGGTAGCTTCAGATCTCACGGCCTCTCCGCCGTCTTTTTTGTTCACCGCAGGTCTTTTTCGTCCACCGCAGGTCTTCACTCGTTTCCACAAATCTGAAAATTTTGTGATATATTTTTTTATTTTACATTTGGTAAATTGCTTATCCGGCTTATAATTCGGACTTGTTCCAAATGCTTAACATGATTTATTGCTTGTCCGGTCTTATCCGAGAGTATAGCTTGTCTAGCCTTAGCCGCCCTTATCCTATCCTATCCCGAGCCTTTATCTGTGTCGCCAAACACAACCCAGGAGTTTGTTCTTGATTTCTCTCTTTAATTCTTGTAAACCCATGTTACCCTTCTGACTCAATTCTTTTTCTTTCCTTCAATTACTGCAATCATGTGGGTAACGTTCTCTTGATGCGTTGCCCGAGTAAACCTCTATTTTTGCGATATAGTGTAGAATTGTTAGAGAAAAGAATGGGCCTTTATACTCCATTTCAACTTCTATGCATGTGTTTGGGACTCTTTCTTGTCGCTTTTGACGCCATTGCACTAGATGAAGGTATGCATTATTCTTTTCTTTTCACTAGATCTTGATTCAATTTTCTTGAAATTTGGAAATGGGTTTCCTCTTTAAGATAACTTTGATCTCAATTGCTTTAGATACATCAATGTGGCATAGGTTTTAGCCTTTTTTCTTAGGAAGATCTTGGATGTTATTTGACAAGTTAACAGTGATTAAGTTTCAGAGTGGAAACCCTAGTTCTTGAACATGTTTCTGACTTGGAGTTCTGGGATTTTCACAGTTTATGCACTTTCTAGCTTCTATAAAGCTATATATGAGGATCCACTTTTGGTTTTGTCTAATTGGAATGCCATAAAAGATGATCCTTGTGACTGGTCTAGTATTTCCTGTTGAATGGAAATGATGTGGTAAAGATGTAAGGATTGCTCTGACTGTGTGTGCGAGTTTAGTTGTGTGGATGACACAGTGTGTGTGTGTGTGTGTGTAGAAGAAGAAGAAGAAGAAGAAGAAGGAAGAAGGAAGAGGAAAGAAGGAAGTGAACAGTGAATGAACGGTTTTATCCCTAAATAAACGGACTTAAATTGACAGAAGTTAATGGAGTAGTTTAATTGAAATGAATTTAAAAGTTTAGTGATCACTTTGAAGCAAATCGATATCCAGTGACTAAAGTTAAATTTACTTAATGGTACAGTAATCAATCGAAAAGCTAACTTTTCTATATCAAATACAGAGAGTCAAACGGTAATGAAAGGGGAGTAAAATTTTCAGAACACTAAGTACAGTGGTCAAACGGTACTTTCGACATCGGTAAACCATCGGGCCCAATTACCAAATCTGAAAAATCCCAAGGTAGTAGAATTCTTGAACTGAACTGCAAAATCAACAATCCATTCTCACTCCGCAACACTTCACCCTCTCTCTCTCCCCCAAAACCCAAAATATGGCTCCCAAATCAGAAACCCTAACCTCCGATCCAGCCACGGACTCCATCGACCCTATCCTCCACATCCTAAGGCTCGTCCCTTACGCCTTCCTCCGGCCTCCGCGGCTCCGACTGAAGCTCCCGTCCCTGACGCTCCCGTCCCCCATGACGACATACTCCCTGACCCTCCTCACCTACTTCATGGTCGTGTCAGGCATCGTCTACGATGTGATCGTGGAGCCGCCCGGCATTGGCTCGACCCAGGACCGGGCCACTGGCGCCGTCCGCCCCGTCGTCTTCCTCCCCGGCCGCGTCAACGGCCAGTACATCATCGAGGGCCTCTCATCCGGCTTCATGTTCGTTCTTGGCGGCACCGGCATCGTCCTCATGGACCTCGCCCTCGACCGCAACCGCGCCAGGAGTGTCAAGGTGTCATTTGCGTCCGCCGGGGTGTCCTTCGTCGTTATCGCCTATGTCATGAGTATGCTCTTTATTCGCATCAAGATCCCTGCTTACCTTCGCTGAGTTTCTACTTTTTTTAATCCGATCGAATCTTACGATTATAGTGGAACGGATTTTGACTCTACGGAGTCCATCATTTAGGAGATCTTCGTGTTTACATTGATATGAAGACTTTGGAGAATCTTTAATAACTTTTTCGGTGCTATTATGCTATTCTA